>JAOTAY010000004.1:24910965-24928940 GCA_025629805.1 Erythroxylum baracoense
AATATAACTCTTCATCTTGAGAACATGAGCACTCACAGATGTGCCAGGAGTCATCTTGCATGAATTCAATGCCTTAGCAGTTATAAACCTCTCTTGGCATGCTTGCTCTTGAAACATAGATTTTAGTTGAGCAAGCATGTCATATGCTTCCATTTCCTCTAAATCCTTCTGAAGGTAAGAGATCATAGCACCTAATATAAGGTTTGACACATCCGTAGAGTCATTGATATGCTTCATGTAAGCATCCTTTTGAGCCTTAGGTACATTTGCTGGCGATTCCTCAGTGATGGGTTCTTCTAAGACATAAAGCTTTCTTTCTTGCTTAAGAACAATTCTTAAGTTCCTATACCAGTCTAGGAAATTTGTTCCATTAAGCTTTTCTTTCTCTAGGATAGATGGCATAGATAGGTTTGTTGGTTGAAGTGGATGACATAATCTACAATATTATGTAAAAGTGTTAACATTATGATTATAAATAGGTATAAGTTCCCACCTAATTTAATAATCCTCTATTTAAAAGTGGGAAGAAATAAGATCCATATTTCACTAAGTCCTAAGAAAGCTTTGGCTTAACACTCAAGACTTAGTTATTCAGGTAGAAAACTCTTTTCAATTACATCACATGCAACTCTTGATGGGTTTATGTTAAAATACATCTTATGTACTGCATGTATGTAAAACCCAATCTTATGCCCTAAGCCTAAAACATTTTTGATAACTTAGTTAAGCTTAACCATACTTTACCTATGAATAGCACCATTATTCAAATGTCTTCCCTAGATGATTCTCATATGCTTTGCTTTGCAAAACCCACATAAGGATAAGCTAGAGATAAACATGGGTAAAGTTTCATGGAAGGCATATAAACTTAACATTGTCACGAGGGTCGTTCTTAGTACATTATGAAAGTTACTAATCCTATTAGTAAGGGTATTTGTCTTATGCTAGTTCTAATCCTATACTACAACATACTTGAGTGTATAAATTAGAAGCATAGAATAGTAATTTACACATGCATATATATATATATTCAAATAATATAAATAAAACATATGTAAAGCCACCTAAAATATATAACACCTAACGAAGAATTGCGTGCCACAAACAGCGATCCCGCTATCATATATGGACTTTTATAATCCTTATCTAATAAGGAAGCTATTTTTTCCCGAATTCATATCATATAAGGATTCTTCTTCTTGCACTTTTAGTATCCTTGTCAAACATGGATATTGGTGGTTTCCTATTCCGAATCCATGTCTTACATGGCAAAAACCCTAGCAGCCGTCACTTAGGCATCCTCGGCCATAACCCTAGATGCCACCTCTGAAGGACGTTTCGAAAACAACATATGTCTTAGCCAAAACACTTTTGGCTGAGACAAACATGACAGAAACATCTCCATGCTCGAACTACATCTTAATGTAATCAACTTCCATAGGCGAAAACTTTTTTCTTGTCATATATTCATATTAGTACTAAGAGAATAAACAAATCTGAAAACAACATACATGAACATAAATTGTATTCCTATCGTACATCCAAATCCTAAGTACATATAATCGAAACATTCATATTTTTGACTATACAGAAGCACATAACTTGACTCTAATACCACTGTTGGTTCGCCTATGGCCCGAGTATTCAAAATACATAGCAGAATGGACCATACTACACAACAAAACGTATAACCAAAAATTATAACACGTAAGAAATTATCTCTTGACATAGATTGGTATTTTTTCTGATTTGTAGACACTGCAGTGCGTGAACGTCCTCTACTGGTATCCATATGAGGACGAATGATTAGGGTAGCGGCTAATGTGTGCTAGCACGTTCCAATGAATGCTGTTTAATTTTTCTCTCGGAAGAAGAACGAACAGCTAGGGCTACATGGCTATGGTTTTTGTATCATCTCTAATGAGACATAGGTTCTCTATTTATAGAGAAACCCTAATCCCTATTCTTATTAGGAACAAGAATCTCATAATCCTAAACCTAGTAGGAATATGGAATCCCACTAAGTTTCAGGCCATATTATATCCTATACAATAAAAGCCCGATAACTTAATTCAATCTAGCCCAATAAATATATTCATATGTATTTATTTAGTGCCTAATAAATTAGGCCCAAGAGAATAGGCCCGAATCACATCACTCTCTGTGTATGACCTTATAGACTCATTTGATGTTGGCAATGGGCTTGATCACACTTCAAGGCCCATAAGTCATAAATGGCCTTTCGCAAGACATTATGACTACCCAAATCAAATGAGGATTGGTAATCCGATTTAACCTGTAACCATGGTTATAAACTCAGTCCCTTTGTAACACAATATCAAGATTAATCACAAGGCATGGTACATGTCAACCTTTGATTAATCGTAATTTCTTGATTTCCAAGTTGACTGACTATAATAAATGACATTGATGACCCCTCATCAATTCATTTGAGCACGGCCATGTATTTCTTCAGTCATACTTATCAAGAAGCCCAAATGATATTTCTCTAATTTGAGAGAGGTACAAATCTCATCTATATCATTCACATCCCTCCGCATAATTCATTTAATGTCCAACATAAGACTACTTGTTATCATGTTAAAGATAACTAAGTCTAATGTCAAAACACTGAATCCCTTATGTAGGGAACCATGATGACTTCAGGTCAGAGGACTAAAGTCAAACCATATTGAGAATCACTAATGACATAAAGCCATGTAGTGTTCTCTCTGTGGGTCAGTCCAATATATGTTTCTCTAACATATATCTATGTTTCTAATTTGATAACTCATATCTATAATCAGTAAAACGTGATCATTAATCAAAACACATACTAGCCTTAATTCATTATCGTTCCACCAATAACGATCTACCAGGGACAATTTAGAATAGTATTATAATGCTTATGATTTTACTATCAAGTCACATACTTGATGACATAAGCCTAATACTATTTATGGAATGTAAATCATATTACATAAACAATTATACATGCATATATAAAAGAATACCTCATAATAAATAAATAATAATTCAAAATGTCAGTACAAAAGTCACATATGGCTATTGGCCTAGGGCACACACTACTAGCAATTTCATCCATAAGAACCATCCTGCTTTATCCTTTATATATTAAACTTGATTCAAGTACCTTTTTTTTTCCTTTTCCTAGCTCTTGCCAAATTAAAAATATCCTTTTCTCTATCTTTAATATCTAATTGTTGATATAAGTTCTCATAGGCTCTACTTTTCACTTATGAGACTATCTTCTTTGCCTTTTCCTTTTCCATCTTATAACTATTTATGTTGGCTACCCTCTCTTCAATCGTGTTGCTTTCCACTAGTGCTTTATAAGCAACCTTCTTAATTTTCACCTTATCTTGGACTTCTTCATTCCACCACTAAGACTCCTTCTTATAACACCATGCCCTTTATAAACTCCCTATATCTCCTTAAATGTATTCCTTAAAAGAGTTGCTACTGCCTCCCACATCTGTTGTGCTTCTCCAGACATAGAATGCATTTATTGATAGTAATATGATATAAAAACCTATTTAATTATTCACTATTTAGCAAAATAACATAGAATAGTTACACTAATACTATAAGTTATTATTAGAACAAAAAAATCATATTAAACAGTCGTGTGATAATAAATTAAGTATTGTAGGAAAAAGTGGAGAAGCTTAAGAAAAGCTTGGATAAAAATGGTCATAAAACGGTTAGTAATTGTTTATTAGCAAGGTAAAGCCAACCTTAGCCTCTATTGTCTTTCAAGACTAATAATTTTATGGTCCTTATACAGTGAATGACTAATAATGTACTTGTGTATACTCTAGTAAAGTTGAGATCGTATACCATGAGTTTCTTTCCTTCTTCTAGTAATAGCTAGATGGATGTAGCTAGTTCTCAATATTTTGGTGTTACTTTTGGATTATAATATAAGATAGATTTTGTAGTGTTTCAGTATTCTATCTTATTTTGATCCTAATTGTAGTAATAAATTAGAAATACTATCAAGTAATTCATTTAGTGGCAGTAAAATTGCTATAAACTAATACAAAAAACATGTTTGATACTTTACTATTTAGAAATATAAAAAAGTTCAACTAATACTAAAAGTCAGTATTAAAACAAATAAAATGATATTAGATAGTGAAGTTTAGTGGTGCGACAACATATTAGGTGGTGAGGACAAACTAGAGAAGCTTAAGAAAAGTTTAGGTAGAGATGGTCATAAAATGATTGGTGAGTACTTATTGGCAAGTTATAATCCACCTTGGAATTTGCCTCTTTTTAGGACTAATGAGTTATTAATCCCTATAGAGTGAATACTCTAATGAAGTTGAGATCTTATATTATAATATTTTTCCTTCTTCTAGTAATAGCTACATGGATGCTGCTAACTCTTAATGGTCTGGAGTTTCTTTTGGATTATAATATTATATCATTTAAAGATAATTCAATAACAAAGTAGATTATTGATTAATATTTTTCTTTAATTTTCCAAAAATAATAAAGTAGATATATAATCAAGTAATTTATTTAATAACAGTAGAGTTGCTATAAACTTATATAAAAAACATGTTTAATTCTTTACTATTTAGCAATATAAAATAGTTTCACTAACACTACAAATCAGTATTAGAATAATCAAAATCATATTAAAGAGTGAAGTTTAGTAATACTTTATTTTCTTCTTTTAAGATATGTTATTTTCTTCTTTCAAGACATGTTATTTTCTTCTTTGAAAATAAGTTATTTCCTTATTTCAAAATGTGTTATTTTCTCCTTTCAAAATATGTAATAGGATGTTTAATATGCCTAATGCTATTTTCTTTTGATATGGTTCTATATGCATATGTTATTTTTTATAGCATATTGCCTCTATAATAAATGTTTTTTTATGTTATTTATATAGGATGGTCATAAATGGAAGAACTATTATAAGGATATTTCATGGTGGACATTTTACTCAAGAAGGTGCATTGAAGTGTGCAGCTAAGGTACATAAAATTTTGACAATGTGGACTTGGATTATGTGAGTTTGAGAGAGAGATGTGAAATCGTTGCTATTTTAGGATATACAGATATTATTAGTTCATGGTATTTGATTCCTGATAAGGGGTTGGAAGAAGGTTTGGGGAGGTTAGAATCCAGTTAAAGTGCATTAGTTTTGATTAAAATGTTAGAAGTGTATAGTATAATTGTTGTTTATCTGGAGGATGTAGATAAACCAACACCATCCACAACAATGTTATTGTGACATGATAACTAGCATAAAAATGAGATGGTTACAAAATTGGAAGGTCATACTAGAGTGGATATAAGTTTTGATAGTGGTGTAGAAGTTGATTTGGGATGTAATGGTGTTGATTTGGGAGGTCATTGCAATGCTAGTGTTGATTTGGGTTGTAATAATAACTTAGGAGTTAATTTGAGAGGTCACAGTGATTTTAGTGTTAGTTTAGAAGGTCATACTAATGTTGGAGTGAATATGGGAGGTATAATATTGTCAGAGTGGATGATGGAGGCAATTTCAGAGATGAAGAATTAGTTAGTGGTGATTTTGAAATGAGTAAAGATGGTGACTCTAATATGGGTGCTCAGGATGAAGGTGAGTTAAGTGCTTAAGTTGAAGGATATTTGGGTAGTGAAGATGGGAATGGGTTCTTAAGAAGGAGGTGAGTTTTGTGTTTATGATAGAAGTGAATTTCACTCAAATTTTAAAATTAGTGTTGATACAGGTCATAACACAATGTATATTAGCTCTTTTAATTGTAGGAGTTTCATAGCAAGTGATGAATATTCTAGTAGTGAACAATCAGATGTTGCTTTAAGTTGACCTAATATAACTAATAGACATATTCTTGGATTTGTTGTAAGTGAATAGATGTTGGGGATGACGTTTGATAGTGTTAAACACTTTAAGGAAGTGGTTTCTAATTATACGTCAGAAATAAGATTTAACTTGAATTTTAAGAGAAATGAAGAAAAAAAGGATAAAATATGGTTGCATCAATAGTACCCATTTGAGAGGTATGATTTATTTGATAGAAAAAGATAAATGCTTAAAGATTAAAACTTACAATTTGGAGCATACATACAATCCAAAAAACAAGACAAGGATAGTTACATCCAATTTTGTCATGAGACACTTCAGGGAAAAAAATCTTAGATAAGTCAAGCATTAAAATCAACAAAATTATTGAAGAATATGGGAAGAAACTAAATTTTGTTTTCTAATTCCAGCATGTGCAAGTATACAAGGAGGAAGGCTTAAAAATAACAAAAGAGCATCAAAATGAATATTGGAAGCTTTATGGTTATATTTCATAGTTGAAATAAATGAATCTAGACTCTACAATAGAACTTTAACTTAAAAGATGAAGATAAATTAAAATTTAAGAGGATTATGTGTGTTTTGATGTAATGAAAAAGGGGTAGAAGAAGTTGCGACCAATAATTAGTATGGAGAGAAGTTTTCTGAAACAAAATACTAAGGATAACTTCTAAATTCCATAGAAGTTGATGTTAACTAAGGAATTTATCTAATTACATGGGTAGTAGTTGAGGTAGAGATATTAAGAATTTATCATGCTTTATTGAGTAATTAGCCATTGACTTAGAGCTTGGAAATTTTGAAGTAATAACTATGATTTCTAATATGCAAAAGGTAATTTATCCATTTAAAAGTTATTTATACATATTTTTCTATGAATGCTTTTAACTAGTTTTTCTTAATTTCTAGGGACTGTGAGCTAGGAATGATGTATTTCCCTCTACTATATATAGGATAGGTGTAAGGCATATATCACAACTATGTAGGGAAACAGATGGGAAAGCATATTATGAAAGCTTTTTAAAAATGTGCTTGGGCAACATTCCTATAAGAATTTAATGACATGCTTATCAAATTAAACCAACTTGTGCCAAGATAGTACAATACTTGGTTAAATATTTAAAAGAAATATAGAGTAGGGTTTTTAAGTCCAAATTTACAATTATGGAGAACAACATAAGTGAGGCATTCAATTATTAGATTTTGGTCGACAGAGATTGCCCTATCATTGGCATGTTGGAGACTATTAGGAACATATTAATGAAGAGGCAATCTTATATTAAAGAGTAAGCTAACAAATAGAATGGGGACATAGCACCTAAGATGATGAAAAAATTGAACAAGAATAAAAAGAATTCAATGAGATGGACAATTATTTGGAATGGGGATATGATAAATAAGTGACTAATGGAGATGACACGTATGTTATCCAATTAAGGAGGAGCAAACTTACTGTTATAAGGTATAGGAACTTTATAGGTATCCTTATAGTCACGTAATTAGTTCCATTTTCCATAACAAATAACAATTAGAGGAAAATGTAGATGAGTGTTATCATGAAGGGTGGTTTGTAGAATTTTATGAGAATATGTTACAACCAATTAAAGGGAAAAAATTCTAGCCACCAAATACCATGAAGAGATACATCCACCTTTGGAAAGAGTTATGCTTAGTAGGGCTAAGAAAAATATACAAAAAGATAAAGATGAATCATTGCGAGAAAAAAATCTCATAGGGTGTTATAAAATCTAACTATGTGAAAAATATGGCAAAAGTGGTTATAATAAGAGAAGTTGTAAATCTGGTCCACTTCCTTCCAATCAAGAAGGAGTTGATATACTTTTATTTAACATAAATTTATAATTTATATGTTTTTGTGTAACTACTAATTGATGATATGTCAATATTAGACAATCATCTAGATCTAATAAAGATTAAATAATAACAACTTTGTTTCAACCATATTCTTAAATTTTTAGTAAATAACCTATTGAAGTTTGTGGAGTTGAGGTTAGTTTGACACAATCATTAATTGCCATATATTGTTATTCATGTATATTATTCTTCTTCTATGTATTGGTTACATGAATAATTTATTATTTTAATATTATTTATAGCAGTCATCTGTAGCTCCACCAACGAAATGAAATAGAAAATTTAGATTAGTTGATCCAAACACTTCTCAATTATCATTCTAACGAAGATGGTTGAGGTAGAAGAAAGCCACAAGTATTACATCACGATAATTGCAAGAACAAGCTTTTAAACGAAGAGCTATTACAAAATTCAAACCAATAAACTTCTAACATTCAAATTAGAAGTTAACAAAGTACAAAATGATAATTAGTTGTGCTAGGAGAATGTTATTGGTTAGATTCATTTTAATTATTTTTAAAAGATTTTGGTTGGATCCATTTTTTTTTTTATACATTCTAGTTGGGTCTATTATGATTTAGAATTGTAGCATTGTAGTATAATGACATAACATGGTGGACATTCTATCCATGAGTCAAATAGGAAACATTATTTCCTTTTGCATTATTTCTTTCATTAAATGAATCTTGTAGTTTTTAGTGGCTTACATTAAATGAAAAAGTTACCTATATTATGTGAATCTCAGTTTTAAGTGTTTATAAATGTCAAAGTTATAAGCTTACATTTTTATAGTTCTCACATTATTCATATGCTTGAGTGAAATGGAAATTTGCATATTGTCTTTTTATGATTGCCTTTTTAAACATATTGTCATATATTGAACTTCATTTTGAATGTAATTGAAAGGTATATACATATGAATGGAGTAACTAAAATATATTAACTAAAGTTTCATATACAATACAAATACGTCTCACATTAACCCATTCATATTCATCATTTTTAATATATTAATTCTTATAAAGCATATCACATTAGGCCCACGATTTTAACAGTAAGAAATAAATAACAACAATATGTATCAACATCGAAACAACAATACTATATGCCATTAATATCTTCTTTAGCTCTTTGTTATCATTCATAACATGCTTCAATTCATAGGCCATTTGCTTTATTTTTTATCTAACTCAATTTTTTCCTTTTGTTCCTTAACTCCCTCACAAACCTCATCTTTGATTATCCTTTTGTAACTTAATGATAATTTTTCCAATCTTAAAAGCATCACCAAACCAAACATTTGTTAATGCATTTATTCTATTTTTGTGCCCATATTTAATATCATAATAAAATATTATTACTAACCGAATATTTTAGGCACCTAGAAAACTTAAGGACATGATTTTTTTTCTCTCCATGAAGTCTTTAAATAAATTTTGAATCCATATAAGCATCGAATGCTTGTTAAAGAACTAATGTTAGTTGAAGACGTTGAAAATGAAGTCTCCAATCCTAAATGCTCCATTTTTCTACTATATGCCATAACATAACCAAGCAACAATAAGAAGCATAACCATAAATTAACAATATGTAAATAACCATCGATAAACAAGAAATAAATATCCAATTCATATGTATTTAACAAATGCAATGATATTCATTATAGGATTCGCACTTATTTCTTACGTAACATTCTTAATTGTTGCTCAAAAATTATAAGGGAGACAAACTAGGAAGTCATTTTCATTGTTTCAAAGAAAAAACATAAGCAAATATAGCAACATCACCCTACCAACATTTAGTTGGCCATTAAAAACATTTAATTTGATTCTAAGTTGCTAAATTGTTCTTTTCCTTTTTTTTATCACTTTTGAAAAGTTGTTAACAAATGTATTCATATCTTGAAACCTTGTAACCTCCAAATTTTACTCAATGCCAAAAGTCTTTTATTCAACTATATTCTCAATAATAGATAAGAACTTAAAAAATATATGAAGGTGGTATAGTTGAATTTATGTTCAAACAAAGATGTAATTTTGTGGACCACTTAAGTTAACTCAAAGACTAGAGTCATCCACCAATGCTTGATTCATGGATAAGAAAAAATAATAATCAAATTTGAAAGATTTGTGGGACAGTGAACAAGCCACCATTGGAGGAAGAAGAAGCAAGAAGAACAGATATCGATTAGCCAAAAAACAATCAAAGAACGTATAGAAAATAAAGAAATAATTATCCTTTCTCTGTAGGCATTAAGGATTTGTTACAAATTAGGGATAAAGGATGAAAATTAAGGATAAATGCAATAAAGGCTAGGTTTTAGGGGAAATTAGGTTTTCGATTTTAATTTGTTGAAATAAATAAACATTAATTAAAAATAAGGAATTAAACTTTAATTACGCATTAGTTGACCTTATATGGCATTCTTAGGTGGCCTAAATTATATTTGATAGAGAGTTGTTAAAGTGTGTATTTTTTGGGCAAATTACTCCATTTTAGAAATTTAGGGGATAAATTGGTACTAGAGATATTGATAAGAGTCATCTTAGACTTTTGCCTAAATGTTAGGGGCCAAATGGGACCTTTTGCCATTATTAAAACTAAAGTATTCTAGAGTATCAATCCCACGAGGACAATACTATAATATTTATTAATCTAGCTAATTAATAAAACTAAAAAATAAAACTTAATTAAAGGTAATTAAACTATGAAATTAACTAAAGTAATTAAATACTAAAAGGAAATCAAGATATTAGTTGTTAAGGTTTTAAGCTTCACTTATATAGAATTATAATTATTATGCAAGATTTATTATTATGGTCCAAATAATAATTAATCTAATGTATATATGCCATCTCTTGAGTCACCACATGTATATTTAACTAGGTAATTACCACCTTCTTTTCTCAATTTTAATATAATTAAACTCATTAATTATAGTTAATCTATTTGTTATCACAATAGTATAAGATATTATTAACTCTAAATCTAAGGAATTTATTCTCCTAGTACATAAATTGTACTCCAGCTCCTAATTTTTCATATAATCTATAAAATTGAATTTATGATGGCTAGTTATAAACTCAATGATTAAGAATAAAGAGAATAAATTCTATCAAACTATAATTGCAATAATAATTAAAGAATCCATCACAAGTTATATCCCTAATCCTTACCAAGGATTCCATAAATAAGCATAACAAAAATAAAACTAAAAAAATCTTAATATAAAAGAAAGAAAAGGAAGAAAGACTAGAATAGTTGTTATGGTCTCCTTTAATCTTTCCTCAAATTCATCCTTCATGCAAAGAAACATTAAAACCAACAAAGCAATGATAAAGGAGGTTGTACCAGCTTTCAAAGTCCCATACAAAGAACCCTAATAAGAATATTTGTATGTTAGGATTGTAAAAAAGTTCTAAGTGATTAAACTTGTAATTCCTTATTTCCTCAAAGTGTAAATCAAGAGTCTAGAGCCTATTACACTTCCATACCACTGTCAATTTCATTTAAACTTTCGAGTACAAATATGATGAGTATAGTGTCAGTTATACTTTATATCTAGTGTCAATTTTATTTTTGGAAAAATAATATGACTAGAACAAGTCAAATATGTACCCATTTTGGTCCCAATTTTTTATCACCATTCATACCTTTCTCTAATTTTTTCTTGATATCTCTAAGCTTGAATCAATACCCAACGTCTTTATAAAGTTATTACCCTTCAAGGTAGCTTCGAAGTGCCTCCAACTTTATCTTATTAGACAACTATGGAGAAAGGTGTTTTCAAAATTGTGACATATCCTTTAAATCATCACCTACAAGGTAATAATTAAACATTAGAGAATATTATATATTCCACATAGAACATTTCATAAAGATGTTAAATCGCAACTAATTTAGCCCCTATAAACATGTAAAATATGTCTTTATGAATTAACTTTTGAGACATACTCCAAAGTGCCTTATGTGATAGTCTAGAAAATTATGAGAATATGAGTAAGGCGAACCTTTTTGGTCCTTGTTGGAAATTCTCACAAAAAATCATCACCATCATTATGCTAGAATTATAATTGGCTATAATCAGATTTTTGTCAAATTTTTTAAAAAAATTCTCAAATGGGCAGATGATGCATCTAAAAGTACATTTCATTTTTGAAGGGGTTTTAATTCACTCCTTCTTTATATATGGTTCTAATACAAGTTTCCAAAGAAGTAGTCTATGGTCCTACTTAAGAAACATCTAAAATATCTTTTCAAGTCCCTACATCATATTTGGAGATTTCAATTCTACTATATATAGATCAAAAATAGAGGGCAATTATAGTGTAAGGAATTATAATGAAGTTCTCAAACTTCATGTAGAACATTTAGGGATAACATATCTTAAATAAAACGGTTACTTTTTTACTTAGAGTAATAAACAAAACAATGTATGGGTCATACAGGAAAAACTAGATAGAGTGCTAGTAAACGGTGATTGACATTCTCAATTTGCTAATAGTAAAGCTACTTTCTTGGATCCTCTTTTTTCATATCACACTTTGATTATAATTGATGGTCTGAGAACCACCAATCATTATCCTTTTAGAATGGATAACTATCTTATCAAAGTAGATGGTTTTAATGATGGAATGGGTTCGTTTGCCCAATTCTTTAGTTTTAAACAATAAATTTGTCGTTAAAAGCCTAAAGATATTAAAACATAATTAAAGAAGATTAAAACATCTTACTCTCCGAACACTTAAGTAGCTGTTGATAAAGTTAACGGAAGAATAGTAGCAACTTAATTTCTACTTTCTCTTAATCCCAGGGATCTTAATCTTATTTAAAAGGAAAAGATATAGTTGGAAATTTTTCTAAGAGCCATTCTATATCACTTTTCACTCATCCAACAAAGGGATTAGATTAACTATCTTAAGGTGGGGTATGGAGCTTCCAAGTTCTTCTTTAATTCCTTATCAAGTAAGAGAAATACAAACAAAATTTGCTCTATAACTAGTAGGGATGGGAGACTAATTTCTAATCAACCAAGCATAATAAAAGGAGGCTTTCAATTTCTATAAGGAGCTTCTAATCTCAGACCTTGATCCTTTTACCTCAATGGGCTCTCTTTAATTTCTCATTTCCAACAAAATCCCTTGTGAAGCTTTTTGGGAGCTGGTGACACCTATCTATGATGATGACATTAATGCTACTGTCTTTGTTATGAATAAGATGAAGGCCCCAAGACCAGATGGTCTAAATGGCTTTTTCTATCAAAACAACTGGTCTATTATTGGACCTATGGTTAGAGAGGCAATTTATAAGTTCTTTGAAAAGAGTGTAATTATAAAGGATTTCAATAAAACTTATGGTTAAAGAGGCAATTCATAAGTTCTTTGAAAAGAGGGTGATTATAAAGGAGTTCAATATAACCTTTCTTTACCTAATACCTAAAATTTCTATTCCCTTTACTTTTGGTGATTTCAGGCCTATAGCAGGCACAAAATTTATTTATAAAATTATTGCTATATTGAAGGGAGTTCTCATTCTCATTATCAGTGAGAATCAAAATGTTTTTATGAAGGATAAAAGCATTAGTGATAATATTCTAATTGCTCAGGAACTCCTAAAAGGTTATACAAGAAGGAAAACTCCCCAAAATTATGCTATTAAGATTGGCTTTAATAAAGCCTTTGATTGCATTAATTTGTCTTTCCTTTTCCAAGTTCTTAGGCTTTCAACTTCCCTGACATCTTTATCAAATAGATTAAGGCTTATGTCTCCTCTACAACCTTTTGTGATTTGATTAATTGCACCCCCTCCAAAATTATTAAGGGAAGAAGAGGAATTAGATAGCGTGACCTTTGAACACTTATCTGTTCATTTTTTATATGGAAGCACTCTTTTAAATGTTGAAGATGAACGTCTTTAATAATCCCAAATTCAAGTTCCATTCCAAATGAAAAAGAGTTTCTCTTACCGTCTCTGTTTTGCAGAAGATCTAGTTCTCTTCTCTAAAGGTCATCCAAAATCTATTAAACTATTGATTGATACTCTTAATAAGCTTACTGAGATGTTAGGTCTCAAGGTGAATCTTAACAAAAGCCATTTCATTCTCTCATTAATTGTGAAATTTCTATAGGCTACTATTTCTACCCTAACAGGCATGAATATGAAATTCCTGCTTTTACAATATCTAGGCCTACCAATTACTACTTGAAGTCTTTTTTTCAATGAATGTCTTCTACTAATTGAAAGAATTCAAAGGAGAATCAGCAAATGGACTAACAGATTTCTTTCCTTTGGAAGATAGGTTTAGTTAATTAAATCTTTGATATGCTACTTACAATTATATTATAGCACATATTTTCCTCTTTTTAAAAAAATTTGTCAAATACATTGAAAAAATGACGAGAGACTTCTGTAAAGCAAACAAAATGGGATTTCAGGTCTTCCTAAAGTTAAAGGGGAAGATAAACGTAAACCTAAAGAGAAGAGGATTGAGAATAATCCATATAAAGGTAGCCAACAAAGTTTTTTGATCAAAAGATTTTGTAAAGTGCTTCAAGAAAAATACTCCCTTTGGATGAGACGACATCACAGCTACTTTCTGATTGGGAAAAACCGTATGGTCTCTTTCTCGTAAACCAACCTTCTCTTGGTTCCTTAGTCAACTTTTAAAGATTAAGGATGAGGTGGACAATGATGTATATTGCAAAATAGAGAATGGGAAATCTACCTTTTTATGGCATGATAACTAGACTGGTTATGGTCCACTATCCTAAAAATCTAATGTTGTCGTAACTCTCTTAGTTATAGATTACAAGGACAAGGTTGATGTACTTATCAATCAAAATGAGTGCGTGAACTTTCCTGAAGCAATATAGCAACTTTCATATACTCTCCTGATTCTAATCTTTAGGACAATTATCTTTGCTTAGCATACCAATTGAGAGATTTACAAGCAAAGGCTACAAGAAATGGGTATATAGTAGTAAACAAGTTACTCCCTAGTATAGGGTTATCTAGAATAACATCCTAAGACCCATTACAACATTCTTAATATGGCTAATGGTCAAGAACAGAACTGCTAACATAGACAGACTACATTTCATGTTAAATCTAAATAAGATTTGTTGCTTATGCAAAGAAGAGATTGAGACAAGGGATCACATAATTTTTCTCTCTCCCTTCTATAAATCTATCTAGAATAGGACCAAAGATATTTCTTATGGAATGAGCTTTCAAATTCACTTCTCTCAGGAATTATGGAAGGAGAGGAATCTTAGGAAGTTCCAAAACAAGGAACATTATAAGTGTGTATTTGTGCAAACTATCCTACAGAGTGTAAGGGTACAAATAATGTGATGCTATTTAGAGCATGAATAAAAAGATGAAGCTTTAAGGTTAGCTCTTACCTAGATTGAGGTCTACCCATTATGCGTCGCTCCCTTATAGGCTGGTGGGTTTTTCAAGAAAATATATAAACCTGGCATATGAGGAACAACGATTAAAGTAAGAAGAAGATGATGTATGCTACCTGATTGTAGTTTCTTTACCTTTGGTCACACAAACCAATAAAGAAACAACAATTCCCATCGAAGATTTCTAATCTCCCAATCCCTAATTAGGTAAGATATAAAGGCTTCGACCTTCAGTTAGAGAGATATTTACCCCTTTTACAAAACGTCACTAAATATGATTGTTCATAACATTGTTGTTTCTTGCTTTAATTTGTTAAAGGAGAGTTGTTCATAACGTTGTCATTTCTTGTATTCACTTGGTGTAGGGGGAGTTGATTTTCACTCCCTAGGTGTTTGTTCTTCTTTTACATCTATATTAATGAAAAATTTATTATTTCAAAGAAAAAGTCTAGAAAATCATTCATTAGTTAGAAAAACAATGTAATATCATTAATAATGACATTAAAAAAGAAGTGATCTTGATAAGGTAATAAGAAAAGAGAGAAAAAACTAATTCACAACTTGATTAAATAAATTCAAATTCCAATATTCATATTTGACTAACCCTAAAGAGTACAAAAGAGAATGAGTGGACATTATCATGCCAATAGGGAAAATAAATTGACTAAATTTCGTAAAAATAGCAAGTACAAAACAATGATAAGGTTGTAAGACCCTCCTTTGTGTTCTTACCTAAGAAAGAAAAAAGATATTAATACCTCTAACCCTCCTTTGTGTTCTTACCTAAGAAAGAAAAAAATAATAATATTCGGTAACTCCATAAAGTTTCTACTTGAACTTCTTCCTTAATACATGAGCAAAATATTTCTCTCGTAACCACCCTACAATTAGTCTTTTAAAGTTTGGAGATCCTATACCCTAAGCCAACTTAGGAAGAGGGGCATCTAAAATTAGTTCAATATGAACAAACTTAGTTGTGAATGGAGGAAAAAGAGTTTTCAAATTGAATATTGAAAAAGGAAAAAAAATAAAAATATTAATCTATAAAAATTCGTAATATGATAATTGGAGAACAATCTCTTTAATTTCCCTGTATATAAACTCATTTTTGGAGCAATTTCGTCAACCTTATTATAATATCATTATCATAATTTTTATTTACTATTTTTTTAAAATTATTGGATTGTAACGATTCTTGGAGTAGCTATAGGATTTTTCGTCTTTAAAAATTTAGAAAATTGAAAAACATATTGAATTCTCTTAATTATGAATTCACTTTATTTTATTTCAATTAATCGAAATATTGACCAAGCATACCGAGGTGCCTATCCACGCGAAATGTTATTAATGAAAGGAAATATTATGGACTGCTCGTATTGATTAATAAGAGTACAAAGCTTGAAAGTATCAGCACCCATACACGGAAGAGTTAATTATAAGATTATTATTTTAGTGATCTTTAGGTTGTATTGCCTAAAATACCCTTACATATACATATAATAAACCGTTTTTTAAATACCATTTCTCAAAAACATAAACCGCATTTTATATAAAAATGCACTGACTATAGCAATCCTAGAACTAATGGTTTGAGACTGGAACGTCACAACCGTAGTTTTGAATGATCATCATCAAATGACTATAATATTTTCTAGAGCTTTCAAAAGCAAATAATATGCTGTAAGCTGAGGGAAATGACCTTCTGTATCCAAGATCCTAATGTTAGCACCACCACCAATCTTTGTTTCCATGTAGTGGGGCACAAATAGTGGAACTACAGGATCTTTTCTTGACTGAATTATGGAACAGGGTACTTTAACATGTGGTAGAATATGCCTCATGTCACTTAGGTACACAGTTTTGGCGACGCTGATAGCTGTCTTAGGATTCATTCTTCCTAACGTGCTTTCGAACTCTGCAATTGCTTCTGTGTTGTTGACACTAATGGCTGTTGGAGCATAACTCTGAATCCAACCTGAGAAATTCTGTTCCATACTCTTGAGCAGTGCTTCTACCTGTGCTCTCTTAAAGCCTCCATCATATCCTTTTGAGTTCAAGTACCTGAAACAACATTGAAGTACGTTAAAAGGATCGATGGGCGGAATTTGCAACAGATGAGAATCAACTGATACTTTTCTGTAGATTACTGGAAAATCACTGAAAGAAAAAGCTGCAAATATTTAAGGTACAAAAGCTTAAGATATGCATATTTGATTGGAGTAGTAGCCACTGCACAGAGAGAGTTGATAAAAACTACCTTGGTGAGCCACCAAGTAAAACAAGGTGCTGAAAGAGCTCTGGTCTCTTTATTGCAGCTAAGCATCCGATCATGGCTGACATTGAATGACCAATATAGATAGTGTTCTTCAATTTAAGCTCATCCAACAGGTCAATCAAGTCCGTTGAGTACCCAGAAAAACTAGAGTACTTGTGTGGATCGTAAAGAATGGGATTGACATTTGGTGCAAAAACCAAGTCAAAAACCACCACCTTGAAGTAGAGAGCAAGGCAGGGCACGAGGTAGTGCCAAACACTCTGGTCTGTGCCGTACCCATGAGAGAGGACAAGCGCTTGAGTTCCATTTCCATATATTTTAGCATTTAGAGCTTCTGCAATACCTCCTCCTCCGACATGGTCACATAACAAATTCATATTTCTGGTCGAAGAACTGCAACAAACTACAAAGTACGATATTGTAAGTTGTAACTGATAAGTTCATAAATATGAATGTATCGAGCTTCAATGTGTTGGGTATATATAGATCCTTTTTGTGAGAAATAAGGAAAGTATTGCAATAGAATTAGAGAATATTTGGGAATATTTCCCGTACATAATTAGAGGCTAGA
>JAOTAY010000004.1:24929040-24939213 GCA_025629805.1 Erythroxylum baracoense
GGTTTGACCCCTGTAATTTCTCTGTAACTGATTGTATGAAACTCCTATTAAAGGAGTCCTGTGTATCTACTGTTGATGATCGATATACAATGAAAATTCCCAAATATGCTAATGCCTAAAGCTAACATGGTATCAGAGCAGTGACGATCTTTGGATCATCTCACTGTTTCATCATCTGCCAACCATAATGAGCGAGCCAGGTTCGTCAAATACGGCCATGTCCGAAGCAGCCACAATGCTGTCACAACAAATTGCAAGATTACTCAACCAGCATGCAAATAAAGATCCAGAAATTGATACCAGTAATCAACCAGTCACAATAGACGTTAAGTTGAACAACCATAACTATGTGTTGTGGGCCAGATTAATGGAAGTAGCAATTGGAGGTCGTGGACGTCTCAGCCACATTACAGGTGATCCAGAACCGCCGGCAAAGACAGCAGCAACATATTCCCGGTGGAGACAAAGTGATCTCCAAGTTTTTTCTTGGATTACTCAGGCGATTGAACCGGAGATTGTGCACCAATACATCCATTATCCCACAGCCAAAGATTTGTGGGATGGCTTAGCAACAACATATCAGAGTGGGGAGGACGGGCTACAAATTTTTGACCTCATGACGAAAGCCAATCGACAGCAACAAGGACAACAGTCACTGGAACAATATTTCAACATATCTCAGAGCATCTGGAAGGAGATCGATCGGCGGCAACCCAATCCAATGGAGTTGCCGGCTGACATCAATACATTCAACCGCCTTCAACAGGAGAACAGGTTATTCCAGTTTTTGGCTGGATTAAATGACGAATACGATGCCATAAAAAGGGACATACTCAGATCCACGCCGTTCCCCTCAGTAGAATCTGCATACGCAATTGTCCGTCGGGAAACTGCCAGGAAAAACATATTAGGTTCTTCAATAGATTCTGGTGGTGGAAACACATCATTAGGGATTGGATCAGGCTTGGTTGTGAAGGGACAAAATCAAACAGAACCAATCGGATCTGCAAAGCCGCGCCGGTCATATTCAACCAGTGAACCGACGAACTCCTCATCATCCCGGCGACGGACAGATCGAACTTGTGAATATTGCGGCATTAAGGGACATCTCAAGCGAGATTGTTTCCATTTGGTGGGATATCCCGACTGGTGGGAGCACCGCGACAAGAAATCAGATAAATCAGAGAATCGCGGCAGGGGAGGCAAGGCTGCTGTTGCAACCGGAAGCCAGGAAATCGCCGGAGAAATCAAGGAAGCTTCAAACAGCGATGGTGGCGGGTTCGCGGCTGTGGGAGTTAGGTCATATGGAGAAGCGGCGGCTGGAGATAGAAATACTCCAAACCCTACGAAAGTAACAGGTAAAGGATTTGAGGGAAATTTTTTGCCCCCAAATCCTTCTATTTTAAACCCTATCTATTTCAAGAATGGGTCGGTATGTGTAGTTCAGGAACCAAAGGGTGATAAAACTAAACAGTGGATTTTCGACTGTGGAGCTACAGACACGATGACTTATGACGTGTCTGACCTTGTGCAAAATACTTCTCCTAAGAAGTCTTATATTCAGACGGCAAATGGGGGTCTTGCACCCGTACAGGGAGCTGGGGTTGTGGAGTTGAACCCCACATTAAAACTGTCCAATTGTTTATTTGTGCCTTCATTATCATGCAAACTTCTTTCTATTAGCCACGTGACGAAAGAACTCAACTGTACTGTTCTAATGTACCCTTCCTTTTGTTTATTACAGGATATCCGTACGAAGGAGATTATTGGGCGTGGAACTGAGCGAGATGGGCTCTACTACGTCGACGAGGTGGCTCAGAAAGGATCGACAATGCTAGCTCACGGATCGGTGGACCAGCAGAGTTGGCTGTGGCATAGGCGACTTGGGCACCCATCCACCGGTTATCTTAAATTATTATTTCCTAAGTTTTCTGATAATAATATTCAGTGTGATACCTGTGTTTTGGCCAAAAGCCACAGACATACTTTTATCCCAAATAATACTAAGGTTGACACTGTTTTTTCCTTAATACATTCAGATGTTTGGGGCCCAGCTCCCGTATCTGGGGCTTATGGATTTAGGTTTTTTCTTTTATTTATTGATGATTGCACCCGGATGACCTGGGTTTATTTCTTAAAAAATAAATCTGAGGTACCTCAGAAATTCATTCAGTTTTACTACATGATCCAGACTCAGTTTCAAAAGCAAATTCAAATTCTTAGGTCAGATAATGGGGGAGAGTTTATGAACAATACCATGAAAACCTTTTTTCAAGAAAGGGGCCTAATACATCAAACTACTTGTCCTAACACTCCTCAACAAAACGGGGTAGCAGAGAGAAAGAATAGGTTTCTACTTGAAATCACTCGGGCACTTATGATTGAATCCCATGTTCCCCCATCCTTCTGGCCTGAAGCCGTAGCCACCGCTACTTATCTTGCAAACCGTCTACCCACCAAAATACTAGACCTTCGAACCCCTGTTCAAACCTTGTCCGATCATACCAAAGTGCCCCCAGCCTTGGCACTATCTCCCCGTATCTTTGGTTGCACTGTCTTTGTTCATATTCCAAAGACAGAGCGGACCAAACTTGATCCTTGTGCCATTAAATGTGTCTTTGTAGGGTACGGGGTCCACCAAAAAGGCTACCGCTGCTATAACCCTCATACCTGTCGCATGTATACCACAATGGATTGCGATTTCCTTGAAACTGAGTACTTCTATACTTCTCAATCTACCCAATCCAGTGTTCAGGGGGAGAGTGTCACAGAGCCACTGAATTGGTTGCTCAGTCCGTCGCTCAGCTCAGCTATGCCAACCACTGTGTCCAACATACAGACTAGTAGGTCCGTTGAGCACACCTCTGAAGACGAGGTACAGTCCATGATGCAAGGTGACATGTCTCCACGAACTCCTTCGTCAGATATCCAAGAGGTAAGTACTCATTCAATTCCCGATGCTGCTTCCGCTACAAATTCTTCTAATCATGATAATGCAGAAGCTGAGTTGAACAGAAGCGAAGAGCCAGCTAGATATGTTCTGCCTCTAAGAAGTACAAGAGGTGTTCCTCCAAGGAGGTATATTCCAGAGCATGAGCCCGGATCATCAAGATACCCGATAGCAGACATGGTTAGGGGGAGTCTCTCTGACACAGCTAAGGCCTTCACTACTACACTGTATGCTAAGGAGATTCCCAGGACTGTGGAGGAAGCAATACATAAGGAGGAATGGCGCCAAGCTATGCAGATAGAGATGGATGCCTTACAGAAAAATGGGACATGGGAGAAATGTATACTTCCGGCTGGTAAAAAGACAGTTGGTTGCAGATGGGTCTTTACAATAAAACATAAGGCAGATGGAACAGTGGAGAGACACAAGGCGAGATTAGTGGCCAAGGGGTATACTCAGACGTATGGAGTGGACTATTCAGAGACTTTCTCTCCGGTTGCTAAGATTGATACGATTCGGGTTTTATTCTCTCTGGCAGCTAACCTTGATTGGCCACTTCATCAGTTTGACGTGAAGAATGCGTTTCTTCATGGTGATTTACGAGAGGAGGTATATATGGAGGCACCCCCAGGATTTTCTGGAGATTTTAGCCGAGGGGAGGTATGTAAGTTGAGGAAAGCTTTATATGGGTTGAAACAATCACCGAGAGCTTGGTTTGGTCGGTTTACCATGGCGATGAAGCGATATGGGTATAGACAGAGTAATTCTGATCACACATTATTCCTGAAGAAAAGAGAGGGCTTGATTACTTGCTTAATCATTTACGTGGATGACATGGTGATTACCGGAAATGATGAGGACGAGATAGCCAAGCTTCGAGCTAATCTATTCAAAGAATTCGAGATGAAAGACTTGGGAGGCCTGAGATATTTTCTTGGAATCGAAGTGTTAAGATCAAGGAAAGGAATTTACATCTCTCAGAGGAAATACATATTAGATTTACTAGCCGAGACAGGGATGATCAACTGCAAGCCAGCTGAGACGCCCATTGTGTTGAACCATAGTCTGAAGAGTACAGATGGGGCTGAATTAACAGATCGACAGAGGTACCAGCATCTAGTTGGAAAGCTGATTTATCTATCTCATACAAGGCCTGATGTGGCATATGCAGTTGGGGTTGTAAGTCAGTTTATGCACAAGCCACAAACAGATCATATGGAGGCAGCATTAAGGATTGTCAGGTATCTGAAAGGATCTCCAGGAAGGGGCATATTATTCAAGAAGAATGGGCATTTACAGGTCCAAGGGTATACAGATGCTGATTGGGCTGGAAATCCAATTGATAGGAGGTCCACTTCAGGGTATTTCACCTTTGTTGGTGGGAACTTGGTCACCTGGAAGAGTAAGAAGCAGAAGGTGGTCGCTTTATCGAGTGCAGAAGCTGAGTTCAGAGGAGTGGCTCGGGGACTAGCAGAGATATTATGGCTTAAGAAACTTCTAACGGAGTTAGGGTTTCTGTCACAAGGAGCGTGTTCATTAATGTGTGATAATAAGGCTGCCATTAGTATATCCGAGAATCCGGTCCAGCATGATCGGACGAAGCATATTGAAGTAGATCGCCATTTCATTAAAGAAAAGCTAGAGGCAGGAATCATTACCTTACCATATGTTCGCTCAGAAGACCAGTTAGCTGATATTCTTACAAAGGCTGTGACTGGGCGAGTCTTCCATGATGTTCTATGCAAGTTGGGCGTTGGAGATCCTACGACTCAACTTGAGGGGGAGTGTGAGAAATAAGGAAAGTATTGCAATAGAATTAGAGAATATTTGGGAATATTTCCCGTACATAATTAGAGGCTAGATTGGAGGTTTGACCCCTGTAATTTCTCTGTAACTGATTGCATGAAACTCCTATTAAAGGAGTCCTATGGATCTACTGTTGATAATAATATACAATGAAAATTCCCAAAAATGCTAATGCCTAAAGCTAACACTTTTTGTTTCATAGGACTTCGTATCTACGTCTTCTTTACACGCGGGGCCGGTAAGGGCAAGGGCAACTGCAAGTGCAACGCCAGCACGAGCCTGTTCTTATAAATCATAAAATATGACTTATTTTTATTCTTATAAAAATAAAATAAAATAAAATAAGAAATATTCATGATTTTATAAAAAACAACAAAAAAAATTTATATATATATATTTTTTTTATAAGGACAAAAAAAGTAAAATTTGGAAAAAAATTTGGAAAAAAATTTTATTTTGCCTAGGACGTATAAAATATTAGAAACGAGCCTGTTTATATAACTTATAATAGTTAAATTATGCACCAATGTGTCGGGTATATATAGATACTTTTTATTTCATAGGACTTAATACTTTTACCGAATTCATGCATCAAGATTTAAGCAAAATAAAAGGGTGTTCTAATCTCTTATCATCAACTCAACTGTATAAAGGAGATGAACATTATATTCTCTACCCGAAATATAACTTATAATAGTTAAATTATGAAAGAGCTTTAAAGGAATCCAAGAAAAATTTTCAGATTCAATGGCTTCCTTGCTAGTGTAATAAATATTAAGCATGCTCACAAGAGCCTTAAACAATAAATATGCTGGAATTAGCGAATATTTACACCAAAATAGATTAAACCCATCAATTATAAGATTTAAAGTTTCAGTCCTTAACTACTCCCCCAGTTTAATCTTTTAAATACCAAGCCGGCTTGGACACTTGTATCTTTAAAATACCCCATGTGGATCCAAGCCGGCTTAGACAATTGTCAACCAAACATCTTTATAAAATTTTCAGTCCTCAACTACTCCCCCAGTTTAATCTTTAAAATCCCATATGGATCCAGGCCGGCTTAGTCAATTGTCAATCAAACAAAATGCTCTATTAAGCAACGTAATCAAATAAATAGCAAAAAGGTTTGTTTTCATAAGTTTACCTTTCGTATTCATTCTAACTAAGTATTGTGTAAAAACTTTTATTCGTACATAATGTCTTATACTCAAATAATGAAACAAAATTAATCAAAAAATCAAGAAATTATTATAAATTAAGAAAATATGTAACTCATATTCTGAAATATTCTCTAAAATATCCACAACAATGATAAAACAAACTATAATGCTGAATAATCCAATTAGAGTTAGATACGTGGCAATTAAACTAGACAACTTCTTAGAAAAGTAAAACAGATTAACTTACAAGGATCCTTTCTATTTGCTGGCCTTTTATTATAACTTAGCCTTGGATATTCATTCACTAATTTTTAATTTGATATATTTGATTCGATCCTTTAGAAATATATAGAATCATTTCAACTTCGAGGCTCATTAATTTATGTGATAATTAACAAGTGGCAAGTAATTAATTTAGATTATTATTAAGGATGGATCTAAAATATGCTTTAATAAAAACCAACTATAACGTAATAAACAATACAAGAAGGTTTATAAACAATACGGCCACAAATATTTTGATTTGAAGATAATGGAAATGCCTCTGTTCATAGAAAAAAACTTGATACTATTTATTAGGAAATTATATCTGTCAAAATAAAAAATTTTGATTTGTCGAATTTGGTTATCTAAAAGGTAATTTAGATTTTTCATATTCTTTTGATATCATGAGTGGACATAATGGATTGTTCAAGAATGTTGAACTCTAGCATATTATTGTTTGAGGAGTTTTATGGGCAATAGATGCTTTTTCTTGCTTAAACAAATGTAAAAATGTAATGTAACTTGCATATCTCTTATGGGACACTTCTTCTTAACCAAAAGTTTTCATTACTTTGATATTGATTGGGTCTAAAAGGCTTTATTGTGGCTAAGCTCTAAAGTAGACATATTCATGTTCTAATGCAAGTTGTCTCCTTTATAAAAACAAGATAAGTCTAGCCAACAAATTTGCCGAACTCAAGGTTTTATTATTGGTTGTTAAGGGAGCGTTTTGAATTAAATGCTCTAAGTTTTAGTTGAAGCATGCAATTGCTTCTGTTGCTACACACATTAAAAATCCAACCTAATAGGAAAGCACAAAAGCCAATTTTATAACAATTGCATTTATTTCCAAAGAACAACCAAATGCTATATCATAGTTTGTTTCTTTCACATCATTACTCCATATCTATTTGTGGTTTGGTCAATGGTGATTTTGTGGTCAATCATTAATTACTATTAACTTATATGGTAGGTGTTATAAAGGCTTCGCAAGAAACTCCAAGTTCACGTACAAAATTATCCAATGTCTAAGTACAATAATTGAACATTGACAATTCAACTCAGGCTTACCGAATCCCTTGGGTTTAAGGTGGTTACTATAAAGGTTAAAGTAAACTCGAATTTTACTAAGCCAACATAATAAAATGAATAGCAAGAAGAAAAGAAAGATGTATAAAGCTTTGCAGCAAAATTTCCAACATGTATATACTCTCAATTGATAGAAAAGATACAAAAGCTCTAACGCTCTTTAATTGAATGAAGCTTTCTCTCAAATGAGCTATTTATAGGCTTTTGGAGACTTCTTGGGAAAGAGTACAAGAAAGTGGACATAAGGATACTAAGTCACTAACTTAGTTGGTGGTTGACATCCCCAACCACTTTAGGAATTACTTTAGTCAGTGGTTTACATAACTTGCCACTATCCCACTTATAAGTAAAAGGAATATGTGATAAATTAAAACAAGACACCTCATCCATGTTCTTTGTCATTTCCTCCTACTTCATTGATGAGTCATCACACTAAATTTTCCATATGAACCATGATCATTAACCAAAGGTGAAGGTTATCCGTGTTTCGAGCCAATTTGCTCATGGTTCAACCAATGCACTCTCATGGTGTTGTTTGTTGTCCATAGTACATCATTTGAAAATAATTCCATCATTAGTCCCACCAAAGATTTTTAAACCAATCAATGCCCCACGATCCATCAAAGCTAGGTGAAGCTCGAACAATGCTTGATTTTACTTGGTTATGTTACCTTAGTTCCTTTGGCATGTCGTCCTCATGCTTATACCCATGCTAAACTTTGGCTAAGGCTCACCAGTGGCTAGCAAAAAGGGTCCTACAATGTTGAAGGGATAACAAAACACCCCTACCAGATGAACTCGACACCCTCGTCAGAACAAATTGAAGGCAGTCGTTTACCTTGTCTTTGAATTATGACAAGGTAGTGTCTTTCTCCCAAGTAGCCTCTGAGACAGGTTTATTTTTCCACTGAATCAAGAACTCCGTCCTATGATTCTTCTTGTGTTGCCCCAATATTAAATGATTCAAAATCTTCTCAATTTGATCGTCAAACTGTTTCCTCACAACTAGTAAAGTTCTCTTTACTTGACTCCTTTTTGGATATGTTGGATCCTCATGATATGGTTTAAAGAAACTTAAATGAAAAGTAAGATGCAACTTTAAACACTCGGGTAACTTGAGACTATAAGCTACATTTCCTACCTTTTCAAGGATGTCAAATGATCCATCATAATTTGTCACTAACCCTCGGTGCCCTACTTACTACTAACTTTCTTCCAAATTTGTGGCGTAAGTTTTAGAAGTACCTTATGCTTAATATAAAAGTCAAGTGGTTTTTTTCTTTGGTCCACATAATTCTTCATCTATTTTGAAGCTTTACAAAGACTATCCCTTGCTTTATATGATAATTCTTATTTTTCCTTCACAAATCGATAAGCAATTGGACACTTTCCTCTTAGAACAATTTCAAATGGAATTTTCTCTATCGTTGAGGATCTGTGCAAGTTATAACAAAAATATATAGTATTAAGTAAACTTAGCTAATTTCATTAACTTGCACATATATAATGTTGTAAGTATTCTTCCAACAAGCCATTAATCTTTCCGTTAGGTCATCCATTTATGGTGATTTGCAGTTGAGAAATTTAATTCACACCCCATCATATTGAAAAAAGATGTCCAAATTCAACTAGGAAATCGAGCATCTTAGTCATTTATAATTTCTGATTAAATCCCTACTACTTTTTTGTAGAAAACATCCGTAGCAACATCCAAGGGGCATGAAATTATAGTTGGAAAATAGACTGTATAGTTAGAGAACCTATCAACTGCCACCATGATTGAAGCCATATCATCCACCTTTGGAAACCCACCAATGAAGACTATCAAAACCGACATCCATGGTTTTTTTAAAATATGCTAGGGCTGCAATAAACATGTCTTCTTTCTTTCAGTTTTCTCCTATTGAAAAACAAGATAAGTTTTGATGTATACCTGAAAGTCGTTCTCTATCTTTGTCCAATAGTAAGATCGAGAAAGGAGTACGAACATCTGTTGGACTCTATGTTAGACCATCAAATTGTGAATCAGATGTCTCTTTTATTAATTGTTTCCACAATGCACCAAAACTTGGTACATATGATTGATTGTTCTTATTAGCAACCTTTCATCATGAAGCCAAAATCATCATAAAACACCATCCCTTACTTGTTTATAATTTAGGGATAGGTGTTGTCTAAGTAAATCTATTAGTTTAATTTCCTCTAATAATTCCAATTTGACTCGAGTGATAACATACAAGGCTACCAAGACTTCTTTTCAAATCAATGCATCTGCCTTGTTATGTCTTCCCAATTTATGCTCCCATACAAAGCCATATTCGGAAAGAAAATCTTGCCACCTGGCTTGCCTTATAGATAATTTCTTTTATGTCCTAGAAAAGGTGTTAGCCATATTATCTGTACAAATAACAAAATTGGTACCCAATAAGTATACTCACCAAGCTTCAAGGTGATGTACTACTACTAACATCTCCTTTTTACGCGTTAAGTATCATTACTTAGTGCCATTAAATTCTCGACTTTTAAATGCAATGCGATGTCTTTCTTACACTAAGAATCCACAAATAGCTTTTTCTGAAGCATCTAACGCACCTCAAAATGGAGATCAAAGTTAGGTAATTTCAACACTCAGTTAAAATGGCGGTCTTCAACTTTTCAAAGGCTTCTTGGCACGTCTCCAACTAGCATCACTATTGTTTCTTTTTTAATAAACCCACCAAAGGTGTTGTTTTCTTTGAATACCCCACAATAAATCGACAATAGTAGTTTGCCAAGCTAAGAAAGCTCCTAAATTCTTTCACCATTTTACGGACCGGCTAATTAAAAATTGCTTGTACCATTTTTAGATCCATTCACACCTTTCCTTTGCTCACCAAGTGTTCTAAAAACTTTAGTTTTGAT
>JAOTAY010000004.1:24944848-24976632 GCA_025629805.1 Erythroxylum baracoense
TAATCAAAGTAATAAAAACTAAGTAGAATCTTATAATTAAGCACAATAAACTCCAAATAAGCAAAGGATTAGGGATCGAAAACATGTTGAATTTGCAAACTATCACTTATAAAGTGTGGGGCTTGCGCTTATGCTCCCTCCAGACCTCATATATTGTACAGATAAAAGAGGCACTTAGTAGTATGCCATCACCCTTTAGGGAATTTACCTTATTGATTATCCATTTCAATAGATCATCCCAGCTCCTATATGCATTACGTTCCTAGAATAGTAGCAAAATGTCTGTCCATATAGATTCTGTATACCTACATTGAAAGAAGAGATGATCTCTATTCTCGGGGAGGCTGTAACATAACAGGCAGAGTGGATTGACTATTACAAAGCATCTATCCTTTTTCATTGATATGTTTTTGATGACTAGCTAATAGTTGAATCAGACTTTAGGAATAAGAGTGCCTTTCTAGATTAAGTTAAGCTAATCCACAAACTCTGAGTTTCTTTTGAAAATTCCTAGATAAGATTCATTAGTGAACCTATTGAATTTTTCTTCCATCCAGTTCACTGCATCTTCTCTATTGATGTTTGGGCAATAAGAAGGTATTGAGTTAATTAGTAGTGAGTTACCTCTGAAAGTCGTACGCCAACTGTCATTCTAAATTTATACATTCAACTTTAGTTTCCCAAACAATCTGAATTTTAGAGATTATAGTTCTTGCCTCTGGAATACAAGACATAAGGGCAACCAATTATCAACCTAAAGCCATGTGCTTTTACCATTCCCAACAATGACCTTTATATGGCGGTATATTACCTCTTTGAGCCTCAATATGTGAATGAAAACCCAGGAATGGTCCTTACTAGGCATCACCTTCTAGAAGTTAGTGCTTTTCAGATAAAGTTCATTGATTCATTTTGACCATAAACTTTCCTTGTCTTTTAGGATTTTCTAGGCCTTACTGGTGAGGAAAACACTATGCATGTCCCTGATAGAGATAATGTCCAGTTCTCTTTATTGCTTAGGAATACATAAGTTTTTCAAAATAATTTTTGCACTTTTGGAGTTGGTATATTTTCTTAACCATAATAAATTTTTGGTACTTATTTCTATAACCTTAGTGAGTTTCTTAGGCAAACATATATGAGTGCCCCAATGAGCGCATAGGTTGAACTTCATCCACTTTATTGTCAGCATGATGGACTTAGTTATGTAGCCTTAGGTTTCTTATCACTAAAATACACCAACAACCTATCCTCCATCTTGTCCAACCACTAATCATATTTTTCAAATCACCTGTATAGCTTTTTGAGTAGCTCATTAAGTTTGAACAGCTAATTTTAAATGTGTGGTATTGATGTATTGATCTTTTTCATTATTGCTTGAGGTGCTTCTGAGTTATAATGTTAACTCTAGTTATTGGATCTATATTAACCTCAACTTGGTTTTCATTTATACTGCTGAGCCTATATTTACCATAGACCTTCTTGTTCATGTTCACTGAAAATATTATGTCAAAATCAATGGCAATAGAGAAATAATCGTCATGTATCAAATTATATCATATACCCCTAACTTTCTTACTAATTTTTGTTAGCAAGTTCATACCACAAACAACCTATATACTTTTTTATGTGACATCCTCCCAACTATATGGAAAAACAAAAGTTGGGATTATATGAGCCTTTTCGTATAAGACTCTTTAAGTAAAAGATATAATATGTTGTCCAGCTCTTCCTGAAATTTGAATATGTGACAATATAATACGGATAACAGATGGCAGTGTTTAAGATGTAATTACTTTTTGGATATGATTAGGGTATAGCTAGATTGAACCCCTAAGACGTGCTCTCGAAAATCCCTTAGTAATATCCTCACTCAAAACATATTCTCCTAATTCATCTTTAGATGGATTGTCTTTAATTTGATAGGAAAATAAAAAGATATACTTCACCCTAAAGACATTCTTTAAGTCTTATTTCTAAGTAAAAATATAATTTTACCTTTACTATTCATTCCAAAGTCTCTAGTAACCTCAGTTGTGGATAAGAATTTTAAAGTGATTTCTTGAAAACCTACATCATACAACCAAAAGAATTTTGTCCATCCTTTATAATCAATATAGTCTTTCACCTCTTCACCAATCCTTATTGCTTCTGTAGCATTCCAATTTATATGCCTAATATCCTAAAAATGTCAAGACTGACAATATAGATACCTGGAATACTTTAAGTATAACAAGTGTTAGGATTTTTGTATAGTGATGTATCTTTGTGTTATTGAATCCTCTCATGTTAAAGCCTTCCTTTTTCTTTGATTCATAATGTGGCTCATAGTGTTTTTAGAATATTCTTAAAATGGAAGATGTGTTTTAGTAGTAAGAAAGAGGAGGGTGTTTCTTGGGGTGATTATGGGTGTTTTGTGTGAGGAGTGTTGAGAGAAAATGGAGAGAATCAGTATAAGAACTAAAGGGGTATATGAAAGTGGCTATTGGATCTCTAAGTGACATAGTCTGTAACACGATCCTGGAATAGACTATGACTATTTTACTTTTTCACTTACAAAATGTTTGGTTGACCTGCATAAATAGATAAGGAATGGAATGGTGATTCTTTAGGAGTAGAATAGATGAGGCATGTATAGAATATGTATTATTTAGTTTGGTTTATTCTTAAGAATTTCTAATGATGATGTAATGCCAATACTTGGTTTGAAAACATAAATTTGGAATTTCAAAGGAATAACTAACAAAAGACCAAAATATCTAGTTTGCTTCAAATCTTCTTAATTCTATTTAACTTTAATTGCGAAAGAAAACAAATTTGCAAATAAAACAAAAGAAGTGAAACTCAAGTTTGAAAAGAACTCGATATCTTAAATGAAAAGGCGACAACCTTAGGTAACAATAATGGAGGCCGAAAGGATAACGCTTTGAGTTTTCCCACACCTTATGACAGATCATATAAAGATTTAAAGTGATTTTATGTTGGTGAAAGCATAGTTAACTGGCTTTCATGAGTGGATATGTGAAAGCTTAGGTCTTTGTGGTGGTGAACGAGAAAAAGATGACCTTTAACTTAGAATTATGAAGAAAAAATGAAGTGGGGTTGCATTGTTATAGATTGGTAATCACAGGTGTGAGAGCAATGTTACAATAGAGCTTTTAGGCAAGGATTTAGGAGGTGTAGAGATGGCACTATGGTTAGTAAAATGGTGAAGGTGTGTTTGATGGAGGCGACGGGACAGGGAGAGGCGATGCTTTAGACCTCTTACTTTTTCGAGTAGTCAAAACTGTGTAGTGTTAAACCTAGTGGTGGTTCTAGCCTAAAGGATATTTTTGTTCAACATGTCCTCAGTTTTATTCCTAGTTTGCGTGGAATAAATTAAGATAGGGGGCTAATGGGTTTACCTTTTACCCAAAGTCAAGTAATAAAGATGCAGCTTGGATTATATATTATATACATTTTCTTCAACGAAACAAGAGAATAACCTATTACCAATAATATATCAGTAATGCAACGATCATTCTAGTCAACCAAACACCCTATTAGTATGGGAAGTGGGCATGACCCAAACTATAGAGTATCATAAAAATAAGTTTTTAAATACACTGTCAAGACCAGAAGCTTATTCCTAGGTCGTTAATCATATTTTCTTTAATTTTTAAAAGCATAGCTAAGGTCATGGGCATATCTTTAGACCTTGGATTCTATTATCTTTGACTCCTAAGACTGTGGATCCTATTGTACTCAATTTTCAAATACACGACTTGGGGAATGGGTATGCCCCCTGGTTATAAATCCTACAGTTTCTTAATGGATATAAAACGGTTAGAGATATATATACGTGTTCTAGGCTATAGGATGATATAAAAAATCTCAAGAAAGTACACAGTTTGGGATGTAGACTTGGCCCACGCCTTATTTAATAATTAAAGCTAACTGACACATAAGTTTTAAGATTCCAAGGGTTTGTTCTTTATATCTTCCATATTCTTCTTCAAAGCTTCTAAACTATATGCTTATTTTTCCTTGATTTTTAGCTACACATTCTAAATTATAAAAACAAAGGAAACTATAAAGAGATAAGAGAAAATTACTAAACTATTAGTAAAAGTAACCATAAGCACATAAAATCTAAATTAACAACCAAATGAAAATAAAATATGGTTGTGTTACCTGCCGTTAAGCATTTCTTTTAGAAGTCTTTCAGCTGGACTTCCTTCATCAACTTGGTTTGATATCTCACTTGCCACATTGGGAATATGTCTATGATAGTCAACCAACCTAACTACCCTGACTTGAATTTCCATAAAAACAACGTTAGATAATAATTATATAGGAGCATTTGATGTCATTTGTAAACTCCTTGATGAAGAGGTGTTAATCATGCCTTAGTTTTATCTACCCCTTCTATATTTTTGCATTTCGTAAATCTTCTTTCAAAGCAAAAAATAACTTTTATACAATATTTTTTGTAAAAAGGAACCTTCCTTAAAATCTTCTTTCAAAGTGAAGAGGAACCTCAATCCCAGTTGGATCACCCCAAGTACAATATTCAACACTCCAACAAAAGATTAAAACTTAAAAATATCTCACTTATTCACTTATTACATCCAAAGTGACTCATTCACACAAATATGACATAATCATGATCAAACGATTAAAAAAATCTCTTTGAAATGTGTGTATACAACACTTAAAACCTTCTTGATGCTAAAATCAATAACGAAACATCTATTTATAGTATTTTGGGACACCAAATAGCCATTGGAACCAAGAACTAGCTGTTAGACACTAGTTGACCAATATGTATTTACAGTACGAGATTCACTAGCCGTTAGACACTAGTCGACCAATACATATATTATTAGTTCATATTGGTCAACTAATAATATGTGTATTGGTCAACTAGTGTACAATGACTAGTATCCACTATGGCACATTGGATGATCAATTCATTAGCTAATGTTATAACAAACTCATAGTACATCAAATTTATCATCTTTAACCTATATTAGTCAATCACTAATCTATATAAGTTAACCAATCATCCTAAAAACATTATTTTTAACAACTTTAAATGCTCGAAACAAATCTGTTTAATAAAAATATAATTAAACAACTTATCTAAATGTTCCCTAAAGATTATTTGAAAGATCAAGAGGCTGTTATATTAAAATCAAAACCTTAAATGCCTCTTAATGAATGTAAAGACTCATACAATAAAGTAAGATGAAAAGATTATGCATGGTGAGCCTTTTGGATCATTATATTAATAAAGTGAGCTTCCAAATAATAATACAAAATGTGAAATGACCTTGATAAGCCTTGATCTTTTTTTTGCCTTATTTTGATATTCATTTCATTGGTTGTAAACTTTAAGTTCTCTTTATCAACTTTATACACAATCTTATTGAGTTTAGGACTTCATTTTTTTATAATATTGATTTTAATCAAAATAAGAAACTCGTTAGTAGTAATTATGTTTGTTATCATCGAAACATCAATTAGAACATCTTTTGGTTCAACATCATGTTTTCAAGAGATATTACCTACTTTTTAATATTCATCACAATATTTCATATACCTATGAGCATCTTTAAATATAATTAACTAATGAAAAACTACTTATAAATTTTTTTCTACATTTATGGTAACCTTAAAATGACTTTCTTCCCTTGAATGACAATGTTGAATTATGGAATCCACCTTTTCCATTGATATGCATTTTCTTATAATTTGATATAAATATATTATAGAAATGGCTCTTTCCATATATAATATTTTAAATTAGAAATTAATTTATTCTTTTACTCGTATGTAAGATTTTTAGGGAGAAACCATGTTACTAAATAATTAGACTAAGGACTAAATACTTATTCAAAGTATAATTACTCTTCAAGAAATTTGTCATCAAAGTCTTCTTCATCCAACCCCTCCACAGTGGATTTTCAAAACATGATATATGGTACTTTTCTAGGTTTTCATCCCCTTTTTTTCCTCTAATCTCCAAATTGAACTCTTACAATAGTAAAATCTATCTAATCAATCTAGTTTTAGCATCATTTTTTTTCAAAGAAGGCACTTTAATAGTAAGAGATCTATGTTTATAATAACTTTATATAATATAAGGCATGGTATGAATTTATTGAATGTGAATACTACAGCTAGCTACTTATTCTTGATGGTGGTGTGATTGCCTAAGCATCAGTTAGAGTTTTGATAGAACAATATATTAGGTTAAAATGATTATCTTTTTGTTATCTATAAACTACTCCCACAACATAGTCACTTTTATTGCACATAAACTTAAAAGGAAATTTTTAATCTTATTCTACCATGATGGGAGCATTGGTTCGCTTTTGCTTTGAGACTATAAGCACCTCCAAACGAGGTAGAGAAAAATTAAAAGGCACACCCTTATGTAGTAAATTGGTTATAGGTTGAGATATTTTTATAGAAATTCTTTCTAAAAGGTTTCTAATTGCCTTCATTGATGTCCCTAGTGATAGTTTTTCAATCGCTTCAACCTTCACATTTATCACAAATAAATTGCACTTATAACCCAACATTCTACCTTCTTGCATTATGAAACTACTTTTTTTCCAATTTAATACCAGATTAATCTCCTCACATCTTTGCAATACATTTTCTAAATTATAGAGACAGTTATGATAAGAGTTATTGAAAAATAAAATATCATCCATAAATACCTTTGTTACCTTTTTAGCCATACTTCAAATATTGGTATCATATACCTTTGAACTATTGTTGGTGCATTACTCAATCTAAATAATATTCTATAGTAAGCAAATTTCTTATATGGTTAGGTAAATATGATCTTCTCTTTATCCTTAAGTGCAATTGGGATTTGAAAATATCCCAAATACCCCATCTAGGAAATAATAATACATATTTCCTAAAAGTTGTTACAACATTTAGTCTATAAATGAAGGGGAGAAGTGGTCTTTATATTTTGCATCGTTTAATTTCCTATAATTGGTGCATACTCTTCACCCAATGACAATTCTCAGTAGGATCAACTAGTTCTTCTCATTCAGAACAATCATCATCCCTACACTTTGGTGACACCTACGTAAGGCTTACCTATAAACTATCAAAGATAGGATAAGTCGTACATGATTCAAATAGTTTTACAACTTCTACTTTCATAATATCCCTGATATTTGGATTTAATCATCTTTAGTGTTATACTATAAGTTTATTGCCTTCATCAAAATTTTTTAGGTGAAATATAAAGGATTAATCCCTTTTATGTTAAAAATTTTCCATGCAAAAGCTTTTTATTCTCCCCTCATAGTAACTTTTCCTTTTGTTCATTTGATAACCTAAGTGAAATTATCATTGGTAAATGATATGTACTTAATTTTTGATACACTTAATCCTTGAAACTTTGTGTTAAAGCTTTAAAATGCTTAAGCTAGTCACTTTAGTTCATATTTGATTTTAGGTATAATTTGGAAGCATAATAGCTAAAGTGAGTTGAAAGCACACTTTAAGCCATCTTTTTGATATTCACACTCATTGGTCTTCATGAAGAAAAGAAGAAGAAGGATTAGTGTAAGAGGAGACAAGAACATCAATAATATGAAGAGTATATGTTGCAAACATCAAGTATGAAGAGTTATTGGAGATTGTCACGGGCGTGAGAGACATGTCATGGCTGTGAGTCTCCAATAACTCTTTATACTTGATGTTTGCAACATGTACTCTTCATCTTATGCATTTTCTTGTCTCCTCGAACTCTAATTGTCATGGTGTGACACCCATGTCACGCCCATAACACCATGGTTCAAGGCCATGAGCCTCCAATGGAGGCTAGTCACATCCATGACACTACAAGTCAAGCTCGTGACTTTTTACCAGTTCACCTGAAAACCTAGTTTTCACTATAAATACATTATGTTGATGACAGAAACAAATCAGTCTTCATTTTTTTGGTTTCGGGAGACAAAAAGGGGACAAAACTCTATTCTTGTAAAGATCTATAGAGAAGATGGAAGGCTAGGCTTCCTGACACTTGTTCGGAGGTGATATCAACTCTTAGAGTCACAGTTAAGCATATGTTTTCATCGTTTAATTTTGGATCTCTCTATATGGATTGATTATGTTATCCTATGTTTATAGATTTAGGTTTTGGTATTTGAATGGTCATTAATCTCATTATCATTAGATTGTTTATGTATGAACTCATTGTTAAAATCTTGAATATAATCCATAATTGTTATGTTTGAGATTCGTTTGTAATTACTAATGGTTTTGAATCATTAGGGATAACATAAGTTAGGTTAAATGACCGAAGCCTATGTGGTTATTACTTAGATTGGTTTGTTTTCCATTCCATAATGTGGTTGCGTAATTATATCTAGAGATCACGTTCTAGGTTATTCAGTAGTTAGGTTTAATTAACTATCTTATCTTAATTGAACATGACCTAAGGCAAAATCGGGATTAACATAGCTTGTTGTTAATCTATGACCAATAGTTCTATGAGAGATGTGAAAGAATTATAACAATGAAATATGCTTAATTGTTTGTAGGTCAAGATTGATCCAAGAACTGAGTTTTACACATATTCATCACTGTTATCACTTTTGACTATTTTCTATAAATTGTTTGCGTTAGTTTAATTTTATTTTGTTTTCTTAATTGCATCAACCCAAAACCCCCTTTTATTTCCTTTACATCAATTATTTTCATTGCCAAAATTAACTGAACATTCCCTATGGATACGATCTTGACTTACCACAGCTACAAATTTTTAGAGTGCAATCAGATAAATTTTGCACTGCATTTGGCACTTGTTAAATTTTGAAATTGTTGTCGAAGAGTATGGTGATTTAACTTTTGTTTTTTAATTTAGTTGGTGTTTTGTGTATATATTGTTTATAATCATTTCTTTTAGTTATTTGTTAATCTTTAAATGTTCGTTAGTGTTGGTCTATGGTAGTTACTAGATCTCCTTATAGAGAACATGTTGAATTTGATCCGGAGATTGAGAGGACAATGTGGAGATTAAGAAGGGAAGTAAGATCAACTTTGGAAGTAGAAGCAAAACTTTAATTCGAAGAAACAATGTCAAATCTGAGAACGCTAAGGGAGTTGGTTGCACCAGACTTAACCCAAAGGCCTTTATTCATTGCATTTATTAATTTTTCTAAGCATGCTACTTTTGAACTTAATTATAGGCTAATACATTTGTTGCCTAATTTTCATGATCTTGTAGGTGAGGATGCATAAGAGCATCTCAAGGAACTCGAAGTGGTGTGTCTGAGTATGAAGCCTCCAAGGGTGAAAAATGAGCAAATTATGTTAAAGGCTTTTCCGTTCTCACTAAAACATGCAACGAAGGATTGGTTGTTTGATTTACCTAATAGGAGTGTGAACATTTGGCTAAAGATGAAGAGGTTGTTTTTGGAAAAATATTTTCCAGCATCAAAGACAGCAAGTATACAGAAGGACATCTATGGGATAAAGCAATATAACAAAAAGTCCCTTTACGAGAATTGGAAATGCTTCAAGAAGTTATATACTAGTTGTCTGCACCATAACATTCCAGAGCAACTTCTTATCCATTATTTCTACAAAGGATTGCTATTAATAGAGAGGAGTCTAGTTAATGTGGCAAGTGGTGAGGCACTATGTGAGAAAACTCCCATTGAAGCTAGGACTTTACTTGAGCTCATGACCTCTAATACTCAACAATTTGGCAATTGCAATGATGTTAGTCGTGTAAATGTAGTAAGTACTTCATCTATCGAACATCGTTTAGACGAGCTAGCATCTTTTTTTAGACAAATTACAATTGGACAAGCATAAGTGAAGACATGTGGAATATGTTAAAACATGAGCCATCTGACTAATGAGCATCCAACATTGTAAGAGAGAATTATAGAGTACGTGAACGCTATAGGAGGAAACTTTCCTAACCAGTATAACCCATACTCCCAAACGTATAACCCAGGCTAGAATGATCATCCCAACTTGAATTAAGGGGGGAATAGGTAACAGAATTACTTCTAGAATAGGCCACAAGGATCACAATAATTTCAACCAAGGTCATAAGCCTCCTCTTCTAGTTCAGGTATATCTCTGGATGACTTTATCAAGACTTTCACTACTAACAATCTTCAATTTCAACAGGGTATGCAGCAACTTCAACAGGGTATACAACAGCTTCAAAAAATGTACAATAGGTCTAGCAAGAGACAAAATCTAGCATATGGAATGTGAAAAACCAAATGGGTTAGATGGCAGTGAGACTCAAACTATTTAGAATCACAAAGTGAAGGAAAACTGTCATCTCAACTCGAGGTTAACCTAAAGAATGCTAGTTCTATAACCTTGAGGAGCAGAAAGGAGATTGAGGTTCCCAAGAGAACTCTAACGAGGATTACCAATGAAGAAGAAACTGAGAAGGAATTGGGAAAGGAAGAAAACCCCTCATTTAGCATAAAGATAAACTTCGAAATCCATAATATCATTAAGACTAGCTGTCCACTTTTTCCTAGTAGATTGATGAGACTGAACAAGGAGGAAAAAGACAAGGAGATATTAGAGACTTTTTGGAATGAAAATCATTATACCTTTGCTCGATGTAAGCAACCAAGTACCGAGATACGTAAAATTTCTCAAGGAACTATGTATAAGAAGAAGAAGAGTGAGAGGTGATAAAAAGGTGATGATGGGTGAGAACGTGTTTGCAATTTTGAAGAAGATACCTCAAAATGTAGGGATCCAGGTATGTTTATTATTCCCTGAAAAATTGGTAACACTGTGATTAACAGAGCTATGTTAGATTTGGGAGCTTCAATTAATATTATGCCTCATTCAATTTATGCTTCCTTGAATCTGCGTCTTTTTAAGTGTTATCATACAATTAGTTGATCACACTAATGTTTACCTTGATGATGTAGTTGAGGATGTTTTGGTACAGGTAAATAGGTTAGTATTTCATGTAGATTTTTATGTTGTTGATATGAATGATGAAACTTCGTACAATCCAATACCTATCTTGTTGGGAAGACCGTTTCTCAATACGACTTAGACAAAGATAGATGTTTGTGAGGTGACCTTCACAAAAGAATTTGATGGGGAAGTGATTCATTTTAACATTTTGTATGCCATAAAACATCCTCATGATGATAAGTCTGTTTTCTTTGTTGATGCGATTGATTCTCTGGTCTAGGAAATGTTTAAATTGAGTTGCAAGGATCATTTAGAAACAGTCTTGACCAAGCATACGGAATCAGAAGGCAACAATGATGATGAAGTGGGAGAAGAACTAATTGAAATGGTAATTGCTTTGGTGTAAAACCCCGAGCTTTCCTTTCTATCGGTTTATATATTTTATTCTGGTTGAATAGTATTTCCAGATGAATAGTGAACCCAGGTAAATAGTATTTTTACTTGAATAGGGATTTTGAGGACCCACCATCTCGAAAAAAATGTGAAAATACCCAGTATAGGTATTAGAGTCAAATGACATTGAAACGGATTGAAAACAAGTCCAATCGGATGAATTTGGAAATTTAATAAGTTTAGGACAAAAATGCCCTTTTTGGCAAATAATGAGTATTAATGATTTTACATTCGTTAAAATTTTTTAAGGCATCTAATTACTAAGTATTGATTCTAATTAAAATATCTCATCGTCAATTTGGCGGTGAGATGGTTGTGGAATATTTTGGGATTTAATCTAGTTTATAGGTGTAGTAATGCATGAAATGGCAAATTGGTCTTTTTACATAAATGAAGTTAATTAACAAATTTATGATGAATCACATTTATTGAACAATTACAAGACTCCATATGGTTTAAGAAAGATTAAATTAGATGATGAGGAGTCATTTAAAACATTTAATAAGAAAATCACGTGTAAAGTATTAAAGTAGTATAAAAAGGAAAGAGAAGACAACATTTGGTTCATTTGAAAGGAGGATTCGTGAGAACCAAAAAGAAAGAGAGAAAACAAGAGAGAAAGAGGGAGAATTCTTCCAAGGAAAAGAGGAAAAAGAGAGGTGCAATTTTTAGTGGATTTGGAGTAGAAATTAAAGAAATCTTGACCTAGGATTGGTGTTCACCGGTTTCCTAAGAGATTAGGAGGAAAAAGTGGTAAGTTTCCTAGCTTAAATTCCTAATTTTTATGGATTTTCTTAAGTGAGATGGATGTGTTTATCAATGTTGTCTTGGTATTACTTTGATGTTTCTTTGTATATAATTAGTTGAATATGACAAGAGAGGAAAGTGTAGTAAGATTATGTCTTAGATTAACTTAACCCAATCCCAATATTTTAGCCATAACTCGGCATACAAACCTCCAAATTGAGTGATTCCAATTGGAGCTGAAATCTAAGACATAGTAATAAAAATCTCTAATGGAGACCTAGACCAAATTTAGGATAAACAATATTGAAATTTGAGATCGAACCTGGTAACCTGATACTGTCCCCTGTGTTAAAACAATTTGTGACATTTGGTACATTTTTCATGATTTAGAAGTTGAAATGACATGATTTTGTATGATTTAGAAACTAGAGCCATAGGGGAATAAATGTCTAGAAGACCTAAAAATATGAATGTTTATTATGTGAAAATTAAGGAAAAATTGGAGGTATGGATTCTGTACATGGGGTCATAACCGTGACTCATCATACATGTTTGTGATATGGTGAATTAAATTGGGTGAGTTTGTGTTTTGAAGGAATTGGTAAGTTAGAATGGATAAAATATGGTACTTAAGTGACTTTTGAAGTTAGATTTGGAAATGGTGACCAATAGGTTAGCTTACAGAAGTAAGTAGAAATATGATTAACATACGTGCTACATGATAAAATACAAATCTCAAATTCAGTTAAACCAAATATATAGCTTTAATGCCTTATTTCCTAATTTGGAAGTAAATGTCTAAGCAAAATGTGTTTTGTGTAGGTAAAAGAGAGTCAACAAATGCGTGAGTGTACTTGGCGATAAGTGTGCAAAACTTTGAGTGTATCTTTAAACTGATTTTATGAAAGAAAAATGGTTTCTATTTTATCATGAAAAGTATGTTTATGAATAATTTCATTAGTATTGCTACTTGAATTTGAAAGTTAATTTTTATGAGATATATATATATGCTTTGAGATGACATTGAATTGAAATTGCATATGCACTAGATTGACAAGACAATTAAATTAGAATATGAACTGAATTGGTATAAAAATGTGGTGCACCTATGTACTAATTGTTGTTTAGCCTGTAGTATGCCGTTAGGTCTCCTTATACATATGATTACATCGATCAGAGTACGTCCTAATATTCATGGTAGAGTCTGGGGGGAGTGTCTATCACTAACGGTGGGTGGTGTCATGTCTGTCAGTATGTCTTGTGAGTCGCCCTCTGCACATATAGAGTATATATTATGCTAATACTGTTATGGGTAAGCGATGCAGAACCAGCTCCATAACCACTAATTTATATATAGTGTCAGCACCATTATGGGTAAGCGATGTAGAACCAACTCCATAACAATTGGTATATAGTGGTTAACCTCGTACAGGTAAGCGATGCAAAACCAGTTCCGTTATTAGAGGTTAGCCAGGCATGGGTAAGTGATGCAGAACCAACTCCGTGGCCTTACACCTAATGGTACCGAATGGTAAAGAAAATTTTAAAAGAGAAAGTTCATGAAACTATCGATTTCCATCTATGTTTACCGTATAAGAAAAGGGGAACTTGATTGGGTTTTACAAGTGTATTGATTAAAAGAATTTGTTATGTCTGAACATTGGTTATTACTTGAGAAAAAAAGGAAATTAATTTTGTCTTCATGGAGGTTAATTTTGAATGGAAACCATAACACTCATTGAGCTCAACCTTTATTTCTGTTCTCTTTTTTAAATTTTAACCTCCCAGGTGCATGCTCAGGGATTTCAGTAGCCAAGACTCCACCATTTGAGTAGCTACCTTCATCACGTGTGGTTGTGTAGGAAATTTTTCTTATGCATTTCTTTTACATGTATTGCATAATTATGAACATGTTTTGAACATCTTTTATGTAAAGATAAATTGTAAACGTTTTACTACGTATAGTTCATCATTTTCATAAATATGTCCTAACCTTGGTTTTGTGAAAATATGGTATTTATAAGTGTTCTTTTCTTTGACCAAATGCATGAATGTGTTTGACCATTTGAGATTGTTTCTAAATGGACTTAGAGTCCAGAAGTAGCAGTGGTGCTTTGGTTAAGTGGATAGTAGTGTTTTGAATTGCTTTTCAGGAACCCCCAATTTTTGGCTTTATTAAATAACAGTTGTTATGCTGTCAAAATTTTTAATGAAGGTTACTTTTATAAACTTCCACTGCTATTCCTTTTTCTTTTCTTTATATTGATTTTTAAAATATTTTGAAGAAAAGGGAAAAGGCTTAGCTCTAGGGGAACTTTCCAGTTGGACTGGATATCGACTGGAGGGTTTTCGTAAGGTGTCAAGCAGGTTACCTAATCATCAGGAAAGGGGCCTGTCACTTGAAATCATTGGAGTACTCTCTGAAAAGGTATGATTTGGCCTCCGTTCATTTACCCGAATTTCATTAAAAGTTGTTACCATTTGATTTTCAGGCACTTGAAGTGGAACTAAAACCATTCCCCATACAGCTTAAGTATGTCTATTTAGGAGATAAGCAGGCTCTCCCAGTTATCATTTCAACGGAGTTGACTTCAGATAAAGAAGATAGGTTAGTTAGAATGTTGATGGACCATAAGAAGGCCATTAGATGGATGATTACAGATATCCAAGGAATAAGCCCTTCTATATGCATGCATCGTATTTTGTTGGAGAAAGATGCCAAGTTCACTAAGCAAGCTCAATATAGGCTGAATCCTTTGATAATGGAAGTCATGAAGAAGTAAGTGCTAAAGCTTCTCGATGTTGAGTTTATTTACTTGATCTTTGACAGTAAATGGGTAAGTCTTGTTCAAGTGGTTCCAAAGAAGTCCAGAATCATAGTTGTGATCAATCAGGAAGGTGAGTTGGTTCCCACCTAAGTGAAAATCGAGTGGCGAGTTTGTATTGACTATAGGAAATTGAACTCAGTAACTTGTAAAAACCATTTTTCCTTCCCTTTATTGTTCAAATGCTTGAGAGATTGGCTAGTTATAAGTATTATTATTTTCTAGATGATTTTCCATGTTGTCTTTAAATACCAATCACACCGTGAGATCAAGAAAAACCACCTTGTATGCCCATTTAGTACATTTGCTTATTCAAGGATGCTAGTTGGATTATGTAACACAACCATCACATTCCAAAGATATATAATGAGCATTTTTTTGGAGTATGTTGATAAAATCATTGAGGTATTCATGGATGATTTTAGCATTTATGGTTCTTCCTTTGATGAATGCCTTGAGAATCTTGCTTTTACCTTGGAACAATGCATTGAAACTGATCTTGTGTTTAATTAGGAAAAATGTCATTTCATGGTAAATTAAGGTATAGTTTTAGGGCATGTTATATATGCTTGGGGCATAAAGGTAGATAATCTAAAGTTGATCTCATTGCTTCTTTACCTTACCCCTCAAATGCATATAAAGTGCATCCTTTCCTTAGTCATGTAGGTTTCTATCATATATTCATCAAGGATTTTTTAAATATAGTCGCACCGTTATGTAAACTGTTACAATAAGATGCCTCCTTTAAGTTTGACGATAAGTGTAAGGAAGCCTTTAACAAACCTAAAGAGATCTTAACATCCCCACCTGTGATTTAACCTCTGAATTAGAGCCTCCCCTTTGAGATCATGTATGATGCAAGTAACTATGCAATGGGGGCAATTATAGGACAAAAAGTGGGCAAAAATTTGCATGCCATCTATTATGCTTTGAGGACTTTTAATTCAGTTCAATTAAATTATTCTACAACCGAAAAAGAATTTTTATTTATGGTTTTTGCTTTGGAAAATTCTGTTTATATTTTCTTGATGCTAAAATATTTGTTTATTCTCATCATACAACTTTACCATACTTACTCACGAAGAAAGAATCAAAATTGAGGTTGATCAGATGGATTCTCCTCTTTGAAAAGTTCGAGTTAGAGATACAAGATAAGAAAGAGGTAGAGAATGTGGTTGCTGATTGCCTTAATTGCTTGATCAGAGAAGATGATGACATCCCTCTAAGAGATACATTTCCAAATGAACAACTATTTTCAACCGAATTGACACCTCCATAGTATGCAGACATTGTGAATTTCTTAGTTATTAATAACTTGTTTGTTGGTTTGTCAATAGCTTAGAGAGGTAAGTTAAAGAATGAAGCCAAGTACTACATTTGGGATGGCCCGTATGTATGGAGGCGTTATGTAAACCAAGTCATAAGGAGGTGTGTGTCTGAAAGTGAAACACCTTTTATGTGGACGACCTATAAAGTTTTGGAGAGTGGTTTCTAGTGACCCTCATTGTTCAAGGATGCATACATCTTTTGCAAGTTATACAACATGTGTCAACGGTTAAGCAACTTGTCCCGTAAGGATCAAATGCTACAAACTCATATTCTTTTCTGTGAAATTTTTGATGTTTAGGTTATTGACTTTATAGTACCTTTTCCTCCATCTTTTGTTTTTAATTATATATTTCTTATAGTCGATTTTTATTCCAAAAGGGTGGAAGCTAAAGCCAACAAAACTAATGATGCCAAAGTCATTGCATATTTTTTAAAGCTAACATCCTTAAGTTCAGGATGCCAAAGGCAATCATCAGCGACAGGAGAACCTATTTTTGCAATAGGGTGATGGAATCACTATTTAAGAAATATCACATTAAGCATAAGGTTTCCACCTCTTACCACCCTTAAACCAACAGACAAGCTGAAGTGTAAAATCAAGAAATTAAGTCAATCTTAAAGAAAACAGTTAAGCCTAATAGAAAGAATTAGAGTGTGAGGCTGGAAGACACACTGTGGGCTTATAGGACAACTTATAAGACACTAATCGGGATGCTTTATATAGACTGGTGTTTAGGAAACCATGTCACATTCTGATGGAGTTGCAACATAAGGCTTATAGGGTTATAAAAAGATGCTATATGAATTTGGATGATACAGTTGTGTATAAAAAGTTGCAATTGCAAGAGCTAGAGATGCAGAATGACTCCTATCAAAACATAATGATATATAAGAAGAAGATGAAGGCTTTTCATGACAAGATGATTTCAAGCAAAAGTTTCGTGGTGGGTCTATCACTTTAAGCTTAAATTATTCCCAACTAAGTTGTGTTCCCGTTGGGTTGGTCTGTTTGTTGTTACTTATATCTTTCCTTTTGGTGCAATACAGATACAGAGTCTAAAAATTGACAAGAATTTCAAAATGAATGGTCATCGTCTGAAGCTGTATTATGAAGGCTCCCATACGAAAGACATAGAAGTGTTGATGCTTGAAGACACAAATGAGGTCACTTGATGAGAGCAACATAGAGTCGAGCCAGCGATAATAAAAAAAGACACTGCTTGGGAGGCAATCTAAGGGCAGTAAATTTCTTTTTATTTACATTCTCGCATTTACTATTTTTATTAAATGCTCCATTTCTTATATTTGATGTTACATTTGGGACAATGTAAGTTTTAAATATGAGGTGGAGACCTTAGGTTTTGTACACGTTTTTTAGCTTAATTGTTGCTTATGTGACTTCTTATGCATTTTTAAAATCAAACAAATAAACAAACATTTCTCCTTTTCTATTGCTTTTAAGACTATATAGTTATAATTAGAGTGTGAATTGACTAGAAAAATCTAGGGCAACTTTAACATCTACTTTTGGTCTTGTGATTGGTCAATATGCATTATCTTTAGAAGAGTAGTAACTAGTGATAGAAAAAAGTCAGTGAGATTTTGAGCCTTATTAGACTGACACATCCATATCCGTCTCATTATCTTTTGTTTATGTGTGACTTTCATGACATGTACATCTTGAATTTGCTTTGATTTTCTATTCAAGACTACATTTTTATCACATGTATTAATATGAAAATGGTATAAGCATTCTTTGTTTTCGCAAGCTACATTAGCCAAATTGCCTACCCATTGATATGAATTTTCCTTTGTTAAGCCCCCTTGAACTTTATTAGCCTTTGTTTTTGTACTAACCACTTTACATGCTATTAAACTTAACCAGATGTCTTACCCAAGCCATAAAGCTAGTGGAGGATTTGTTGATTGTTGTTAATTGTGGATGTACAAAAGTATAAGTATGGGGGTATGCATATGTGTGGGATGGTTATAATTATTAGGATGCTATTTTATGTCTTATTAATGAAATTCCCATATTGATGTAGCCTCTTTCAATTTTTATTGAAAAAAATAGAGAAAAGAAAAAGAAAAAGAAAAAAGAAAAAAGAAAAATGTTTGAATAAAAGTATCAAGAAGGAAATGCATTTGTTTTACAAAGTTGTTCATGATTAGTTTCTCCTCCTAAAGTTGTATTGAATGGGTAACTTGAGTTTAATGCTTATGAGGTAAATGCTGTTTTGGAAGGATTACTCCTTATAGTTTCAGTGTATCGCTATCAACGATATTTTTTTATGAGTGATTCCTTCTAATTGGTTATGTTTCATGTGATTTATGGTGTGAGAGCTTGAATTTGAGCTGTAAAACATAGTTGTTTCATTCATTATAGTTGATGGTACCCAGTTTTGAATGAATGTTAGCTTTTATGTTTGATATTGCATTGAATGTACTTTTGCTCAACTAGCTTTGATGGATTTTATGCTACATTACCCAAATACATCTCACCTTATCCTCATCCATATTACAAGCTTGGAAAAGTTCTTTGATTAATGATTATACATGTGAATCTTAGTAGTGGAGAAATGAAATAATATGCAAAGTTGTGGAATGTCATGATCATAAATGGTGTTTGAGTGTATCCATAAATTTACCATATTTAAACACATTTTTTCTAAGTTTACCTCTAAATTATTCAGTTTCCAAAGGTGATGAATGTTGATTGATCATGAGTAGAAGTGTTGAATATTGAGTTCTTACTATGGTTTTGGAAGTTATTTCTCTTTGCTTATATATATCTCTTCTTGAGAAGTATGGAAAATGAGTAAGTGTTTTGGTTTGGGACTTTGATTTTGAGGATTTGCCTGAGGATTGTCAAAAGCTAAGTATTGGGGAACTGGATATATATGCTTAATTGTTGATACATTTAAACCTTGACACTTAGTGATTAATGCTTTAAAATGCTTAAGACACTCACCTTAGTTCATAATTGATTTTAGGTACAATTTGTAAGCATAACAGCTAAAGTGAGATGAAAGCACTCATTAAATAAGAAAAGAAGGATTAGAGGAAGAGGAGACAAGAAAATGCATAAAATGAAAAGTATATGTTGCAAACATCAAGTATAAAGAGTTATTGGAGATTCATGGCCATGACATATCTCTCACGCCCATGACAAATTTGTCATAAGGCGTGACACCCATATCACACCCATGACACCATGGTTCACAGCCGTGTGCCTCCTATGAAGGCTAGTCACATTTGTGACATTACAAGTCACGCCGGTGACTTTTTTCCAACTCACCCAAAAACCTAGTTTACACTGTAAATACAATATGTTGATGGCATAAACGAATTAGTCTTCGTTTTTAGGTTTTGGGAGAAAAAAAGGTGACAGAGAGCTATTCTTGTGGAGACCCATGGAGAAGATGGAAGGCTCGGCTTCCCAACATTAGTTCGGAGGTGATATCAATGCCTAGAGCCACAGTTAAGCATATCTTTTCATTGTTTAATGTTAAATCTCTCTATATGGATTGATTATGTTATCTTATGTTTATAGATTTGAGTTTTCGTGTATGAATGATCATTAATCTCGTTATCATTAGATCGTTTATGTATGAACTCATTACTAGAATCTTGAATATAATCTGTAATCATTATGTTTGAGATTCGTTTGTAGCTACTAATGGTTTCAAATCATTAGGGATAACGTAACCCAGGTTAAATGATCAGAGCCTGTATAGTTGTTGCTTAGATTGTTTTGTTTTCCTTTATTTGGTAGTTAGGTTTAATTAACAATCTTATCTTAATTAAACACGTCTTAAATGAAAACTAGGATTAATAGAGCTTGTTGTTAGCCTACGACCAATAGTTATATAAGAAATGTGAAAGCATTGTAACAATGAAATATGTTTAATTGTTTATAGGTTGAGATTGATTCGAGAATCAGGTTTTACACATATTCATCATTTTTATCACTTTTGACTAGTTTCTGTAAATTGCTTGCATTAGTTTACTTTTATTTTGTTTCTCAATTGCATCAACCCAAACCCCTCCTTTTATTTCCTTTACATTAATTATTTCATTGAGAGAATTAACTGAACATTGCCTGTGTATACAATCTCGACTCACCACAACTATAAATTTTTAGTGTGCAGAGTTAGGAAAATTTTGTAGTGCACTCGACACGTGATGTTGGACCCCACACCCCACCCGTAGGTGTTTGCAGGTGATACTGCGGCGTGTGTTTGCGGGTTATACCGCGGCATCCAACCTTAATCAGTATTGTCCTCTTTGGTACTCGAACTCGAGACCTCAAGGTTTTGTTGCATCTAACTGCACGCCTCTTACCATTGAGCTAACTTAGTTTAGCCACCCAAAATTATAGGTATTAGAGTAAGGGTTATTAACTTTCTGTGGTTGGCCTAGGTAACTTACCTGTTCAGTACCACCGACTCCTAATAGGAAACACTCCACTGAGTCATGGTTGCTTTGCCCACACAACTCACACTGAACTTATATTGACTCAACTGTCCAGGTAGATGCTACTTGCATGTTGTTCAGCTGCTTCGTAGGAGCTGTGATCTGAGCCTACAAGGCAGTAACAGAGTCAATAGGTATCATACCTTTTTGTTCCTTCTGTCTTTGCATGCTCCTCTCGCTCGACCACAGGCAGCTATTGCTCGCCAACTCCTTTAACAGATCGTGAGCTGCTTCTACGATTTTCCTTATTAATGAATCTCCTACTGCTGCATTGTTGGTTCCTCTAGTGCTCGGATTCACTCCATTATAAAACGTATGAAGTAGGAACTCTCTTGGCAGGTTGTGATGGGGACAACTTCTTCAAAGTTACTTGAATCTCTTCAAGCTTTGTAGAGAGATTCCCAGTCATTTTGCTTGAAATTTGTTATCTCCTTGATAATCCTCATTGTCTTTATCAATAGGAAATACTTGGTAAGGAATATTTGAGCTAGCTACTTCCAAGTCGTAATCTAGCCTGAATTCAACGAGTTTTACCATGCTTTAGCCCGATCCTTCAATGTGAATGAAAATAGTCTCAGCTTCACCACATAGTTAGACATTCTGTTGGATCAAAAAATGTCGCAGATCTCTAAGAAATTTGGGACGTGGGCATTTGGATCCTCATTGGATAGCCCGTATAACTGCACACTATTTTGTATAATGTTGAGTAACATTAGCTTTATCTCAAAATTATTTGCTTAGACCACCAGTCTCGCCACTCCTTGAGGACTAAAACCTAGCCTCATTAAATCCATCAAGGTCCTCTCTGATCCTCCATGCTCTCCTTCTTCAGCCATATCTTGTTGTGAAAAGTTAAGATGCTTTACCCTTCGTAACTCTCTTTCATGCCTTTTGATGTTGAGAAATTCGTCTTCACTCTCCTCTTTTATTCTTCGTGTGCTCCTTATGTTCATGCACCTACAATTACACAAGGAAAAGTATCAAAAACTCTTAAATCAAAGTAATCTAAATTAAACAAGATGCTAAACAATTAATCCTCGACAACGGCGCCAAAAACTTATTGATGGTAAAACCTATCTACTTATTTTACGCTTAAAAATTGCTAGTGTACGAGTCGTGACTTGTAATTAAAAAGAGCGAATATCGATCCCACAAGGACTGATGCCCAAACACCACATAATTTAGACAAAATTTTGTTTAAGAAATGAAATTTTCTAATAAAAATAATATGGAAAATTTAAATAAAAAAAGACTAACTTAAAACAATAGACAATACCAACGTGCAGAAAAATTGGAATTTAAGAATCTAAAAACTAAAGATTACTTTTTTCTTCCCTATTTTGAGTCCCTCCTATTTTCTTAATTGAATTGTGTCTCACCTAGATTTTTGAATGTATTAACTACTCTCTCTTAAGGTGTAATTAAATATCCTTAATAGAATTAAAGGGAATCAATTAGACGATCTCTCAACCTACCAATGACTTGACCAATTCAACTAGTTATTAAACTATCTTATGGGTGATCAATTGACTAGCCAAGATCTCACTTCTAACTTTTCAATTAATGTGATAATTATAAGTCTATAGGTCACTAACTCTCGTTGTATAATCCTACATAAATTAATCTCACTCACTCTCTCAATTTATTGCAAGATAATAAACAAAATCACCAATCATCAAAGACAACTTCATTCAATTCAATAAAATAGGAGTTCTAACAAAATAGTTCAAAAGCAATCCCTAAAATTAAATCAACCACTCATGGTCTCCACAACATCATTAACATTGAAATAAACCTTCTTCCAAGCTTAATTTTACTTCTCTATGATCCCACAACTTATAAACATATCAAGTTAATATCATTAATAAGAATTTTCAAAAGAAAATAAGTTATACTTCAAGCAAAAAACAATTTAAACATCAATCAAACTCAATTCAAGCATAATCATAAATAACTAAATCAAACAAAAACTAGAAGAAGGCAACCCAAAAGAAATTAAACATGCTAAATTAAGGTCATTAGCTTGACCATTCCTCACACATTCATGAAATAACGGAAGATAGGAGACAGATAAATTCCCTTTCTTGTGGATATGTGCCTCCATAATATGGCTTACAGTGGTGCCCAATGAACTTGAACGTTTCCCCCTTATCATTTATCAGGTCTATAGCTCTATGGGGAAACACTTGAAGGATTTTGAAGGGCCCACTCCATCTTAATTTGAGTTTTCTAGAAAATAGTCGAAGTCTTGAATTAAACAAAAGTACCAAGTCTCCACTCTTAAAGTCCTTCTTCTTGATATGATCATCATGCGACTTCTTATCCCTTTTTTGTATAGCTTGGCATTTTCATAAGTATCGTACCTTAACTCATCCAACTCATTGAGATGTAACAATCGTTTTTCTCCCACCAGCTTCCATTTCATGTTCAATTTCTTAATTGCCCAATATGCTTTATGCTCCAACTCCAATTGTAAATGACAAGCCTTGCCATACATAAGTTGATATGGTGTTATACCTGTGGGGGTCTTGAAAGCTATTCTATAAGCCCACAGTGCATCATCCAGCTTCAATGACTAATTTTTTCTTGAAATGTTCACTATCTTCCCCAAAATCCTTTTTCAACTCTCAATTTATCACCTCCACTTGGCCACTAGTTTGGAGATGGTATGAGGTAGCCACTTTAGGATGAGCATTGTATCTCCTCAGGAGGTTCTCAAATGGTTTGTTACAAAAGTGACTCCCCCCATCACTTATAATCGCTCTAGGCACCCCAAACCTAGTAAAAATTTTCTTAATGAACTTTTGATCCAGCTTGCTATCATTGGTAGGAGTGGCAACCGCTTCAGCCCATCTAGAATTGTAATCAAATCCAACTAAAATGTAGGTGTTACCTTCAGAGGATGGGAATGGTCCCATAAAGTCTAGACCCTATGCATCAAATATTTCCACCTCCATTATATTCGAAAGTGATATTTCATCTCTTTTTAATATGTTGCCCACTCTTTGACATCTATCGCACTTGAGCACAAAATATCAAGCATCCTTAAACAAAGTCGGCCAATAGAATCAACACTATAAGATTTGTACAGTTGTCTTGTTAGCTCCATAATGCCCTGCATATGGTGAGCTATGACATTGTGTTCAGATCTCAGGCATTTCATCTTCAGGAATGTTCCTACGAATTAAATTGTTAGCATAGATCTTATAAAGTACAGGTTCATCCAAATGTAATGAGTTCATTGAAATAGGAAATACTTCCTTTATCGATACGACAAGTTAGATGGAAGAATACCACCTAAAAGGTAGTTTGCAGTATCTGCAAACCAAGGAAAGCAAGGATTATCTACCATCATCAAGGTCTCGTCAGGAAAACTTTCCTTAATTTCTTCTTCTTCTTCATGATGTCCTCCTTCGAGTCTCGATAAGTGATTTGCTACGACATTTTTTGCTCCTTTCTTGTCTTTTATTTCAATGTTAAAATCTTGGAGCAAGAGTACCCATCGAAAAAGCCTGCCCTTGGCATCCATCTTAGCGAAAAGATAACATATTACTGCATGGTCTGTAAACATAATAACTTATGAGCTTAACAAATAAGAACAAAATTTTTCACACTCAAATACAACCGCAAGTAGTTCTTTCTCAATAGTTGTGTAGTTCAATTGTGCTCCCATCAACATCTTGCTTACGTAATAGATAGCATGTAACCTCTTCTCCTTCCGCTGACAAAGTACACACCTAACAACATTGCTGCTTGCATCACACATGATCTCGAATGGGAGAGATCAATCTGACGATGTCAGAATTGGTGCTATTATAAGTGCCTTTTTCAACCTGTTAAAAGAATTTAGACAGTTCTCATCAAAAGAAAATGGCATATCTTTAACTAATAGATGAGTTAGGGGTTTTACAATAAGGGAAAAATCTTTAATGAACCATCTATAAAACACTGTATAACTACAGAAAGCTCAGATATTTTTGATGTTAGAGGGGGGCTGAAACTTTTCAATTACTTACGTCTTAGCGCGATCCACTTCAATCCCTTTGTATGAAATCTTACGGTCTAATACAATTCCCTCTTGGACCCTAAAGTGACATTTTTTCTAATTTAAAACTAAGTGCAACTCCTCACATCTTTGAAGCACTTTGTCTAAGTTGAGCAAACAATGTTCAAAACTCTCAGAAGATTGAAAAATCATTCATAAATTTTTCATTCATGTCTACAAATATGGGCATCATACACCTTTAAAATGTGGCAGGTGTATTACATAAACTATAAGGCATCCTTCGGTACGCAAAAGTTCCATATGGATAAATGAAAATGGTCTTCCTTTGATCTTGCGGGTATATAAATATTTGATTGTGCCCTGACTATCCATCCAGGAAGCAATAAAAAGAATAACTAGCCACTCTCTTAATTATTTGGTCTACAAAAGGTAAAGGGAAATGATCCTTCTTGGTGGCCAAAATTAGCTTCCTATAGTCAATACACACTAGCCAACTTGTGACAGTCCTAGTGGAAATATTTTCCACTTTTTATTTTCTATCACCATCATCCACCCTTCTTTAGCACACACTATACTGGACTTACCAACTCACTATCTAAAACAGGGTAAATTATTCCAGCATCCAGAAGTTTCACCACCTCCTTCTTTACAACCTCTTGCATATTCAGATTTAACCTTCTCTGTCTTTCCCTCATGGTTTTACATCTTTCTTCTAAGTTAATCCTATGCATCACCATATTGGGGCTAATCCCCTAAATATCATAGATTTTCCACCCTACAGCTCTCATCCTTTTCCTAATAGTCTCCACCATTTTCTCTTCTTAATCACAATTTAATTCATTAGAGATAATGATAGGTAAAGTGTAGTTCTTCTCTAAAAAGGTATATCTCAAAAAGGAAGGTAAAGGTTTAAGCTCTAAAGTGGAATGTTTAACAATAGACGGTAGTTTAGGTGCACCAACTCTCTCTAAACTTTCTAACTCCACTTTCTCACATAAATACTCTTCCTTTATACCATCATCCTTATATACTTCATTGAATCTCCTCCTGGTTTGCAAATATTTTTTTTGATTCTCTTCTTGAGCTGCTAGATTGGAATCAAACATCTCTATAAACTTGTCCAACTTACTTTCCATTGCTCTGATTCGATCTTAATGAAACCCTAATAGTCCTTATGGTCTTTATTGGCCACCTGCATTTTTATTACTCCAAGTAAATTTTGGATGGTTTTGCCACCCCGGATTATAGGTATTAGAGTAAGGGTTATTACCTTTCTGTGGCTGGCCCAGGTAACTTACCTATTTAGTACTATCGACTCCTAATAGGAAACACTCTACTGAGTCGTGGTTACACTTCCTACACAACTCACACTTAACTTATATCCCCTTAGCTATCCAGGTAGATGATCCTTGAATGTTGTTTAGCTACTTCGTAAGAGTCATGATCTGAGCCTGCAAGGTAGTAACAGAGTCAATGGGTATCATACATTTCTATTCCTTCTGTCCTTATCTACTCCTCTTACGCAACCATATGTAGTTATTGCTCGCTAACTCCTCTAACAGATCATGAGCTTCTTCCACCGTTTTCCTCATTAATGAACCTCCTCCTGCTGCGTCAATGGTTCCTCTAGTGCTCAGATTCACTCCATTATAGAATGTCTAAAGCAAGAACTTTCTTGACAAGTTTTGATGGCAATAACTTCTCTGAAGTTTCTTGAATCTCTCATAAGCTTTGTAGAGAGACTCACCGTCATTTTTCTAAACATTTGTTATCTCCTTGATAATCCTCATCATCTTTGACAACGGGAAATACTTAGTGAGGAATGCTTGGGCTAGCTACTCCTAAGTCATAATCTAGCCTAAATTTAATGAGTTGTACCACGCTTTAACCTGGTCCTTCAATGTGAATGAAAATAGTCTCAGCTTCACCACATAGTCAGACATCTGTTGAATCAGAATGTGTCATAGATCTCCAAGAAATTTGCAATGTGGGAAATTGGATCCTCATTGGATAGCCTGTAGAACTGCACACTATTTTGTAGAATGTTAAATAGCGCCGGCTTTATCTCAAAATTATTTGCTTAGATCACCGATCTTGCCACTCTTTGAGGACTAAAACCTAGCCTCATGAAATCCATCAAGGTCCTTTCTGATCCTCCTTAATCTTCTTCTTCAACCATATCTTGTTGTTAAAAGTTAAGATGCTTTGCCCTTCGTAACTGTCTTTCCTTGCTTTTGTTGTCTAGAAATTCGTCTTTGCTCACTTCTTTTATTCTTCATGTGCTCCTTACGTTCATGCACTTGCAATTACACAAGGAAAAATATCAAAAACTCTTAAATCAAAGTAATCTAAATTAAACAAGATGCTAAATAATGAATCCTCGACAACGATGCCAAATGTTAAGTCAAGAGGACTTTACGATGACTAATTTTGATGACAATCAAATAATAATAATGTTAGAAACAAAAGAATGTCTTTGAAAAGTGTGTTAAGTGTGCAGACGCAGACGCAAAGTTAATATAGATGCAGACGCAGACGCAAAGACTATATAGACACTGAAGCAGACGCAAAGACTATATAGACACAAACGCAGACGTAGACGCAGACGTAGACGCAGACGCAAAGACTATATAGACACAGACACAGACGCAGACGCAGACGCAGACGCAGACACAAAGTTAATATAGATACAGACACAGACGCAAAATCAATATAGACACAGATGCAAAGGAAACACAGAAGCAAAGAAGACATAGACAGTACCATGAAGATACAGTAGCATGTCAGACAATTATTTAGTCAAAGTTAGTTATAGAACTCAACTAAATGACGGTTACCTAGAAGCGGCTATCAAGAATCAAGAAGCCGTTATCAAGAACAAAGAAGCAGTTAGAGATGAAGGCTATAAATATTAGTCACTGTCGAAGATACTAAAAAGTTAGAAAATTTGAGACAAGTTAGAAAGTTAGACAATCTAAGAGAAAATTCATACAGTGCTTACTTAGAATAGAGCTAACATTACTGTAACAGAAGCTCACAATCTTTTTCTAGTGAGAGAAAGAAAAGCCTAATAGCCTGGAGTGGCTAAGAGAGTAAAAGAATACTTTGTAAGAGACCTGAAGAGGCTCTAGAAGGGAAGAAAGAATACTTGTAATCGTTTGGAGAATAGTAGAACACTCAGACGAACTCTGAGGACTAGACGTAGCCCACAGTTTGGGGTGAACTAATATAAAAATCGCATTGTCTATTCTCTACTATTTACTTTAGTTTACTTTGTTGTTAAAAATCACATAGAAGTAATTTGCGATTTAACTACGTAATAATGTGTGATATCTTTTCAAGAAAGAGAAGTTCTTTTCAAGATTTTATATTCAAAAAGGAAGATACACCATTCAACCCCCTCCCTTCTTGTGTATCTAGTTTCTTGAACGTAGAGTCTATACTATCTTGTGATTTACTTTAGTAGCTAGTGGTGAATCGGGTCAAATCCACAGGGAATCGTTGCAGAGTTACTCAAATGCTCAGAAAAATAACAGATTAAAGAATTGATATTGTAGGAGATGTAAATAAAAATAAAAGCAATGCAGAAAATTAAAGGAGAACTATAGTAACAGATACGACGTGAGCATGTTGTATTGGCATAAAATAAGTCTGGACAACAAATAACAAAATAAAACGAGATTAAAACATAATTGGTGAAAACCTAGCCAAGATACTCTTCAATTTAGCCTGGAAATTCGATCATTGACATCATAAGATAAATTAGATAATTCAGATAGACAAAGTTATAGCCAAAGGTGACGCACTCATTAACCAATCTTTTCTTACTTTGTCGGTAACTTCGAGAAACGATCTGGCAAGTTACTTTCCTAATCTAAAGACAACCCCCAAGAAACACCCTAACAAGATCAATCTCTAGTTCCATTAAGAATGAAAAAGACCTTTGTCCTAACCAATAAATTCGGAAACGCTGTGATGTATTAAGTCAGATTATTTAATTCCATCAATTTTACCACCAACATTCATCGTTGACAAGATAAAACTAATTCAGTACTTTGATAGAATAATATACACGAAAATACTATCTTATTCAACAATTTATCACTTAATAAATCACACAACTTGTGACATTGCATAATAAACTAGGCAATAATAAATCTGGTTCAAGCACGAAAATTAAATAAATATCTGAATTGCATAAACAAATAAAAACATAGTCTCACAAATTATTCATGGCTGAGTATCCAAGCACCCTGACTAGAAAAAGGTTTAGTTGTTCATAGCTAACATGAGAACACAAGATACCATAAAGTTCATCTTGTCTTCACAACAGAATAAAATAAAGATTGTAATAATAATGGTGGCTGGTGGTGGAATCCTAAAAACAGGAGAAGGAAGAGAGACCCGATTTTCTTCTGCCCAAAATATCATTTCCAATTCATAACCTAGCCAAAATTAGAAGAGATTTTCTAATTAATCTTCGAGTAGGACTCTTTATTCTGGCTTCCCAGCTTGCATTCCACATCACCAACAAAGATCCATCCCAAAATAGATGGCAATTGGGCTTAGCGATAGTTCCCACGGGCTATTTTTCCCACCAAAGGGGCCTAGCGACAGTTCCAACAGGTTGCTTTCCCTGAAAGTGACTAGTGAACGTGCCAATGGGCTGTTTCCTATTGAAGGTGCCTAACGACTATACCATTGGGTTGTTTTGGGCCCCGAGGGTGCCTAGTGACCATGCCAACTAGTTATTTTGCCCTTCAGATGTGCCTAGAGATTGTTCCAATGGGCTATTTTGCCCACCTAAGGTACCTAGTGACCATGCCAACGAGCTGTTTTGCCCACCAAGAGTGCCTAGTGACCTTGTTAACTGGCTGTCTTGCCCACCGAGGGTGCCTAACGACCAACCCAACTAGTTTTTTTCCTTCTGAATGTGCCTAGTGATCATGCCAATGTCTTGTTTTGCCTACCCAAGGTGCCTAGCGACCTTGCCAACTAGCTATTTTGCACACTGAGGGTGCCTACCGACCATGCCAACTGGCTGTTTTGCCCACTAAGGGTGCCTAGGGATAGTGCCAACAGGCTGTTCTACCTACTGAAGGTGCCTAGCAATCATTCCAACGGGCTGTTTTACCCACCGAAGGTGCCCAACGAAATTTTTTACCTACCGATTGTGCCAACGGATTGTTTTGCCCAACAAACGTGTGCCAACGGGTTGTTTTTCCTATTGAAGCTACCTAGCATCCGTTCCAACAGGTTGCTTTGCCCACCAAAGGCACCTAACGTGATGTTTTTCCTAACGAAGGCGCACTTAGTGACCATGCCAACGGGCTATTTTGGGAAGACAAGGAGACTAATGACTATTTGAATGGGTTGTTGTACCACCGAAGGTGACTAGCGATAGTTCAAATAGACTCTTTTCCCATCGAAGGTGACTAGCAACCATTCCAACGGGCTATTTTCCCACTGAAGATGCCCAACGGGTTGTTTTTCAACCAAAGGTGCCTAGCGAACTTACCAAAAGGCTATTTTGCCCACTGTAGGTGCCTAACTACTATGCCAACGGGCTGTTTTCACACCGTTGGTGCCTACCAACCTTGCCAATGGGATATTTTGCCCACCGAAGGTGATTAGAGAGCATTCCAACGGACTATTTTCCCCCTGAAGGTGACTAGCGACCGTGCCAACGAGCTATTTTCCCATCAAAGGTGACTAGTGACCATTCCAACGGGCTGTTTTCGCATTAAATGGACTTGCGATCCTTCCAAAGGGTTGTTTTCCTACCAAAGGTTCCCAACGTGCTGTTTTTTTACCAAAGGTGCCTAGCGAATGTGCCAATAGGTTGTTTTTCCCACCATAGGTACCTAGCGACCATGCCACTGGCTTTTATACACACCAAAGGTGTGCAAACATGATGTTTATCGAAGGTGTACCAATGCTCTATTTTTCGACAAATTGTACCTAGCGACCATGTCAAAGGATTGCTTTGCCCACCGAAGGTATGCCAACTGGCTATTTTTCCCACTAGAGGTGCCTAGCGATAGGGCTAATAGGCTTTGTTACCAACCCAATGTGCCCAGCGACTATGCCAAAATATTGTTTTGCCCACCTAAGGTGCATAGCAATAGAGGGAACGGGTTGTTTTGCCCACTGAGGGTGCCTAATGACTGTGCCAACGGGCTGTTTTGCTCACCAAAGGTGCCTAACAACCATGCCAACTGGTTGTTTTGCCCACCGAGGGTGCCTAACTATTGTTCCTAACGGTTGTTTTGCCCGCTGAAGCTGCACAACTAGTTGTTTTTCCCACCAAAGATGCCTAGTAACTGTGCCAACGGGCTATTTTACCCGCCGAAGGTGACTAGCCACTGTGCCAACGAGTTGTTTTTCCCACCGAAGGTACCTAACAAGCACACCAACAGGTTGTTTTGCCTACTGATGGTAAGTATCAACAATGCCAATGGACTATTTTGCCCATTAAAGGGGTGCCAACGAACTATTTTTATCATCGAATTTGCCTATCGACCATGCCAACGGGCTATTTTGTAGACTGAAGATGCACAATGGCCTATTTTTCCCACCAAAGACTCGTAGCCAACTTGCCAACAGGTCATTTTGCCCACCTAAGGTGCCTAGCGACAAAGTCAACAGGTTGTTTTGCCAACCGAGGGTGCCTAGCGACCATGCCAATAGGCTATTTTATGCAACCAAGGTGGCTAGCGATCGTGCCAATAGGCTATTTTATGCAACCAAGGTGGCTAGCGACTATGCCAACGAGTTGTTTTGCCCACCAAGGGTGTGCCTAGTGACTGTGTGAACTTTTTACACACGGAAGGCACCTAGCGACAGTGCCAACGGGATGATTTCCCACCAAAGGTGCCTAGCAATCGTTCCAATAGGTAGTTTTACCCACTGAAGGTGCCCAACAAGATTTTTTACTTATCAATGGTGCTTAGAGGTCATGCCAATGGACTATTTTGCCCTTCAAATGAGTGGCACTAGGCTATTTTCCCATTGAAGCTGCC
>JAOTAY010000004.1:24976732-24988805 GCA_025629805.1 Erythroxylum baracoense
TAAACATTTACATCAACTTGTTTTAGATCTCCTTACTCTCAATATATATAAATAAACAAAAATATTATGAAGCTTTATCAAAACGTATAGATCATCATAAAAAAATATTACTCTAGGAGTAATAACAATGTCATGTTTTAAGACTTTCCATTAAAGGGCACATAGCAAGTGCAGGGACTTTGGGTCATTATTGGAATTGGTATATACTTTAATTAGTTGGAAGTCTTTATCAAAGTTTGACATCATGGCTATCATTTACGTCTTTGATAGGGTGCAGTATTTAGATATCTATTTATTTGATTTATTTGAATCATAATGTGAAAGATATTTGAGGGTGGTGAATCATTATATCGTTAGGATATAACGTAAACAAAATAGTAGTTGAATTTGTTAGAGGGTTCACCTAAAAAATTAACTTTTAGATCTTCTCTATATCTCTAGTTGAGAAAATTTTAAGATATATCCTTTTGTTTTTGTTTTTGAGTTAGGAAACTTCCTTTATCTTATTCTTCTTGTTTAGAGTAACATGAATACTTATGAGTATCCTAGTAGTAATATCCCTCCTCGCCTTTAAAGATAAAAACAAGTCATCTTTCAGATGTGAAAAAGGTCAATCAGAGCATAATATATTAGTCAATCTATTACGTAAATTGAGTAGGGAAGACTTTTGGTGGAGCGTCTTTCTCAATTAATTTAAATACGACTTTTATAGTTCCATCTTTCTTCTAATAGGAATTTGTATCTAATATAGACAATGATTTTTTGATTTCTTAATAGTTTTTTATTACTAATAATTCATTGATCTATGACAAGCTTAGTATTATCTTAAACTGGTTGAGGGATTTATATACAATTTGGTGTTTGTGATATTAAAAATTCTTAAATAAATAGTGCAACATTTGAAAAAAAAGAAGAGTTAGATCTAGAGCATGATCTTGTACCTTGTAAACCATATGACAAGGTTATTAAAAGCTTGGCTCTTACATTAGAGCATCAATGATTTGGATATATGCTTTACAAACATTATTTTGGCCCTGAAAGTGGATTGACTAGTACTTATAGTAAGCATGATGATATTGTCTTAGTTAAGAAACAAGGGTTCAACAGCTTCAAGTAAGCCTTTTCAGCATATAAAGTAACAAATACCCAACAGTGAAGATAAGTGTATCTTTTTTGTCCATTTTTTTGGAAAATCCTTGGGACTATTAAGAGAAACAAAATTTTCTTTAGTCGCGGCTAGGATTTGGTGAGTACTAACTAAGAAGCTTAGAACTTAGGTAATAGCTCTGAGAATAAATGAAATGAAAGAATACATTCAAAACAATTTATTGTTAATAATTAATTGATCTTATAAAAAAATCTATTCTGGAAGTATTAAAAGGTTATGAGTTATTTCTAGTGATAATAGTATTAAATCTCAACGACTTCCAATAGGACTTTGACAATAAACAGGATATGGACAGTTAATGATACATTGATAAATAGAAATTTAAACTTAAAGAGAACACTTAATTTTTAATGCTTGAGATTTAATATATTAGTAACAAGGATAGAACATACATTTGACTAGAGCTAATATACTAAAGACCTAACAGGGAGGGGGAGATTAGAATATGAGCAAGAGAAATTACATATTTTATTTCGTCAACTAATTATAAGTACGAATGAAGCCATAATCTTCTATTTATAGGAAAGATGGGATACTGGTTGGTGGGTTTAGTTTTCATAGTGACGCATTATTTACATGATCATAGGAAATGACATCTTTCATTACATCACCATACTTACGTTATACAAATTAAAACATACTTAAACATTATACTAATTAAAACATACTTAAATTTAAAAATATTTGATTATAAACTAATAATAATAATTTTTATGTCGAATGATGATCATGAATAATCTTTTGAATGGCATTATTACTTTCGAACACTAGGGATTGCAACTCTGATAAGCCTAAATATTTTCTTGAATAAGGAGTGCAAGGTTACGGGGAAGTTTCTTATAAGGATGAATTTAGGGTGCATTTAGAGGGTATGATTAAGAAGATTAGAGTGAATAGGAAAATGAGAAAGTTGCACCACATGAAAATTTTTTGGATAAGAATGGGATGATGGACAAAGAGGGTCTTTGATTTTGTATCTGAGTAGCATGTTTTGTATGCTTCCAACAAGTAACTTTCGCCAATGATCCTTTTATGAATTAAACTAAGAAAGGAACTAAAACAAAAGAATATTATAAATGTCGACAAGATGCAAGTGAAATACTAGAGGAAGCATAATGCTTGGTTACAAAGTTTGTGGGATAAAGCATGTCAAGTTGATTTGCATAAGAGTAGTAAGATTGAATACTGGTTGGTTGAATAGGTGATATCTTTGGATGAGTAGACTTTTGTAATTGAAAACTTTGGACCTGAGTCGACAGTGTGGGGGGATTGCTTTGTAACACCACAGGAGCATCTAGCGGCATGTCTTTCTCAAAATCATATATTCTAGTCTTGCTAAGTATTACTAAGATAAGTTGAGATAAAGATGTCTCAAAAGTTCGGATACTATACTTGGAGGTGGTTGTATCATTTCGCATGCTTGACATCAAAGGTATCCTTAGTGAACTAGTCAACTCATCTCAATAATTGCACCAGGGATAATCTTCCAATAGAATTATAGAATCTTTGGAAAGGATGATACGTCCATTTTAATAATAAAAAAATGATATCATATTAGATTAAACCCAGTTGGGATTTGGGAACTTGAGAAACTATGGAATGATTAATACGCAATGCACAGTAACATTGTTTTAGTAATGTGTGATACAAATGGTTGGGCAAACTCACCGACCCTATCCCCATCTAAATTAGATATTAGCTGTGAGATCCAACAAAGTTTTCCAGCAAGGCAGAAGGAAGGCACGAAGGGTAACCCAACAATTGAAGATCAAATTTTTAGTCATGTGTCAACAGGTCTTCTCGTTAAACACAACTAAGACCACCCTCATTGAGAGCCTGTAATAGTACATCAGAAGTCAATGCCCTGCTGATGTGCCAAGTTGGAAACTTGAAGTCATGAAGATCTAAGAGGCAATAAGATGAACTAACAATTCAAAGTCTACTGTCCATCCAAGGTTCCAACAGCCTCTGCCAGAAGTTTCTGTGCATCTTCTCTCCTCCTAGACAAGTTTAGAAATCAGCATTTAGTAAAGGATTCCATCAACCAAAACAGCAATTGACACTAAATGATCGCTTGGCTTTGATGTACCATGCAACAAAACAGCTTCTTAAGCTGCAGCTCTTACAATGATAACGAGAAAATACAAAATTGGATAAAGAAACCACAGTAACATGCGAACAACCAATCAATACAACCTTCGCAGGATCTAATTAATCCTCAATCCTTTTTCTCATGGTTGCACTAGAATTGAATAGCTATAATTGCTTTATTTCTAATGATTTACACACCGTGAAGATAGTCTATTTTGGACCATGATGGCTGATTGACTATGCATTACACGCTAAAGAGACAACAAGGAAACTCAATACAGCTGCTTCATAAATCAGATATGATGGATCAAGACCCTAAGATGGAGGAAAATAATTGATCTAAACATTTCTATCAAACTGTTTCAAATCAACTTATGCTCAATACATATGAATGAACACAAACACTATGAAGCTCTGTCGAAATATCTCTATTATCATCAGAAACATATTACTCCCAGGAACAATAGCAATATCATGTTAATCAAAATCAAGTGTGACTTCATTAACCAACCATGTTGAAAGTATGAAGAAACTAAGCTTCATCGTGAAATACATATGAATAAACACAAATACTATTAAGCTCTGTCAAAATATATCTATTATCATCAGAAACATATTACTCTCAGGAACGACAGCAATATCATGTTTTAAGACTTCTTATCAAACTCAAATGTGACTTCATTTACCAACCATGCTGAAAGTAAGAAGAAACTAAGCTTCATCATGAAATAGATATGAACCTGTATCTACGAACCTTGCGAAAGCCTTCATAATCAACTTCCAAAATAAGCATCAAATGTTCATAGATATTCAGAAGTGAGTAAGTTGTAACAGTTGTACAATGATTATGTAAATGCCTGCCTAACAAACAAGCCAAGCTGCACGAGCTTTTTCCCTTGAGATTTAGTGAAGTTATATGAGACAAGCTTCTTACGTGGCAACATTACAGTATTACAGTGAATAAACAACTATCTTGCAACCAGAAAAATGTTAGACAGTAGTCATGCAGAGCATATTTCAACCCTACGTGATGCATAAGCAATCATGAAGTAACTATGCTAAAGAACTAAATGACTTCATTCGAGAAAAAAGGTGTTAAACAAGCCATTTTCCTTTGCAAGCTGCTCTAAACATTTCAATAGGACTTCAAAATAAATACCTTTTAATATCTTCCACTGCTTGTTTGCGACGTTGTATCTGAAGTTCCAAGATGTGAATTAATGTTGCTCTAGCCTGTTGGCAAAATGCTACAACAAAATGAATCACAACTTCAAACAGGGATCTGAAAAAGAAGATGTCAGGGAACTCAAAAAGCCATTTACTTGATGGGGGCGTAATGAGTTAAGAAGGTGATGCAAGTTCTTGAAAATGATCGATATATCTTCTACTCTCCTAGCATACTGCGAAGGCCTATCAATAAGAACATCAGCGAGTTCCAAAATGTGCAGCTGCAAATCTCTGTTAAGTGACCTCAATGCTTTCTTAAAATCTATAAAAGACAACAATCGTAATCAGCAGTAGATTCATATACCAACCCCATTTCAGCCCAATAAAACCTCCAACATGGCAATTATTTTTTGGATAAAAAAGGTGCATATGTCCCAATCAAAGCAATCATTCTACACACTGGACAGAAGAGAAAAACCAGGGCAAACATAAACATACCAACGTTAGGCCCTTTTGGGTAAAGTTGGGGCACTCCTTGCTCCTCCAAGCTCGGAAGCACATCATCAGTCTATAAAACAACAACAAATAAGCAAGACCTACAAGCACCTAGCTACAAACTGCATACGACAAAAGCAGAAGTTACAGTGTAATTGCCACCGAAACAGAGATAGGTCCCTTCAATCGGAGGCGGAGGCTCCGGTGCCGACTTAGGGTTTTGAAGGTAATCTTTGTATAGTCTATAATACGGTGGCGGTGGTGGATATGCAGCTGTGGCCATCAAGGATAAACAAAGGAAAATGTTAGGTTCAGTGGAATAAAACCCTAATTTCCGTTTTATTGCCGAGAAATTAATACAACTTTAAAATATTGGCTTTCAATCAGTAAAGACTAGAAAACAACAGAAGGAGCGAGTGCATCTCTTTTAGTTTTGTACGATTTTCTCAACGCCCAAACGTTGAAAACAAAATTAACAGGAGGTTTGCTTTTAGATTAGACGAACAAGGGATGATAGTCATTGTAATGGCGTCAATCTTAAGCCCATCTAAACCGTCCATCTCGGTCCCATCAATGCGGGACAAAAGCGTAAATATAGGGATGCAAGTGGTCAAAAACGGTAAAGGCCGTTAGGACAGTTGAACAGTGCAAATAAAACAGGTAAGAAAAGGGCTGAATAAAGAGATGTTGATGGGCTGGAAGGAAAACCTCCGTGGTTTTCATCTCTCTTTCAGAAACTGAATTACAGGGTTTTCCATTATCTCTTTGAAGAATTTGAAGAGGAAATTCAGGTAATTGGGTGGTAATGCATATCAGAGACAGAAAGATTTTATTTATATTTTTTAAGAGGAAAGGATTTCCCTAATGAGTTGATGATATGCGTTTTTCTGATCTGGTCGTGTCTTGTGTTATATAGTTCGTTGGTTTGTAAAATTTTGACATGAGAATGTCAAATGGAGCTCATACTATTTGATATCCTTCTTTCCACGTTGTCCTAGGATATTGCAACAAGTTAACAATTTCTTCACGATAGTTTAAGGAATTTCCTGCCATTGTTGATCTGGATCTCACAGTTTACTTCCATCTTTTTAGGTGGGAACATATTCGAAGAAATCAAGCCTGTATCTAAACTTTCTTGATCCCAGTGTTTTTTTCATTACTCTAGGATATGTGAAAGGAAATATTTGATTATTTATGGAATTATCTTTAATAACAGCTATAAATCTGTGGCAAGTTTCTTAAATAGTAAAATCCGATAATCCAAATCGTAGTATGTGACTGGTCCCTGTTTTCAAAATGACATCATATTGATCTGGAGTTATTTTAGTGGTGCATTTCAAAGTTTTGCCTTTCTATCTTTTAGGTGTTGACTGTATTGGAGCAGACTCGCAGCGAGCATTTTTATGGATCCTCCTTTAATAGATGTGGAACTTGTACCAGAAAATGAGAAGATCCAAGATGAGAAAGAGGAAGGCCCAGCATTCCATTGTGATCTGTATGATACAGAAGTAGTTCACAAGATAGCTCAAGCGCTCCTCCCTGGATTAGCTACAGCTTGTGTTGACAACACAACAGGTGGAATATTTAAGTCCCCTGGTTCAGTGGCGGTTGATATTAGAAAAGAAATGATTGACTATCTCACACAGAGAAGTGAAAGTTTTGTTGCTGAATCTGTTATTTTAGAAGGCAGTCCAGAGGCCGAAGTCTCTGACCATCCTTTTGATATCATTTCTGATTTTGTGGATGACTTTGCAATTTCAAAGAGGAATTTTTTTAGCCGAGTTTCTGGATGGCTGCTAAGTGAAAAAAGAGAAGATAGGGTAGATGATTTTGTTCAAGAGATGGAAATAAATGGGTTTTGGTTGCTAGAAAGGAGGGAAGCAGTTGCACAGACATTGCTTAAGAATGTTGACTTTAAGAACACATTCCATTGTGACGAGAAATTCAAAACCTCTGAGGAACTCGTTGAGCATATCGTCAACTGTGGCTTTGGGCCTCTGAACTGCACAAATGAGGGGTGTACATCTATGTTTTCTGCAAGACATTTGGAGAACCATGATTCAGTGTGTCCATTCAAAATGATCCCGTGTGAACAGAAATGCCCAGATATCCTCATGAGACGTGAAATGGACAGGCATTGCATTACTGTCTGTCCAATGAAGCTCGTGAATTGTCCGTTCTATGCAGTGGGTTGTCAATCCACCATACCCAAGTGTATGATCCAACAACATAATTCAGATGATCTACATTCGCATGTGTTGTGTATTCTCAAAAGTAATTATTACAAAGAAGCACCAGTGGAGGCTCTCAAACAACGTGCCAACCAAATTGTGCAAGTAAGGTATCCTTTAACATGCATGTAACTTATTGATATAACTGAATCACCTTGATTCTTGTTTTTCATTCGTAAAAAACTCTGGAGCAGCGGTTCTGGATAGCTTCTTTTCCTAATATTTTGTTAAGGAGTTGGTCTCTGGCATCTGTTCTCCGGCTTATATTATCCTTCTAGGATTTAATATGAGGAAATATTGTATGAGATTTGTAAACATATGTTTCACTTCCTTCGTACAACCGTCAGTTTGATTTTCCATGTTTCTTTTGTATGTAGATGAAAGTATATTGTGATGTTTGAACAGTATTTTCAAATACATTTCATCCTGGATCGAGTAATTGTTATGTGCTACGTTACACTTTTTCTTTTTTCACTTTTTCGTGAAAGCAATTTCCTGGTGATCTCAGAACCTACTCCATGTTCTCCTACAGGTATCTTCTGGTGAGCTAAGAGATGCTAGAGATGTAAGATCCCTAAACCTAAAAATAAAAAATCTTGATGCAAAACTTGGACCCTTAGAAATCAAGGTAGCAGAGGTTATTAGTGAAGAATCTTCGGAGGCTGCGGACAACACAATTGGAGAACCAACTGAGGCTACAAATATCAAAAATGGAGAACCAACTGAAACAAAAAATAACTCAAACAAAGAACCAACTGAGGCTGCAAACAACAAAAATGGAGAACCAACTGAGACTCCAAAGATAAAAAAAGTGGAACCTATTGAGGCTGCAAACAATACAAACAGAGAGCTTATTGAAGCAGCTATTGAAAGTGGCGAACCTGCTGAGGTCGCAAGCATCAACATTGGAAAATCTTCTGAGGCTGCAGATACCAAAAATGGAGAACCAGAAAAGATTGGTGAGACTGCAACTGGAATAAATAAAGAACCTATTAAGGCTGCAAATGGCAGAGATGGAGAACCTGCTGAGGATATAGAACAAAAAAATGAAGAAGAAAATGAGTATCCTATTAAGGCTGCAACGCAAAGAGGTAGAGAACAAAATGAGGATGCAAATGACAAAGCTGGAGAACCAGTGGAGGGTGTACATGGAGAGCCTACTGAAGTTGCAAATGATAAAAGTGGAGAATTCACTGAAACTGCACATGGAAAAGATGGAGAGTCTATGAAGAATGAAAATGACAAAAACGGGGAGTCTGCTGAGGATACAAAAAGCACAAATGGAGAGTCTAGTAAGTCTATGAATACTAACAACAGCGAGCCTATTGAAGACGTTAACAACACAGATACAGAAGCCACTGAGCCTCCAAATAACACTAAAGCAAACAAAAGCAAAATTGATGAACAATGCTTGGGAGGTGCAGTAGCTAATGCATCAAACGAAGCTCAAGGCGAAGTTTAGTCTTAATTTCCTAATACATGAAGCGTGCCCTGTAACAACATTTCTTTTTTCAAAAAGGAAAAGCAAATCTGTCCAAAATTCTTCTCTTCTTTGAATGAGGGGTTGCTCATTTGCCCATATACCAATTCTTCGTTGGAAACAAAAAAATTTAACTAACAATTTTGTTAAATTAATTGCAGTACAATATCCATTTTCCCTCTTTCTCTCAATAAACTTTTTAGCTACATCATTTGTACAAAACTATTCTCTGTCCATCGCTTTCTACCTAATATGATAAATTTTAATTGAGAAACGATGAAACCATATAAAATAAAATTTTGACGTGAGGAAAAAATATACTTGCATAGATAAGTTTGTTAATACAAATATGATACCAAACTTGAATATAGAATTCTAATTCACTATCATACGCAGTTAATTTTTTTTTTCTGACCATGTTAATTTTTGATCAATTAAATTAAATGTGATAGTTAATTACCCCACATTGACTGAACCAAGAGTCTAATAAAATTTATAACGTTTGGTTAATTCTTTTCTTAAGGTGATTATCTTATCATATTATCAAAATCACTCTTAAGTCAATATCAAGTTAAACCTAGTTTTATCATAATATATTAATTTGATATTAAATATTTTACATATGTGCAACATGTAAGACATCTTTTATATCAAATGGATTTCAATCAAGTTCTAGGACCAGATGGTTGCAATGCAACTTTTTCTTTCAAAAGACCTAGAATGAGGTTGAAGACATAGTAATAAAAGCTATTATAGAATTCTTCTTTAGTATAAGAATGCTAAGAGATGTAGTTTACAAAACTATCTCAAAGATGCTCGCTAAAAGATTGGAGGGAGCTATAAAGAAGGTGATAAATCCAAGCCAAAGTGCATTCTTTAAACGAAAGAACATTGGTGACAATATGTTACTTATTTAAGATCTACTTGAGAATTACCATTTTAACTATCCTATCAAAAGTTGTGTCATAAAGATTGATTTTCATAAGGCTTTTGACTCACTAGAGTGGGAGTTTGAGCATTTGAGTTTCCTAAAATTTCATAGAATGGATGTAACAATGTATCACCATTACTTTTGGCATAATGGTTAATAGTGAACCCATTAGCATCTTCAATGGTGTCAAAGGACTAAGGTAAAAAGAACTTCTATCCTTTTACCTCTTAACTATAAGCATGGACGCTTTAATCAAGTTGATTTTCCATAACATCAATCATAATGAAAAATTCAAATACCATAAAAAGTTAAGAAGATCAAGCTTTTCAACCTTATTTTTGCTGATGACTAGCTACTCTTGAATGGTGCTGATAAAGACTTAACAATGGAAGTCCTGATAAGCTCTCATCATACTTTTAAAAGGATGTTAGGATTGACTATAAACTATTCCAAGAGAAAACTTTATTTTTATGTAGGATCAACTATTCCAATTTAGGAGTTATCAAGAATCTCAAGCTCAATTATTCTAGTTTAGAATGTCCCTTTCAAAATCTTGGGAATTTCAATAACCACAAGAAGACCAACATATAATAATTGCTTGCTACTTTGATGCTATAAACAAAAGGATATGAAGTTGGCCAAACAAGTTTCTTTGTCCTATGCTGGAAATTACAACTTGTCGGTTCTATGCTTAATAGTATGCACAATTATTAGAGTTCTTGTTTTATACTTCCTGAAAACTTAGTTAAAGCAATTGAAAAGATAATAAGGAATTTCTTAAGGTCAAGTGATATAAAGAAGGGAAGAAAAGTCCAAAGTAAGTGGTCTAATATTTTTGATCCGAAGTAAAGAGGCTTGAGGCTTAATAAGGTAATGACATCATAAAAATGCTCTTCATTAAGAGAATATGGAAGCTGTTTAATGACAAGAAGGCCGTATGAGTAAAATAGATGAACTTGCACCACTTAACAACAACTAATTTTTATTAGTTGTTTAAATTTCAATTATTAATTTTAATTCAAATAATTCTTTAGTACCTTAGAAAAAGTTTTATTCAAGTTGTTAGGTGCCTAATTAGTCTCCATGAGAACAATACCTTTCGTAGTACAAGTTATGATTCGTATAATTATGGTATTGAAATATGAATGCCCTAAAAATGTCAAAAGACTGCACGAACTACTCAGAGCTTCAAGCTCACTAAATTAACCTGTATAGTTGGAAAGCGGAGAGGGTGAGTACACTATGTACTCAGTGAGCAGGAAAAAACATATATTGAAAACAAAACCCAATACACACCAAGACAGTCTAAATAACCTAAGGATGGTTTTATGCATCTAACATGCATATAACCACCTATGAAGTGAACATACATGACATAGAAACATATAGGCCTAGTCTATGACTTATCCCATACTGGTTAGGAACCACATAGTCCTAGCCTATTAACCACTCATTCAGTGAATATAGGTTCCAGTTCCAGTACAGAAGAGGAGAAAAGCATCATATGTAAAATCAAATCTCATCAGGGAGCCAAATCTCATAATAGGCCAAAATAGTTATGTGTGTCGCCACTAATCAGCTAAACTAGTGTGCACACCCACAGATTTTAGGTGTTGGCTCGACTTTCATCTATAGTGAGTCCAGACTACGGTCGACAAGAGTGTCATGACCCTAAGTGATGACCTCGTTCCATAACTAGACCTCTAGGTGTGCAATCACCCGCAAGTCCTGTAAAAAGGTTTCGTTACTAGGACGCGACTTTTATGTACCAACATTAAAGGATACGGGGGTAGCTAAATCTATTGTGCCTAGCACACGAATGACCAATCGTAATCTCACCAAACACAAAAAAATCATATAAAAATATTTAGTACTAAAACCAAGTAAGATACCATACCTTTATTTATTAGTCCAACCAATAAAACGGAACCTTACCATAGCTCTAAGCTAAAAGAGAACGCATATACGCAGCATACATGACTCGGTTATGCATATATAAGTTCCAAAACATTATTTTGCGTAGTAAAAGTCATCTTTTGCAGTCTAAGTGCAAAGCTATTTAAAATGTGGTTTCAGAAAATAAAGCATTGTCCTTTGCACTTTAAGTGCAGGTTTGTTGAAAACAATATTATTCCTTAAAATATGAAATAAAACATTGGTTTCACTCCAAGTGCAAAGATTTATTCAAAACAATGTCGTATATTAAACATATAAGTATACTAGCATCTATTTGAGATTGAATTCTACTATGCATTACCTAGGTTCAAAATTCACATACAAGTCATTATGCATGTCTTGGGTTGTCCTAGTCACATTTGAGAGACATGTTTTTCCCAACTTACCTCAAAAGAAGGTGTATACTCCCTTGACTTCAACAATCCTCAGTATGAGCTCCTTTATCCACAGCTCTCGAGCCTTTATACATATAACATACAATGTATTTACTACTCAAACATGTATCTCATATTTATACACCATCACATAAGTGTATAAAACACAATATCACTATT
>JAOTAY010000004.1:24988905-25012185 GCA_025629805.1 Erythroxylum baracoense
GCATCCTTTTGTATTTTGTATTAAACTTTGATGTGTATGATGGTATGTAAATAAATTTTGTTCAAACTCTTTGAATTGTTTATAAAATGAAGAAGTTTCTTTGTATATGCTTATAATCATCCTTTTGGTTATGTTGTTAGTATTGGCATGGGTTGTGAATGTGAGTGCAGAATTTTGAGTTTGGTATTGGGTTACTGGGTTTGAAAATGGAAGGTTTCACCACGGCGAAGTCAACAGCTCATTGCGGCGTATTTGTCCCGAGAGTGCTTGGTTTAAATCCGGAAGCTTCGTCGCGGTGAAGCCAGGAGTTCGTCGTGGCGAACTTCTCCCAAAGGATCCCTGGAGATATCTCCATGATTTCGCCGCGGCAAAACATATTCGTCGTCGCGGCGAACCCTCCACTGCTGTCACTCTGAAATCTCTTTTAAATCCAATGCTATCCACTTGTCTTTCACACCATCCTCACGGGATCGCCATGAATCAAACCACGGAATTAGCTTTGGGATCGAGACCTGGGCCCAACACCATCCTGTATGGAGGAATAGAGATAGGAACAGCACCTGGAACTACGTCAATTGTAAACTCTGTTTCCCAGTCTGGAGGTAAACCAGGTAACTCTACGGGAAACACATCTAGCAATTCCTTAACCACAAGAATGTCCTGTATATTCTACTCAACTCTAGTATCAGTAATGTGGGACAAATAAGCCTCACGTCCACCTTGCATCAACCTCAAGGTACTCATGAATGAGATCAGCCTGGCTGGCACTATTTGACTAATACCCTTAAAAACTGCTCTCAGTTGATTAGGAGATTCCAATACCACCTCCTTAGTGTAGCAGTTCATGTCACCCCTATGATTAGCAAGCCAATCCATGTCTAGAATGACATCTATCTCTCTTAGCCGTAATATAATCAAGTCTACTTCCAATTCTGCCTAATCAACTATAATCGAACACCTCTTACAGACTTCCCCAATCATGATGGTACTACCTATTGTGTACTCACCTCCAATCCACGTTTCAATTTCTCTCTATCGCAAAGCAACTTACATGCTAAATGTGGTACAATAAATGAATGTGTAGATATAGGATCTAACAATACAAATGATTCATAATCAAAGATAAGTAACGCACCTGCAATGACATCCGGAGAGTCCTAAGGCTCCTGTCTGGTCATAACATATACTCGGGCCTAAGACCGGGGTCTGTTGCTCCGAGCCTCAGCCGTGACAGAAGGACTTCCAAGACTCACTCTGCCTCTGCCTCTGCCTCTGCCTCGGCCTCTCTGTCCAACCCCACTAGCTCAACTCTGCTAGACAGTAGCTTCACTTACAGATCCCCCTTTCATACCCAACTAGGCTCTACCAATAACAGGACAATCTCTAATTCTGTGCTATAGAGAGCCACATTGAAAACATGCTCCTGTTAAAGTCCAGCACTCACCACCGTGCTTCTTCCTATAGTGCTCACAAGGGAGAAACTGACTCAGCATTGTACCTCCTCTACTGCCACACTGTACAAAGCCACCCCTCTGGCTGAATCCCGACTGTCTTGATCTAGCCAGTGGTCTGAAAGCTCGGTTATGCCATTTGTTAAATCTTCTGCCTGAACCATTTTGAATTTCACTGGGTCTTTTCATTCTAGACCCTTGTCCTGACTCTACTTGGCCCTCTCTTAGTAACTGCTCAATTTTGATTGAGGCAGCCCTCAACTCAGTAAAACTACTCAGGTTAGTGATTGCTAACCTTGTTTTATTCTCTATATTCAACCCATCTTCAAACTCCTACATTTGTCTTCTTCTATAAGAATCAAAGTAGTAGCATACCCCAACAATTCATTGAACCTGATCTCATACTCTGCTATAGATTACAAGGCCTGGTGGCACTGCCTGGAACAGTCTTCCACCATTGATATGCTGGACCTTGCAGTAGTGAGATCACATAATTAAATCTCTCATCTGCCTCACAGTCCATCTAATCAAATACGCTTTCAGTTCTCTCTAACAATCCCTCGGCCTCTATAGGGTTTGTACTTCTATAAAAGTCTACAACCCCCTGTTTTCGCAGTTTGTCATACCTCCCTTCCCTTCTCTCGAAAATTCTTGGAGGCATCACATCTGGTCGAGGCACAGAAGATTCTCTACTGGCTCTTTCAAATCTTAGGTCAACTGAGTGTTCCATTTGATTGCCTACGTAGGATAACCTATAATACACAATAACTTTGATTACCATCCGAAATTTTCACAGCATTTCATACCTAACGTTCCTACATATCCCTATGGATGCCAACCATGCTTTGATACCAAAATGTAACACCCTAATATTATAAACTACATATCGGAACACTATGTGGATATTCTGGTATATAATCTATAATAATGGTGTGTTAACTATCTCGCCTTCACTTTATAACATGGCAACTTATCCAACTTAGTCATGGAATCAACTAGTATACATAAAAGTCACAAATTTTAAAAAAAGACAAACTGCAATCCTCTTTTCATTGTATAAAAACCAAACATACATGATAGCTTTATAAAACCATCCAAATATTTCTTATAAGGTCACTTAGTAGCTAATGTCCTCTCTCGGTCCTGAAATGTCAACGAGTAATTTTGAGTGAGTTTTGCGAACTCAATGAGGTAACCATCAACGATGGTTCACTCAATTCATACATCACATCAATACATGTAACATATATTTCACATCTTTTCATATGCATAAAGTATCACATTTCACATTCTCATTCAACACAAGGCAACAATGCAATTTAATCAGTCAAACATATGTATTAAAATGTATATGCAATGTTCATGAGACTCACGTTCATTATTATTGTCGTGTGGATCGCAACTTCCTTCATGCTTCAGTAGAGTTGCCATTTTTGATCTAGAATTTGACATTTTCAAGAAACCCATTCTTCTAATCAAACGTTCCCCCATGTCTTAAGTTTCTAATGACATCAAATTCAGACATTTTGGTTTAGTATCGTGCAAGTTATAATGAAAATACTCCATACTCTTTCTTATACCTCAACAGAACACAACTCTCCACTTCAAGCCAAAGTTTAAGACTCTTAAGAACTGAGTTCAAATGCAATTCCTTCATGAACAAAGTAACCATATGTATCTAGTTTAATCTGAATCAAGAACCAACTCATTTTGAAATCTGTAGATCAAAATATAGTCAAAATACCGAAGCATGATCAGTGAAATCATTCCAGTTATTAATATTCCAGCACACTCACTAATTCATCCTAAATTTATCGCTCAATCTTTTTTGAATGAATTCCAATGTTCATAAATTTTCCTGGAGAGGAAGAAAATGTGTTAGGAATCTAGTGGTTTAAGTCTCATGTCATTTGGAGGTCAGGAGAAGAAGTTATAGCTAAAAGACTCAAAGCTGTTCTAGTTCATATTTAGACTTCAAAAACCAAAATTATCCACGCAAATCATCACCTTCGTCTTCCTCTCTCTACTGCAATTCTTTTCATAATCAATAACAATCCAAAACCCAAAACAGAACCTACAGCTATACAGTTCTACATCACAATTTTCTACTCTTGTTTCTTTTACACTCAAAAACTCAAGACAAACAAATTAAAATCCTTGATTACTAACAACCATCAAGAATAGATCACTATTCACACAACTCCATTTCAGTTCAGCCTTTCTAGACTTTTCCATTCTTTTTCTGCATATTTATCTTTTGTACATTCTCTATTTCAACAGCTCTCATTAAACTCAAATTTTTACAAACCCAAACACTTTCTGCACACTTACTATTCACAAATCTTCTATATAACTCATTCATCAAGTTTATTCACCAAAACTATACTTCTTAAACCACGCATACATGTACTCATTTACAATAGTAAAACATACACAAAATCACTTATTTGATTCAACAATATGTCTAGCAATGAGGGGGGAATCAATAGCACAAAGAGATGTTTCGAAGGATAAGCATGAAAAGAGTGTTTTGGTATTGGTAATTTTTGGTGAAGAACACTGAAAGAACTGAGAAGAAAATCTCAACAGAGCACGTGACTACGTGTGATCATTGCATATAGGTCATTTGTCAACATACAAGGCTGCCACATGTCACACTGTGATTGGTCCATTATTTTACATTTTTCCTAGTCCAAAAATACCCCAATTTTTTGGAAATTTCCTAAAATTCACCAAAAATTCCAAAATAATATTAATAGTCTACAAATCAATTTTTGACACATAAAAACCACAATTCACATTTTAATCGCATTTATAACTCACTTATACCCGGAAAATGTCAATGAATGCATATACAATTATTTCATGACTTTCAACACAATTCAAATATTGAAATATCTCAGATGATGCATGAAATGCACTTTTAAGTGCTCAGTATACTCTATTTTGGGGTCCTAGCCCCTAGCATGGGATATTGGGACTTTATAATGAGTGCTTTAAGGTTGATGCAAGGAGGATATGAGGCTTATCTAGTCCACGTCATCGATATTCAAACTGAGCAGAATGTGCAAGACATTCCTTTGGTTAGGGAATTCTTAGATGTGTTTCCCACTGAGTTATCTGGTTTACCTCTAGATAGGGAAACAGAATTTACGATCAACTTAGTTCCAGGTGTAGCTCCTATATCTATTCCTCCATATAGGATGACACATGTGGAAGTAAAGGAGTTGAATGCTCAGTTACAGGAGTTGTTGGAAAAGGGTTTCATTAGACCCAATGTATCACCATGGGGAGCATCGATATTATTTATGAAGAAGAAAGATAGAACTCTAAGACTGTGCATCGATTATAGGCAACTGAATCACATAATAGTGAAGAACAAGTACCTATTGCCTAGAATCGATCAATTGCTTGATCAGTTATAGGGAGCTCAGATGCTCTCTAAGTTAGATTTGAGATATGGGTACTATCAGTTAAAGAAAGCCGAGGCTGATGTACCGAAAAGTGTCTTCAGGAGCAAGTATGGTCATTTTGAGTTTCTAGTAATGCCATTTGCATTGACTAATGCCCTAGGTGCATTTATGGCATTGATGAATAATGTGTTTCAGCCCTACCTAGATCGTTTTATAATTGTGTTCCCAGATGACATTTTGGTGTATTCAAAGAGTAAAAAAGAGCACGGTGAACATCTGAGATTAATCCTACTGATTATGAGGGAGAAACAGCTATGTGACAAAATCAGTAAATGTGTGTTTTGGATTAATCAAGTAGTGTTCCTGGGTCACACAGTAACTGGGTAAGGTATACAAGTGGATCCAAAGAAGAAAGAGGCAGTAATGAAATGGCAAGCTCTAAAGAATGTGTTTGAAATCTAGAGTTTTCTTGGGTTAGCCGGATATTACCAGAGGTTTGTCAAGGGATTCTCACTAATTTCAACCCCTTTGACTAAACTTCTGAGGAAGAATGTGCCCTTTAAATGAAACGATGAACATCAGAGGAGTTTTGAGAAGCTGAAACATCGGTTAACTATTGTACTAGTGTTAACTATTCCATCAGGAACTGGCAGTTATATGGTTTATAGTGATGCTTCGCATCAATGATCGGGATGTGTATTGATGCAGTATGGTGAAGTAATAGCCTATGCATTGAGACAATTAAGGTCTCATGAGAGTAATTATCCGATACATGATTTAGAGCTTGCTATAGTAGTTTTTGCTCTAAAGATATGGAGACACTTCTTCTATGGGGAGACACTCTAGATATATACCGATTATAAAAGCTTGAGGTATTTATTGAGTCAGAAGGAGTTAAACGTGAGACAGAGGAGATGGATAAAGCTATTAAAAGATTATGACTGTACGATTGAGTATCATCCGGGAAAAGTTAATGTGGTGGCAGATGTTTTGAATAGAAAATGAAATAGTAGTGTGGCTCAGATTTAAATACCGAGGTTACGAAGCTTAATTCAATTAAGAGCTCTGAATGTGGAGTTGAATCTAGAGCATAATAAGGCATTGATAGCCACACTGAAGTTAAGACTGATGTTGGATGATAGAATCATAAAGGTTTAGAGTAAAGATCTTGAAATGGTGAAGCTTATTGAGAAGTTAAAAATGAACCCAGATTCTGAGTTTAAATTGAGAGATGAGACACTATGGTTAAAACAGAGGTTGTGCGTGCCTGACATTGATAATCTGAGGAGAGAAATTCTAGAGGAAGCTTATGTAGCCGCCTATACTGTGCATCCATGTACTACCAAGATATATAATACTCTGAAGCAGCTTTTCTGGTAGCCAGGGATGAAGAACCAAGTAGCTGACTATGTAGCTAAGTGCTTAATATGCCAACAGATTAAGGTTGAGCATCAGGCTCCAATTGGGAAGCTTCATTCATTACCTATTCTGGAGTGGAAATGGGAACAAATTATCATAGATTTCGTAATGGGATTGCCAAAAGCTTTAAGGCAAAACGATGCTATATGGGTTGTGGTGGACAGATTGACAAAGTCGGCCCATTTCTTACTAGTAAGAGAGAATAACTCACTAGACCAGTTAGCCTGGAGATATGTGAATGAGGTAGTGAGGTTGCATGGGGTTCTAGTGTCCATTGTATTAGGCAGGGATCCTAGGTTCACTTCGAGATTTTAGAATAGTCTACAATTAGTTATAGGTATGAAACTAAACTTTAGTATTGCATTTCATCCTCAAAAATGGATAGAGTGAGAGGACAATTATTGCCATTGAGGATATGCTCAGAGCATGTGTATTGGAGTTTCATGGAGCATGGGATCAGTATATAGCCTTGATTGAGTTTGCATGTAATAACCACTATCACAGTAGTATCGGAATGGCACCATATAAGGCACTGTATGGCAGGAAATGTTAATCACCTTTGTATTAGGAGTAAGAGGATTTGAGAATGGTAGAAGGCCTAGAACTGATACAAAATATTGTGGATAAGGTGAAGCTGATTCATAGTAAAATTAAAGCAGCTCGAGATAGACAGAAGAGCTATATGGATAAGCACCAAAGGGATATGGAGTATAGTGTAGGGGACGAAGTGTTTCTAAGAGTATCTCCTTAGCGAGGAGTGCTGAGGTTCAGTAAAAAGGGTAAGCTGAGCCCTAGGTATATTGGTCGTTATGAGATCATTGAGGGAATAGGACCATTGGCGTACAATTTAGCTTTACTGAATGAGATGTCTCAGATACACAATGTGTTCCATGTGAGTATACTTAGAAGAAATCAGTCTGATCTTATGCATATATTACCAGATCAAAAGATTAAAGTTGCTAGTAACTTATGTTATATTGAGGAGCTGATCAAGATAGTGTGATATCAAACGAGATAATTAGGAAACTGAGAAATTCCATTAGTGAAATTCCTTTGGAAGAATCACTTAAGTGAGTAAGCGACATGGAAAATTGAGGAGCATATTTGATGAATCAGGTAAGAATTCGAGGATGAAATTTCTTAAGGTGGGGAGAATTGTAATATCCCATTTTCCAATGTTATGGGTTAGAACCCTAGAATATTATACAATAGAGATAATATTGAGAAGTTAGAAAGTGCATTTCATACTCATGCATAATATAGCTTACATGCACACATGTGAATATTTATTTTTGCACACATTAAAATGATTGTACATGCATTCATTGACACGTTCTAGGTATAATTGATATATAAATGTGGTTATAATGTGAATTGTGGGGTAATTGTCTTGAAAATTGATTTGGTGAGTATAATTATTGATTTAGATTATTTGATGCAATTTAGGAAATATCGAGTAATTTTGGACTAAGAAAAAATGTCAAGAGGCAAGACAATTGATAAATGGTAGTAGAAATAAGAGTCAAATGGTAGTGGAAATTTTGATAAATGACTTTAGGAATTATTGACAAGTGTCATTAAAAAATTGGAGACAATTAGATTAGAAATTAGAGATAAATGGACTAGTTAATAAAGAGGACTAAATGAAATCTATAAAAAATGTACATGTGGCAAGTGACAAGTGTCACTTGCCAAGCCATGTCTTAACCCATGATTCTCTTAACTTCAAAGACCATTTAATTGTTTTATATCTTGCTTTCTTCTTTCTTTGTAATCTTCTTCATCTCCTTCATTTTTCTTCATCTCCATTCACGATAACCATCTTACCTTCATCAATGTTGAAGCTTTCTCTCACCTTTCACTTACTACTCACATCTTGTTGTCTTCTTCATTTGCCACAAGAAAACCTAACCTATTCCACCTTCAAGATGAAGATTGTCTGACATGAGGAGTTAGGACTTCTTGGTGATTTTAAAGAAGTTTAAGTATAAATTAAGTAAGTAGCTTGTTAATCTTCTTGGGTAGTGGTAAATGAAACATTTATGATGAGTAATTTGAGAATGATGATTTGATCATGAAATTTTATATATGCTTTACCGTAGGTGTAATAATAACGAGGTTCATGTTATAATTTTGGCGTGTTAATTTTGTTCATGAGTTGCTTAATAAAAAGTATTTATGATGATGGATTAAGGGATGAATGATAATAAAAAGGAAATTGAATTATGATGATGCATGGATGGAGAAGTAAATAGGGTTATGTCTTGCTTTTGTGATATAATGAGTAATAATTTATGAGTTGTGTTATACGTGATTTTGCGATGGTTAAAAATGGAAATTGTTCTTGAAAGAGTATTGAAAGTTAAAAAATAAAGAGATGTGATCTTGTTATACTTTTAGTGTGATAATGAAAGTAAGGAATTGATGAATGAATTTATGTGTCGTGTTCTTATTTTAAAAATATGAAAATCATGAATATAGGCTATATTATGGACGAATTAGATTGAGAATTTAAGGTATAAGAAAGGTATGGAGTAATGTTCCTGAAATGAGAATTAGGTATAATAATGAAAGATGATGAAATGTTTTATTTTTTTAGGATTAATGAACCTTAAGTTATGAGTTATCTTATGAATGACATTGAGATAGTTTCAGGTAAAAATGAAGAGGTTATGAATACTAAATGACGAACTATGGAAATGAATTGTTTGATGCATTATGAATGAGAGATATTATGGAAAGTGATACGATTTCCTGAATGATGAGATTTAGTTGGAAATGGTGAATCAAATGAGTATAGGTTTGAGAGTTTAATGCAATCAAGTTAATAATTGAATTAGTATGAAATGATGTTGTAATAGGGGAGGTGAATTATGGAAAATTTGGAGTGAAAATAAGTTTCTATCACGATCGTGGCCTGGTTAGAATAAGTTTCTATCACGATCGTGGCCTAGTTAGAAATATGGTTCTATCAAAATGGCCAACTTAGAAGTTTCTGTCACGATCTTGGCAGGGACACCATGATCGTGGGCAAACTGATAGAGAAAAAGGGTTGTCTTTTCAATGTTGATTGAACCTAATAATGTTAGGGTACTTCTTCATGGTGTAGTTAAGTTTGAATGAGATCTCAAATGACCCTACTTGATGATGAATTAGGCAACTAAAGCAAGTAAAGTGTATTAGGAAGTAAAGAATGGTTGATAGATGATGTTAAACGATTATGAGATGTGAATTAAGGAAATGTACCCAAGATTGTCACTAAGCATGCATTGTACTTAACATAAACAGATATGTGCATAAATGAGTACTTATGTGATTGTGCAAAGTTGTAATGTATGTAAATCTATATTGCATGATATAGAAGAGCAATTAGAGCGAAAACCTCTAATTGTTGCTGGGACCTTAAGGCAATAAGCTATCTGGAGCAACTATGAGTAACCTAGATGGTCTCACATTAATTAATTGTTTTACTTAGAATTCTATTTTGAATTGTTATATGATATGAATGTTCTGATTCTAGACATTGATTGTCCAAGGAATTTGATGCATAAATACTATATTGGAACTGTTCATTGTATGTGAATTTGACTAAATTAGTGATTCTTAACTTAAATGTTGAATGTCGGACTAAGACTGATCATAAATGTTAAGGAGAATGTGAATATAAATATGAATGTGAATGATTGAGCACTAGAGATTTATTGAATACATGTGTTACATTTCATTACATGAATGCATGATAACATAAAGGCAATTGTGACCAGAGTCGCCAGTGAAAAAGAGCTTAAAGCTCAGAATGTGGTAAGAGCCTCTGGCTCACTATGTATAATGAGCCATGTATCCCCAATAGATAAGTGACACTTATTAATGAGGCCGGTACCCACAATGGATACAGCACAATGAAAAAGGCACTCGGTCATAACAACGTAATAATTGAGTGTGAGTCTCATAAGCGTTGCATATACATTTGATATGTATGTTTTGATTGATTGCAATGTATTGTTGAATTGTGTTGAATGAAAAATGTGAAAATTGTGAACAAAGTGTTTTATGATGCTACATGATGATAAATGGAATGATGTAAACTATGTGACTATATGAATTGTTGTGTTATGTGATTTGAGTGAACCATCGAGGATGGTTAACTCACTGAGTTCGTAAAACTCACCAAAATTGCAACGTTGACTTTTGAACTTTGAGAGAGGTGACTTAACTTCTAAGACAACTTAGAAGAGATCTAGTACTGCTTTTTGGATAGAAGAAATAGATCAAAGGTCGATGGACTGAAGGATTTAGCTAAACTTTTTGTATAATTCCTCTTCTATGTAGCATATTTTGCAAACAGAGCTGTAAACTCTGATTAGCTTTTGATAATGTACATATATGGATTATGTATGTAATGTTACATTGTATATTATGTTTTATGAAAAAAAAATGACGAATTGGGTTTTTAGAAATTGAGTATTCAAGTTTTAAATTATGATACCGTGAGATAAGTGAAAGTGACTGCTCTAGCACACTGCTTCCATCGAGCATGGGCTCGAATGTTAAAATGACGTACGAGTACACGTCGGATGGGAGTGAGGTGCTATAATTTCCCTCCTAAATGAAACAGAAAATAAAACTTGTCATTACATTTACCAAAATATCCTTACCATATCCTTGTTTTTTATGCATACCGTTAAAGAGGATATCCTAATAAACATTAATTGAGCAAAATGAAAACAAATATATGTACAAAAATCCCAATTATTCATCATTAAAAACTAATTAAAGTCTATTGTGGATAATTATACATAACTAATTAAGACTTAAATGAATAAAATTAGATGTTGATAAAAATGAAATTAAAGCTAAAATTGTGAAATTCATCACAAGTTAAACATGATAAAATATAATTTGACACAAATTTAAGTTAATTGGACGCAATTAAATGTAAGTGAATTTAAAAGCATGTACATAAATAAGATTCAAACAGAAAACATTATAGGGAAAATAAAAATAAGATTTAAAATGGATGGATATATATAAAGAAGATCTAGAAAAAATTAAATATCAACGATTACTTATCATGATTTTCATTTAAAATAATATTTAAGGACAGTCCATATTCTTAAAATTACATTTTATCTAAATAATTTTATTTTATATTATTTATTAATGTTTCATCGAATACCAAAAAAAATTTAATAATACTTTTTAAATAAGGTATTTTTAGTAATACTTTTCAAAGAAATTGTTCTTCTAATTAAGTTTTTAGTCTTTGACAAACTTCTCTGAGTCGAAAAAGTGTTGCTATGAGGTTGAGCTTGTTAAAGACACTAATTATGGAAATGTCCTATGTTCACCCATTTTAATTATAGACACCACTTGTCAGTGAAGAATCTCTATAGAAGTTTTACAAAGAACTTTAGTTAATGAGTGGAGTTAGAGTAATTCCTAGTCTACCTTTAAGCTTATTAGTTCATAGTTCTTTCTATTTATCTTTATTTTCAGTCCATAAGAAGTTCTTCATATCCTTCTCAATAAGTTTATTAGCTTTATCCTACTTATAAACAAGAGAAATTCAATGGTATAATAGTTCCCAAATATTTGAAAGGGGTAGATCCAAATTTGGAAATAGAGTGTTAAACCAAGGAAAATTCCAATTTGATCATAAATAAAATATAAATATTATTAACAAGTTTTTTATCTTGATAAGAAGTTATATAAGAACAAGTTATTGCCATTCATAACTTAAGAAAATACTTTTATAAAGATGATAGAGAAAAGTTAAAGTTTGCAATTTTCAGAGTGCAGATTAAGTTAAGAGCAAAAGAAGATCAAGGCATATCAGGGTCATTTTATATTTTGTAATGTAAATCATAATCTCATTTATTCAGTTTGGAAATCTTAAAAGCTCACCATGGTAAACATTTCATTTGACTTTATTACATTAGCCATTTTCATTTATCAAGAGGAAACCAAAGTTTTTCTCTCTTAAAAAAAGTCTCTTTTAAAAAATCTTTAAAGAACATTATAAAAGTTGTTTTAATTATAACCGTAATAGTGATCGATCAATATATGTTAAATGTATAACTGGGGTGTTTGTTGACACATTGGTTGACTACGATTCACGGATGTCCTTTCAACAGACACTTTGTTAAGTTGATAACTCCTAATGGTTGACCAATGTGTAGTGAATAGTTAATTTTATACGTAGAATGCACATTGTTTGACTAATATGACCTAACAGTTGATTCTTGTACAAGTCTTAAAATCATAGAAATATATGTTTTATCATTGATTCTTATATCGTAAAGCATTTAGGTATCTTATGCACATATTTTTACGTGTTTATTAAGCATTTATTGTTACATATTTAAGTGATCATTTAGGTATCTTATATACATATTTCTAAGTATTACTACAATAGAAACCACATTTGGAAACGAAAAAAATCGTCACTAAAAGTCTCAAAATCATCGCTAATAATAATTAGTGACGATCTATATTCGTGATCAAAAATGTCGCCAAACCCCTATAACTGAAAAATATAAATGACATTTTTAGCTGATCTTCACTAATAGTTTTTTCTTAAACTTTATTTTCGTAACAAAATATAATTAGTGAAGTTTGAGAAATCATCGCCAATAATTATTAGTTTAACATACCACTCTCATAGAGTATACGCCTAAATGTACTAACGATTATTCAAGAATATACTCTATGACGATGGCACTTTAAGACGATCAAATCAAATATTCGTTTTGGCCCATTTCATTTACAAACATATCCAATCATAAATGTCATTACACTTTAGAAACCACACATACATTATACAATAGTTGAGAAATACAATTCTTGATATAAAAATAACTGAAGACATATGCAAATATAACTGATCTCGACCACTAAATCATGTCCAATTGCAGTAGCTATACCTTAATTAGTCTAACTAGATCTCCCCTGAACCTGAAAAATCAACAATGCAATTTTGATGAGTTTTGTAAACTCGGTGAGCGAACTATCCTTGATGTGCTTACTCATATCAAAACATAAGAACAATTTAAAATTCAATTCACTACAATTCATATCATCAAATGTTAAATATCACTTCATGTTTCATCATGCTTCAACAAATACAATTTGCGTACACTATTTTGCATTTCTATTTCAGAATAGTCTAAACAATTCTTTTCAATCAGTCATTTAATATATATCAAATTATATATGCAAATGCACATATGACTCACTTTCATTGTTACTTTGTTGTGACCGAGCGCCTTCTTACTATCACGTATCCGTTATGGATACCGGAATTATTAATAACTATCCCCTATTCATTGTAGATAACGGGCTCATTAAATACTAAGCTTATGGCTCTTTATGTGTATTTTTTAGCTTTAAGCTCTTTTTCACTGGTCACTCCGGTCACAACTCCTTTATCTGATCATGCCTATCAATGTGATGAAATGCATCAATTCACATATAACACTTTTAATAACCTTCATTCATGACAGATATAGACATTTTTCATATTCATCAGATCTAAGTCCAGCATTCGAAGTTTTGTTGAGTACATATATTTCCTCATATTCACATTCAATATAAGTATCCAATCATGCACATATGTATATAAATATGTGTGTGTGTGTGTATGTGTGTGTCATGTACAATGCATGCCCAATTGACTATTCCCAGGTATGTATCTTTAATCACAAGTGATGATCATTCAAACCATTATAGCTTGTATATGTCTAGTTTGCACTTATGTTTACACCTCAAAGAAACTTGATTATTCTAAGTTCATCAATCATACATCCACTAATCCTTTTATAGCATTATATAATCACACAATATCTAATTTCTCATTCATTCATACTTAATATAACTTACTCATTTTTCTGGATCACAATTGCACTCCTAAGAACACCTTCATTCCTATATCATTCATAAATTTCCAGATTTTAAACTCATTGATATCAACAATCCATTCCTTAAGTTATAACCTCAATTAACAACCTAAATATGTCAAACACTTTAACCAATTAATCCAAAATCCAACTAGGTTCATTTCAAGCCTCAATTAAGTCCAAATGCACCAAAGTAAAGTAGCCTACCTTTAGTTGGTTCAACAATCTCATAAAAAGAGGAGATTTCACTTTCCATGCATTTCCCACAATCGTGGAGGCCTTCCCACGATCGTGGGATAGGTAATCCATGAATTTCCTAGCCTTTTCCTTCAATGTTTTTTTTCCAGATTTTAACTTTTTCTTTCCAAACTCAAAACATCTTATGCATAATTCATCATTTCTACTTCAATTTCTCATCAAATTCACCTCAATACCAACTAAAAATCATCCATACAAAAACTATTGTTTATCATTTACACAAAAACAGAACCCCAAACATATATATTTCTTCATCAACGTTCTAGCACACTTCACACACCATTAACATCATTGGGTTCTTGAATTCTCAAATGATTTTCTCCAATCATTTGATTCCTCAATGGCTTATCCTAATGTCTAATCATTTTTCTAGTTTCTCCACATATTTTAAATCATTTGCAAATCTTAATTTTCTAAACTGATAACACAAACATCAAATCTAACTTGGATCTTCTGAACATACCAATATAGAATACATTGTGAGCCTAGGTTCTTTAGCAATAACAATAGTGTCATCTCAAATTTAAGAACCCAATAACGTAGTTTGGATATTTTACAACAAACAATTTACATGCACTCTTTATAGTATATTCAGTTTTTCATTCTTGAGTCTCGTATCTATCTGACTCCAATATTACTTCTGATTCATTCAATATTCATTAATTCCTAGAAATGGAACATTTGGTCTACATGATATAATTCACTAAAAATCTTCATCAAAAGAAGATTTCTGTCCTAAATCATCTGTACTGTTTACATAATCCTTATCAGTCAACTATATTCACCATCGCTTTTCATCCATTCATAATACTTGAGTAAGATCAATTACTATCATATCTCACATGATCATAATGTTCTATATATTAAAGCTCAATGAAGCAGTAGGCATGCTCATCTACTTTTATGCTTTGGTATGTACCATTAAAATCATTACATCTTATCCAAAGATTTATTTTCGAAAAGTCACCAATTAATATCTTAAGCTGATGATACCTTGATCTCAATTGATTCTAGATAGCATTTAAGTATTATATAACTATAAAAAAGTTACTTCTCCTTAGTAATTACCATTTCAATATATCCATTTAAATCCATGCTTCCACTTTGCTACTCTAAGTCATCTCAGAATTTTAACTATGGGGACTAAGACTAAAGAACATTCAATATATCTTAAATCACTCCCTGTACCATATCCAAGCATATAATACATATGTGCTTAGTAACATCATTTTCCAAGATAACTATATCAATGGATGTGCATTAATAATAACTGATCAACTTTAACTTTTAGGACTTCTACCTATATCGCTATCATTTATTTCATCTTACATAAATATGTTCTCCATTAATTAAACAATATAAGTTACGTAACCATCATGAAATTCTAATATCAAATCCACTGAGATAACCTTATACTAAATCATAAACTCTTAGCACGATAACTAAACAACCATTCCAGTTCTAAGTTCAACCTCTCAAGGTCATAGTAAATTTTGATTTCTTCCAACTTTACTTGTACACTTTCAATCCTGTCATTTCTACCTTCATCTCTATTTCTTTCTCAGTCAATCCATGAAAATGCTTTCACATCCATATCAATTCAAAGGTATACAACCACAGTATAATACTAATATTATATTCGCTGATGTCTCCATAAATATAAATACACTGACTCTTTGTCTAACATATCGAACCATATACCATCTCTTATTTCAAGATATCCACAAACTTGTATTTTCTCACACTCATACAAATCATCATTCTTCTCATTGTTTCTAATAGCTTAGACTCTTAACGAATTTTCATGCTTATGACTTATTTAAATGCAACTAAAGCAGGAGATCAATTGCCACTGTATGCTATGACATGTTTAAGACGCATGTACCTTGACATAAATTATGAAGAACGCCTATGTAAGATACTAAGCTTGGGCTCTGATACCAAATTTGTAACACACCACTCTCATAGAGCGTATGCCTGAATGTAATGATTATTCGACAACATACTATACGAGGATGGCATATTAAGATAATCAAATCAACTCTTTACAAATTTTTCAAACATGAAACACATCTTCAGCAAACCAATAATCATTTTGGCCCATTTCATTTACAAACATATCCACTTATAAATGTCATTGCACTTTAGAAATCACACATACATAGTACAACAATTGAGAAATACAATTCTTGACACAAAAATAACTGAAGACATGTTTAGGTACAATTGATCCTGACCACTAACTCATGTCTAATTACAGTAGCTATACTCCAATTAGTCTAACTAGATCTCTTCTAAACCTAAAAAATTAACGATGCAATTTTGATGAGTTTTACGAACTCAGTGAGTGAACCATCCTCGATGTGCTCACTTATATCAAAACAAAAGAACAATTTAGAATCCAATTCACAACAATTCATATCATCAAATGTTAAATATCACTTCATATTTCATCATACTTCAACAAATACAATTTGTGTACACTATTTCACATTTCTATTTCAGAATAGTCCAAACAATTCTTTTCAATCATTCATTTAATATATATCAAACTATATATGCAAATGCACACGTGACTTAGTTTCGTTGTTACTTTGTTATGACCGAGCGTCTTTTTACTGTCCCATATCCATTGTGGATACCGAACTTCTTAATAATGATCCCGTACCCATTTTGGATACCGAACTCATTAAATACTAAGCCTATGGCTCTTTATATGCATTTATGAGGTTTAAGCTCTTTTTCACTGGTCAATCCAATCACAACTCCTTTATCTGATCATGCATATCAATGTGATGAAATACACCAATTCATGTATAACACTTTCAGTAACTTTTATTCATTACAGACACAGTCATTTTTCATATTCATCAGATCTAAGTTCGACATTCAACGTTTCGTTGAGTACACATATTTCTTCATATTCATATTCAATTATGAAACACTCTTAATACAATCTTAATTATCAAACTCCTAGGACCATAAGTGTCCAAAATTATCAATCACATCAATAACAATTCAATAGCTAAAATTTAAACATAAACAAATCAATCATAATAAGAAAACATCTAGGTTGACTCATAGTAAGATCCAGATAAGCTATTGCCTCGACGAACTAGCAATGTGTGGATGTTGGCATTCGACTTAAGCATCTAAATTCATGCAATACACACACATTTTACACATTACTAAGTTGATCATTCATATAAATATCCAATCATGCACATATATTTATATGTGTCATGTATAATGCATGCTCAATTGACTATTCCAGGGTATGTATCCTTAATCACAAGTCATGATCATTCAAACCATTATAACTTGTATATGTCTAGTTTGCACTTATGTTTACACCTCAAAGAAACTTGATTATTCGAAGTTCATCAATCATACATCCACTAATCCTTTTATAACATTATATAATCACACAATATCCAATTTCTCATTAATTGATACTTAATACACCTTACTCATTCCTTTGGATCAAAATTGCATTCCTAAGAACACCTTCATTCCTATATCATTCATAAATTTCCAAATTTTAAACTCATTGATATCAACAATCCATTCCTTAAGTTATAACCTCAATTAATAACCTAAACATAGCAACACTTTAACTAATTAATCCAACATCAAACTAGGTTCATTTCAAGCCTAAATGCACTAAAGTAAAGGAGCTTACCTTTAGTTGGTTTAACAATCATATAAAAGAGAAGATTTCACTTTCCATGTATTTCACATGATCGTGAAGTCCTTTCCACGATCATGGGATAGGTAATTCATGAATTTCCCAGCCTTTTCCTTCAATGTTTTTTTCCAGATTTTATCTCTTTTTTACCAAACTTAAAACATCTTATGCATAGTTGATCATTTCTACTTCAATTCCTCATTAAATTCACCTTATACTAACTTAAAATCATCTATACAATCGTACATAAAATATTGTTTATCATTTACACAAAAATAGAACACAAACATACCTATTTCTTCTTTAACGTTCTAGCACACTTCATATACCATTGACACCATTGATCTATCCCTAAACTATCATCATTTACGTTTCTATTAAAATAAGCCATGAAGAACAATATCTTACTTACTTGTTTAACTCCAAAGCTCCTCAAATCATCAAGTAACCCTAGCTCTCCATGCTTACACGATCATGAAACTTTCAAGGTAGAATAGGTTGGGTTTTTATCATCAAAGTGAAGACAACGAAATATTTGGAGTGGCTAAATAAAGGATGTTAACAAAACTCACGTTATAAGTGTGGGTTATGAATGTCATGGATAGAGAGAAAAAAGAAGAAGATGAGAGCATACAGTAAAATTAGAAATGTAAGAAAGATGGTCTTTCATATCTGTATAACATGTGGGTATCGTGAATTGCAAGTGTATGGCAAGTGTTATGACACTTGTCATAACACTTGACAATTAAAGAACCAAGCTACATTTCTTTTACTTATGGATTCAAATTTCTTTTTATAACTATTCCATTTGTCTCTCAATCTCTATATTATTTATCATTAGATCTCCAAGTCATTTGTCACCAAATTATCTAGGCCATTTGTCACTTAATCCTAATGCCATGTGTCACTTATTTCTACTACAATGTGTCAATTTATCTTGCCACTTGCCATTTTTCCTAATCCAAAAATACATATAAGTTCATAAATCTCCCAATTGTAACAATTAATTCTAAGTTGCTAATTATAATCCATCAATTTTTGTCATTGGTAAACCAAAGTACAAGACCTTGGAAATGCACATTCATTATGCTCAGTTATTTATCACATTAATCTTAGTTTCATACCCCCAGAAATATGTCAATTGAGTGCAATTTTTCTAATTCATAATTCATGTGTATATGCTAATATTATGCATTTGAACACAGTTATAAAAATCTTGTCATAAATGTACCAAATTCATTCTATGTGCTACTAGTCATGTGACTTATTAGTCTAACACTTTAAATCTCTCAACAATTTGAGAGACGGGATACTACAATTAGCCACGCTTAGTTTTTGTATAAAAAAATTATTAGCTAGTTACGTTTCTCAAAATGTAGCTAAAATTTTTTACCTGCATTTTTTGAAACTTAGCCAAAAATTTTTAACTACGTTTTGTAAAATGTAGTCAAATTTTTAATATACATTTTAACAAAATCATATATCATGTTTAATTATAATTATTTATGAAATTTTAATCCATATTATTGTACATAATATTTAGATGTTATTGTTGTTAATTTATTATGAAAACTATATAAAACTAATTGATAATTTAAAGCATTATATTATCAAGATTTGTTCATATACAAGATTTTAATTAAAAATTTAAAAATACTTATATACAAAATAATAAATACAATGATTAGTTTAATCACTCAGCCTAGTTTTCCTCTTCAAGATGTTGAACATATGTTGGTCATGATGAGAATGAAGCAGTTGGCTTAGGGTCAAATCCAAGATCTTTGATATATTTGGTTTGTGTACATAGCACCTTGCTGTAAATGTCTTCTACATTTCCCTCAGACATTGATGTTTTAAACAACTATTGCATTTTATTCTGAAATTAAAAAAACCAATATTCAATGGAAATATTATTAGCTAGTACTACAAAAATAAATAAACTTAAAATTTAAACAAATTTTTATACTGATATGGTTATTTTGCATTTCTTCAGACATCCACCCTTGACCTTTCTTATAGTGAGTGAGTTTGTAGAGTGTGATCCTATCACACTCTTGTCTATGTAATTCCTTCTCACTTTGTTTTATGAAAAAAAAGCATACAATGCACAACAAATAATATAATGTTTATTGATATAATTATAACTTGCAAACGAATATTTTACATATTCATTTCACATGACAACAAATGATTGGGAGCCTTGATTGTGAGGAGTTTTCATTTATCCTCTATTCATCTTGGTCTTTTCACATTTTTTCTAAATAAAGGAAAAATATAGTCATTAAATCATCTAACAAGATTAATGGAAGCAAATATGAATGGAAAGAAAAAAATATGAATGTTGGGAGAGGCCCAATAATCACATAAATCGTTCCAATTTTTTGGAGACATCCGATTTGTATCAGAACAAAAAGATTTGCCATATTTATGCCATTAATAACAACAATCCCCGGTTCATTGTTTCAACAGTGAAGTGACATAGTTTTAAACATCAGGGTTGTCGATATTGACGTTATTTAGTTTCATCTGTAAACAATAAATAAAAGTGTAATTAATCTTAAAACAAGTGAAACAATATTGCATATAGCTAAATAAGTTGAAAATTTACCAAAACATTATCTAAAGCATTCTCGACCAAGTTGTCTTCCTTCAACTCCTTGGCATGCTTTAGGCAAGGTAATTATCCCAAACTCACTAGACAATTTTACTAACAAAATCTTGTCTAGCGGACGATCTTACAAAATATCAATATGTACTGTCAACTTGCTATTCATTGCAAATTCATTCATTGCAGCTCTCAACCTCGAGTTATACCTCTACCTTTTTTTGATGTTAGTATTGAAACCTGATAACAAAAGAATAATGATAAGAAAATAGACATTAAATGTTTAAATATATATTTGGGCATAAGTGTATTTGTAGGTATTAAAGATTATCAAAACTGCAAATCCCTCTATACTAGTTGAGGACAATGGATGTTGTTGCTAACTTGCTTCATTGGTGGATAAGGTGGATTGATGTTGTTAGGTAGGAACCGATTGATCTAGCTGTTGTTGGGTAGGAAAATTTTCAATACTTGCCATCTTCTTTCCTTTATTTCTACTAGGTTCCATTATATTGGATATTTATAACTCAAAGGTGGATTTCTTATGTTTTATCTTTGAAATTATGAATTATACTTTTCAATTTGTCACCATAACATCACCAAGGTACATGGAATTGTTAGATGACATGAATTGAGAAAAGGTCTTCTTGCGGTGACTCCTAGGCTCATGGAATATTTCACCAATAAGCCTCAACAAAGTTGCATCATAGGTTTCCCACCAATATACCATACAAGTGGTTTATAAAAAAAATCATCCATTGCATGATAAATCATTCCATATGCAGTGAATACTTATGTAATTCATACATCTAGTCATTAATAATCCTAACAATATTCCAAACAAGAGCTTCCTTGCATTCACACGAAACCCAAAAAAAAATCCTCAAACTATTTCGTATTTAATATAATAAACTTGTTTAACGTCAATATGAACATACACTAATGTTATTTGAACCTATAAGAATTAGGCATACACTAACGTTACTATATGTGTTAACAAGTCTGAACATATAATTATTAATAGAAATGCTACTATTGCATCTTTTTTTAAAACATCAATAGGTCGTAAATTGGATACTAGTGGGACTATAAAATTAATATAAGTAAGAAAAAGAGCAAAAGACTCTCCAATGAGAAGAGAGTAAAAAGAAAAAAAAAGTTAGATAACATATAGAAGATGAGAGCTTGGTGGGGAGCTAATTGTTCCGTTATAAAACATATAGAGGGAAAAATGAATTGAAAAATAATTGTAGTAAAAGTTAAGATTCTTTGCATACTAAGGGTCATAATTTATTTTTTATATTAGCATTTTAATATTTTCATATTCCTGGACAAAATGCTCCATAAGCATATTGATTTCAAGATTTTTTTATAGCCAAAAAATTGATATCCCATTTTTAAGATTAATTATTTAATAAACACTAATGTAAAGTGAACTTTTAACATCCTAAACTTAAATCTTCCTTTAAAGTACATATCTTGCTTTGTTAACAAGGCTAAATTTATTAATAAAAACACTACCATTGCTTTATTTTTCAAGCTCGTATATTAAGAAGCTCTTATATAAGCATAAGCAAGTAAATATGTTAAGTAACAATTCCATAAGGGAACTAAATACTTATCAAGTCCTAACAAAATTAGCCAAAAATAGAGACCTATGATGTATCTTCGACTTGGCAAAGTTACCATCATTGTTATTTCTTCCACAGAACTTGCAAAACAAGTCATGACTCTATCTCACAACAAGGCCCATTATATTTTCTATGCATATTGTATCTTATAGTTACATAATATGCATTCAATTTAATTAATCTCATCTTTTCATCATCTTTATATATCCTTCAAATGTATCATTTCAGATGCCTAAATTTTAGGGAGAGTTGTATAATATTCTCTAACAGACCTTTCACTGAACAATTGGTAAGCTTTCCACAAACAAGCATGGAAGGTGAAAAAAATGTCAACCTATACACAACCAAAACAAAAACAAAACTCACCTTCTCCCAAACACAAACAATAAACCATACACCAAAAGCATAATAGATAACCTATATCACTACAAGAATATAACGCAATCTACGATGTTTTTAAAACGTCCCAGAATGTCTAAAAATGTCGCAGAATCCAATTTGCGACTTTTTAGAAAACTTCACAAAAAACGTCGCAGATTGTGGTGTAAGTAAAAGGTTTCTGCGATGTTTTATGTAAAACATCGTGAAATATGTCAACATTCGGCGACGTTTTGTCACTAAAACGTTGGCCTTTCCATGATATTATAAGAAAACATCGCGAAATCATTAATATTTCGTGATGTTTCAGCAAACTTCGCGGAAAGCCAGATTCTACGACATTTTCTGAAAATGTCACAGAAAGCCATATTACGCAATGTTGTAGGAAACGTTGAGGAAAGCCACATTCCGCGACATTTCAAGAAACATCGCGGAATCTTCGATATTCGATGTCATAGAAAACATCGCAGAGAGCCAAATTCGGCGACATTTTTGTAACGTCGCGAAAACTCACATTTCGCGACGTTACAAAAATGTCG
>JAOTAY010000004.1:25027442-25041069 GCA_025629805.1 Erythroxylum baracoense
CCTCTAAATTTTGTTCGGAGGTAAGTTAAATGAGTTATTTGTTTTAAGTTTGACCTGGTGGGGAATTCCTCCCTCGTGGGACACGCGCCAAGATGTCACGTAGGACGTCAGGCCCGTGACCTGCTCGGGGAGGGGTTCCGGCAGTTTAACTCTCATTACCTAATCAAATTGTTTTCTTTCAGTTCACTCTCTCGATTTGTTACTAAAGCATGAAAATACATCAAATTATCATAATAACCAATGTATTAACATCAAAAGAAACCTTCTTCTCCTTCTTCCTTTCTCCTCTTACTCTCTCCTTCTTTCTCTCCCTTGGATCTTTCTCAAAGTGGTGGAAATAGAGTTCTCTTTTAGGTCTTCATTTTTTTCCTTGTATATCATTTCCATTTAGGGCAAACATTAGGGTTTACCTGAGTCCAAAAGTCTGAAATATCCCTTGAAATGTCGCATTTTAGAAGCTGATTTGCGTCTGTTGTCACACAGGCCACAATCATGGCACTCAATTTTTGCTCTCTGTCATGATCGTGGCAAATGACCACTAGGCTTCTGTCACAATCGTGGCCCTGGGCCTTGCTTCGGGTTTCCTCCGAATTCTCTTCGTTCTTCTATATTTGATCTGAAACACTAAAAAATGCATTAAAGCACCTCAAATACACAAAATTTAAGTTCAATAACATGCTCTAACTCATAGAACACTCAAAATACAAATATCTAACTAAATAGCATAATCCTATCCTAAACATGCACTAATCATTCAATTTAACAACTAAACACATACTAAACTACCCACTAAAATATTATGCTACCTACAACTATCTGTATTCTCGTTATCGTTAGATTGTTTATGTATGAACCCATTGCTAGAATTAATAATACAATCTTTAATCATTGTATTTGGATTCATTTATGGCAACTAATGACGTTAAAATTATTAGGGATAATATAACATAGGTTTAATAACCCGAGCTTATGTGGTTGTTGCATAGATTGGTTTGTTTTTCACTTTGTAATGCAACTGCCTAATAGAATCTGGAAAGTGTATTCTAGGTTATTCAGTAGTTAGGTTTAATTAAAGAGCTCATCTTAATTAAACACGACCTAATAGAAAATCGGGATTAGCAGAACTTGTTGTTATTCTATGATTAATAGTTCTAGGAGAGGTGTGAAAACATTATAACAATGGGATATGTTTAATTGTGTCCAGTCGAGATTGATCCGAGAACCGAATTTTACACATATTCAATAATTTTATCACTTTCGACTGTTTTCTATAATTTGTCTCATTAGTTTAAGTTTACTTTATTTTCTCAATTGCATCAAATCAAAACCTCCCTTTTTATTTCTTTACTATTAATTTATTGTGAAAATTAACCAAACATTCCCTTTGGATACGATCCCGCCTTACCACATCTACGAATTTTTAGCGTGCAAAGTTAGGTAAATTTTGTAATGCACTCGACACGCGCTGTCAAATTTTGGCATTGTCAGGGATTGTTGTGCTTTAAGTTTCCTTTTTGATTTTAATTGGTGTTTTGTGTATATATTTGTTTTATAATCGTTTCTTTTTTTTATTAGTTAATTTTTATTAGTTTGTTAGTATTGGTGTATGGTAATGAATAGATCTCTTTATAAAGAACCTGTACAATTTGATCCAGAGATCGAAAGGATGATGCGAAGATTACGAAGGGAAGCATGAACAACTCCAAAAGTAGAACCAGAACTTGAATTCGAAGAAACAATGGCAAATCTAATAACACTAAGGGAGTTGGTTATACCAGACTTAACCCAAATGCCTTTATGCATTACGTTTCCTAATTTTGCTAAGCATATTACTTTTGAACTTAGGTTTGGATAAGTACATTTGTTGCCTAATTTTCATGGTCTTACAAGTGAGGATATACATAAGCATCTCAAGGAGCTCAATGTGGTATGTCTGAGTATAAAGCCTCCAAGGTGACAGATGACCGAATCGTGTTGAGGGCTTGCCTATTCTTACTAAAAGATGCAATAAAGATGAAGAGGCTATTTTTGAAAAAATATTTTCCAGCTTCGAAGACAGCGAGTATATGGATGGAAATCTGTGACATAAAGCAACATAATAGAGAGTCCCTTTATGAATGTTGGGAACACTTTAAGAAGCTATATGCTAGTTGTCCACACCACAACATTCTCGAGTAACTTCTTATCCAGTATTTCTATGAAGGATTGTTACCAATAGAGAGAAGTTTAGTTGATGCGATAAGTGGTGGGGCACTATGTAAGAAGACTCCCACTGAAGCTAGATTCTTAATTGAGTGAATGACCACTAATACTTAACAATTTAGCACTTGCAATGATGTTTGCCATGTAAACAAGGGAAATACTTCATCCATCAAACAATGTTTAGATGAGCTAACATCTTTTGTTAGAAAACTTACAGTTACATAGGCATAGGTAAAGGCATGTGGAATATGTGTAAAAACAAGTCATCAAACTGATGAGTGTCCGACATTGCAAGAGGGAAATATAGAATATGTGAATGCTGTAGGAGGGAATTTTCCTAAACAATATGACCCATACTCCTAGATGTATAACCTAAGCTAGAGGGATCATCCCAACTTGAACAAAATTACTTTTAGAATAGGCCATAAGTCTCTTCTTCCAATTCTGGTACATCTCTAGAAGACTTGATTAATACTTTTACTAGTAACAATGTTCAACTTCAATAGGGTATGTAACAAATTCAACAAAGTGTACAATAGTTTCAATAAGGCGCGCAATAATTTAAGTAGGAGACTATATCTAAACTTTAGGAGGTGAGTTCTAGCATTCATAATTTGGAGAACTAGATGAGCCAGATGGTAGTGGCGATGAACTATTTACAAGCCCAAAAAGTAGGAAAAATATCATCACAACCTGAGAAAAATATGAAGAATGTTAGTGCAATCACCTTGAGGAGTGGTAGGAAGATTGAGGACCCTGAAAGAATTACTCAAATGATGGCTAATGAAGAAGACATTGAGAAGAGCTCAAAGAATAAAGGGATATACCATCAACCTGAAAGGTAAATGTTGAATCCCTAATTGTTGAAAAGACTAATCCTCCATCATTTCCAAGTAGGTTAGTAAAGTTAAATAAGGAGGATAAGGACAAAGAGATCTGGGAGACCTTTCAGAAGGTTGAGCTGAATATCCCACTGGTAGAAGCCATCAAATAAGTGTCGAGTATGTGAAATTCCTCAAGGAATTGTGTACGAACAAGAGAAAGTTAAGAGGTAATGAAATGATTAGGATAAGTGAAACTGTTTCTGTAGTTTTTAACAAAAATATACCTCCTAAGTGTAAAGACCCAGTTATGTTTACTATTTCTTACAAGATTGGTAACACTGTGATTAAACAGGCCATGTTAGATTTAGGAGCATCGACTGATGTTATGCCTCGTTCCATATATGCTTCTCTAAAGTTAAGGCCATTAAAAGAAACTAATGTTATCATACAATTGGTTGATCGTTCTAATGCTTACCCAAATGGGATGATTAAGATTGTGTTTGTAAAGGTAAATGAGCTAATATAACGTGCCTGTAAAGGTAAATGAGCTAATATTTCCTACTAACTTTTACGTGATTGACATGAATGTTGAAACTTTCTATAACCCAATACCTATCTTACTAGGGAGGTCGTTTCTCAACATGATCAAACTAAGATAGATGTTCATGAGGGTACTCTCACGATAAAATTTGATGGGGAAGTTACTTATTTCAATATTTTTTATGTTAATAAGACTCCCATAATGACCATTTTGTTTTTGCATTAATGTGATTGACCTTGCAATATAGGAAGACTGTAAGCAGAACCACACAAATAAATAAGAAGCAATTTCAACAAAAGAGAAGACCAAAGCTTTTAATGTCTCATCGAAAATATTTATCATTAGTCAAAAAGTACTTCTTTATTGTGCTAAACATAAATTGTTTCTGCATAAATGTCATCCTTATTGTGTCGATCCCTTTGTGATAACTAATGTTCTTTCTTATGGTGCAATAGAGATTAAAAGTTTAAAAACAGGAAAAACATTGCATGTAAGTGGTCATCAACTCAAGCCTTATTATGATGAAGGTTAAGTGGAAAATGCCAACATTGTGATTCCTGGAGATTAAAATTTTGTAACTTGATGAGAGCAATATAGAGTCGAGCCAACAAGAATAAATAAAGGTGCTACTTGGGAGGCAACCCAAAGGAAGTTGATTTCTCTTTATGTTCATTCTTGTATTTGCTATTCTCATTAAATACTCCATTTCTTACATTTGATGTTACATTAGGGACAATGTAAATTTTAAATGTAAGGGTGGGGATCTTAACTGTTGTACACGTTTTTAAGCTTAATTGTTACTTATGTGGCTTCTTAGGCATTTTCAAAATCAAATAAACAATCAAACATTTTTCTCTTTTTCCATTATTTTTAAGACTATATAGTCATAATTAGAGAGTGAATTGACTAGAAGAATCTACGGCAACTGAAGCATATACTTTTGCTCTTGTGATTGGTCAATATGCATTATCTTTATAAGAGTAGTAACTAGTGGTAAACATAAGCCAGTGAGAATTTAAGCCTTTATAAACTGACATATCCATATCAGTCTCATTGTTTTTTATTTATATGTGACCATCATGACATGTATGTCTTGACTTTGCTTTGATTTTCTATTCAAGACCACATGACATGGACAAATTTGATCCTTCTTCATTTATTCATCTTCAGTCTTTAAGAAGGGGAGTGAACAGTAGCTGATTCTTCTTCTTCATTCTTGGAGATTACAAATGGAAAGTGTGTAAAACGATGACAAGACCTTATTCTTTTTTAATTCTGGTCCGTTTTTAACAATAATAGAGACATTCTTGGTTATTTCTTGGAGCTTGATGGAAAAGATGAAGGGCTAACACACCTGACGCCGTTCGGAGGTGCAATCGATGCCGAGGAGCACATTTAAGCATATGTCATTGTGTTTCATTTTCTTTCTCTTTTTTCAGAATGATTACATTATCTTGAGATTAATGATTTGGTATTATGTAAGAATTCCTTTGATGCTCTATTAAATCATTTTTCATGAAAACCAATTGCTAGAACTTTAATGCGATACATAATAGTTATGTTAAAGGTTGTATGTGGCAACTAATGGTGTTAAATCGTTAGGGATAATGTAGCATAAGTTAAATAATCCGAGCTTGTGTGATTATTGCTTAGATAGGTCTATTTTTCTCAATATTAATGTGACTGTCTAGATAAACTTAGAGAGCTTGTTCTAAGTTCCCCAATAGTTAGGGTTAATTAATGAGCTCTCCTTAATTAACTACAACTTAAGGAAAAACTAGGATTAACAGAGCTTGTTGTTAATTTACGATCAATAATCTAAACAGAGGTGTGAAGATGATAATTCAATGAAATATGTGAAATTGTGCTTAGGCTGAGATTAAACCAAAGAACCATATTTCAAATTATTAATCAATTTATCTAATTATTGTTGTTTAATTTGAGTTGTTTTTATAGATTCAATTTTATTTTGTTTTCTAATTTGCATTAAACCAACCCCCTGTGTTACATATAGGTATAATTTAGGAAAGTTATCTGATTTAATCTCTGTGGGATCCACCTAGACTCACCACTATTATAGTTGTAGGTCTAGTTTATTTTGTGTAATGTTACGACGCACTACTACCAATTTTGGCGCAGTTGTCGAGGATTAACATTCTTTTCTTTTTAAATTTTATTTGTTTTGTCTTTTATTTTTATTTTTGATTAACTTCTTTTCTTATTTGGTTAGTTACAGCGTATGACACAATCTTCTCACTCTGGTGAATTGAAATTTGATCAAGAACTTGAAAGAATGCTAAGTATATGGAGAAGACAAGTAGCAAAAAGTTTCGAGGATTCGTCGTCATCTAAAAGGAAACTTGATTCATCACCAGGAATTCAAATTGTTTAGATTTGCTTTCTAATTCCTCTAGTGATTCCATTTCTAAAATTGATTCTAACATGGCAAGTCAAAACAATGATCACACTCTTAAGTAGTTAGCTACTCCTGATTTAATCATCAATGTTCATACATTGATTTTCCTGCTATTGATGTTGCTTTTGAGCTTAAATCCAGTCTAATTCATTTTTTTCCTACTTTTTGTGGTATTCCATGTAAAGATCCTCACAAGCATCTTAAGGAGTTCTATGTAGTGTGTCCTAACATGAAGCCAGCTGGGATATAAGAAGAGCAGACCAAGTTGAGAGCATTCCCATTCTCGTTGGGAGACACCACCAAGGATTAACTTTATTACTTACCATCCAGATCAATTACCACTTGGAATGAGATGCAAAGACTTTTTTTGGAGAAGTACTTCCTTACTTCTTGAGTTACGAATATTAGGAAAGAGATATATGCAATCTGACATCATCATGGGGAGACATTATATGAGCACTAGGAACATTTTAAGAGGTATGTGCTAGTTTCTCATACCATCAAATCAGTGAGCAGCTATTGATCCAATACTTCTATGAGGGGCTTCTTCCATAAGAAAGAAGTATGATAGATGCAACAAGTAGAGGTGCATTAGTAGACAAGACCCCTATTGAAGCCAGAAATTTGATTTCCAATATGGCTGCTAACTCTCAATAATTCAACATTTGATAAGACCCCTGATCATTGAAAGTCAGTGAAGCTTGTACTGCTACATTGGAACAACAAATAGCTGGGTTAATATCTTTAGTGAGGAAAATGACTAAAAATGGTGCTCAACAAGTCAAGTTATGTGGAATTTACACAATGGTAGGACATCCTACTGATATGTGTCCAACCTTGTAGGAGACTTCAATGAAATAAGTGAATGCTTTGGGAAATTTTATGGGCCAACCACAAAAGAACCCCAGCTACCCCAATGCACAGAACTCAAGATGGAAGAATCCTCTATTCAACATTTATAGGAAACAAGGACAACAACAAGGCTCCTTCCAACAACCATAACAAAGACAAGCTCAACCATCAAGCTTTAGACCTTCATTGAAAGAAATAATGAAAAAATTGGCTTATAATAGCATACAATTTCAACAAAAAACAAGAGCTAGCATTCAGAATATATATGGAGAATCAATTGAGTCATATAGCTACTGTAGTGAGCTAATTAGAGAATCAAAATTTAGGTAAGCTTCTAGCTCAAACAATTGTGAGCCCAAAAGAGAATGCAAGTGCTGTCACCTTGAGAAGTGGTAAAGAAATAGAAGCACCACATAAGACTCTTGTTCAATGATGAAGAATATGAAAGGTAACTTGAAGTGTCTCCAAAAGAAGCTGAAAAGGGAACTAAGGTAAATCCTCAATCTCCTGTGATTAAAAATTTTACTAAAACTTTGCCTCTTTTTCCTAGTAGGTTTACTAAAGCAAAGAAAGAGGAGCAAGATAAGGAGATTCTAGAAATTTTCAAAAAGGTAGAGGTGAACATACCTCTAATTGATGCCATAAAGCAAGTTCCTCGATATGCCAAATTTCTCAAGGAGTTATGCACGTCTAAAAGGAAATTAAAAGGAGACGAGAAAGTGAGTGTGGGGTAATCAAACAAAACTTCCCCCAAAGTGTAATGACCTAAGTACGTCTACAATTCCTTGCAAAATCGATGATACTAGGTTAAAAAAAGTAATGTTAGATTTAGGAATTTCAATTAATGTCATGCCATATTCCATTTATACTTCATTGAATTTGGGTTCATTGAAAGAAACACTTGTTATAATTCAATTAGCTGATAAATCTAATGCTTATCCTGAAGGGTTGTAGAGGATGTCTTAGTGTAGGTTAATGAATTGGTTTTCCCAGCTGAATTTTATGTGTTAAACATATAGGGAAGACCTTCTTTTGATTATGCACCAATCCTTTTAGGCCGACCATTTTTAAAAACATCAAAGACAAAGATTGACGTGGATGTAGGAACATTAACTATGGAGTTTGATGGTGAAATTGTTCGCTTTAATATTTTTAAAACTATAAGGTACCTTAGTGATGTTCATTATGTTTTATCAATTGATGTCATTGATTGTTTGTCTCAATAATTTTGTGATATACATGGTAAAGATGAGTTTGAAGTCATTCTTTGCATGAATTTAAAGGAAAACACTTTGCATAGTTCTAACTTGTTCATTATAGATGAAATGGAAGAAATTGTGCTAGCATTGCAATCACTGTAACCAATACCAAAAAGGAATGTAATTCCAAATATTGAACTACGAATATCTAAAACAAAATCTCTGCCTTTGGTTATGCAGGCACCTATAATTGAACTAAAGCAATTATTGGAGCATTTGAAATATGTGTTTTTGGGAGAAGGAGAAACACTTCTGGTAATCATAGCTAGGAACTTAACCAAACTTCAAGAAGAAAAGCTCATTCGAGGGCTTAAGGATCACATGACAACTATAGGGTGGACCATAGTCGACATCAAAGGTATTAGCCCTTCGACATATATGCACTGAATTCTTTTGGAAGAAGGATCCAAACCATCAAGAGAGCCATAATGAAGAATTTATCTTTTGATGATGGAAGTGGAAAAGATAGAGATCTTAAAGTTTCTTGATGTTGGTATAATTTACCCTATTTTAGATTGTAAATGGGTAAGTCCAGTCCAAGTGGTACCGAAGAAGACCTGGATTATAGTGATGAAAAATAAGAATAATGAGTTTCTCCCTACAAGAATTCAAAATGGATGGTGATTATGCTTCAATTACAAGAAGTTAAATGTTGCTACACACAAGGATCACTTTCCACTCCCATTCTTCGATCAAATGCTTGAACGACTTAGGGGGCGATCTCACTACTATTTTCTTGATGGGTATTCAGGTTATAACCAAATTGTGATTGCTCTGAAGGATCAAGAGAAAACAACCTTCACATGTCCATTTAGTACATTTGCTTATAGAAGAATGTCGTTGGGACTCTGTAATGCCCTAACCACCTTTCAAAGATGCATGGTAAGTATTTTCTCTGAGTATGTTGAGTACATTATTGAGGTCTTTATGGATGATTTTAATGTCTATGGTGATTCATTTGATGCATACTTGGATCATTTGAATTATGTACTTGACGATGCATTGAAACTAATCTTGTTCTAAATTCTAAAAAATGTCATTTTATGGTTGCACAAATAATAGTTTTGGGACATATAATCTTATGTACAGGTATTGAGGTCGATAAAGCTAAGGTAGAAATTGTTCGAAACTTACCCTGCTCCATTAATATACGGGAGGTTTATTCTTTTCTTGGGCATATAGGTTTTTATCGCAGGTTTATCAAGAACTTTAGTAAGATCTCAACAAGTCTCTGTCATTTGTTCCAAAAGCATATGCCATTTGAGTTTTATAAGGGATGCAAGCAAGCATTTGATAAGTTAAAAGAGCTTTTAACTTTGACACCAATCATTCAACCACCTAATTGGAGTCAACCATTTAAAATTATAGGTGATGTGAGCAATTTTGCTTTGGGTATCGTTCTTAGTCAAAAATGTGGCAAGATGACTCACGCCATTTACTATGCTTCAAGAATTCTCAATCAAGCACAATGCAACTACTCCACCACAAAAAGAAGCTTTTAGGTGTTGTGTTTGCTTTAGATAAATTTAGACTTTACTTGCTTGGTTATAAAATGATTGTATATTTTGATCATGCAATATTAAGGTATCTTTTATCGAAAAAGGAAGCGAAGCCAAGGCTTATTAGATGGATTCCCCTACTCTAAGAGTTCGATTTGGAGATCAAAGACAAGAAAGGTGTAAAGAATTCAGTCACAGACGATTTGAGTCGAGTTGTGAAGAAAGAGGATTTAGTACCATTGCAAAGAGTTGTTACCGGATGAGCAATTAATATCACTTGAAGGTAAGGTTTCATGGTATGCTAATGTTGTGAACTATATAGTGAACCATGAGATACCTATTGATTTGAGTAAAGCTAAATGAAACAGAATAGAGAGTGAGTCGAAATACTATATTTAGGATGATCCTCAATTTCGGAAGTGTTATTCTAACTAAGTGATTAGGCGATGTGTGCTTGAACATAAATATGAATCAATTTTGAAATTTTGCCATTCATATGCTTATAGTGGTCATTTTGGGCCTAATAGAATTTCTAGGAAAAATACTTGATTGTGGTTTTTATTGGCCAAATATATTTCAAGATTCCTATATGTTCTGCAAAGCATGTGAACAATGCCAGAAACAAGGTAAATTATCCGATCGAGATCAAATTCCTTCATCTCCAATTCTTGTATATGAAATTTTTGATGTATGAGGCATCGATTTTTTGAGACCATTTTCTTCTTCTTTTGATTTTTTTCAATTTTTTGGCTATAGACTATGTTTCTAAATGGGCAAAAGCTAAAGCTACCAGAACTGATAATTTTAAAGTTGTTGCAGAATTTGTCAAGTATAGCATTTTTGCTAGGTTTGGAACTCTGCAAGCATTGATTAGTGACAAGGGTACTAGGAATTAAAGAAGCACCATGTCACTCATAAGGTGTCTACGGCCTATCATCCACAAACGAACCGACAAGCAGAGGTATCAAATAGAGAAATCAGGTCCATCCTTAAGAAAATGGCGAGCCTAAATTGTAAAGATTGGAGCCAACAATTTAATGATGCTTTTTGGGTATTAAGGCCGCATATAAGAAATCAATTGGCATGTCTCCATACTGAATAATTTACAAAAATTTGTGTCATCTTCCTATGGAAATTGAGCACAAAGCCTTTTGAACCATTAAGTAATGTAATATGAAGATGGACATTACAGGTGAACAACGAGAACCACAACTACAAGAATTGGAAGAGCTTAGGCTTGAATCTTATAAGAATGCAAAAATTTCAAGGAAAAGACGAAACGCTTTCATTATAAGATGATTGTTAGGAAGAATTTTGAGGTTGGAAGAAAGTTCTTCTCTACCATTCATAACTTAAGCTTTTCTTAGGTAAATTGAGTTCCCATTGGATTTGACCTTTTTTTGTTACTAATGTGTTTTCACATGGTGCAGTTGAAGTTGAAAGTTTACAGAAAAACAAAAAATTCAAAGTCAATGGTCATCGACTGAAACCTTTCTATGAAGGATTCTAAGTGGAGGATGCGGAAGTGATAGGGTTAAAACCCTCATTATAAAGACTGAACAATATGGAGTCAAGCCAATGATGATAAACAAAGGCGCTACTTGGGAGACAACCAAAAGAAAGTTAATTTTTGTCTATTTACATTTTCGCATTTCCTAATTTTGTTACATGCTCCATTTGTTACATTTAATTTTATATTAGGGACAATGTAAGTTTTAAGTGTGGTGGTGAGGATCTTAGTTTTTATGCATGTTTTTTAGCTTAATTGTTGCTTATGTGGCTTTTTTGGTAGTTTTCAAAATCAAAAATTTTCTCGTTTTCAATTGCTTTTAAGACTATATAGTCATGATTAAAGAATGAATTGACTAGAGAATTCCATGGCAACTTTAGCATGTACTTTTATTCTTGTGATTGATCAATGTGCATTATCTTTAGAAGAGTAGTGACTAGTGGTAGATAAAGCCAGTAAGATTTTAAGCCTTATTAGACCAACAAATCCATATCAGTCTCACTATCTTTTGTGTATTGATCTTCATAACATGTACATCCTAACTTTTCTTTGATTTTCTATTCAAGACCACATTTTTATCACATGCATTATCAGGAAAATGATTAGGCATTTTTGATTTTATAAGCTACATTAGCCAAATAACCTACGCATTGATATAAATTTTCCTTTATTAACCCCCTTTTGAGCTTTATTGGCCTTTCCTTTTATATAAACCACATTACATACCTTAAACTGAACCAAATGTCCACCTCAAGCCTTAAAGCTAGTAGAACATTTGTTGATTATTGATGATGGTGATTGTACAAAAAACTAAGTGTGGGGGTTTGCATACATATAGGTTAGTTATATTTGTCAAAATGACATGTTATAAATTCTCATATTAATGTAGCTTCTTTCAATGTATAAAAAAAGAAAAAGAAAAAAGAAAAGAAAAGAAAAAAATATGTTTAAATAAAATTATCAAAGAGGAAATGCATATGTGATGCAAAGTTATATATGATTAATCTTTCCTCCTAAAGTTGTATTGAATGGGTTACTTAAGTATGTTGGATATAAGGTAGATGTTGCTCTCAACGGTCATTCCCTATAATTACAAAATTTTATTTACAATCAACTTTTGTGAATGATTTGTGCTTCTTATGGTTTGTGGTGAGAAAACTTGAAATTGAGCTAAGAAACATAGTTTTACATTCATCATATTTGATGTACAAGCTTGAATTTGAGCTAAGAAACATAGTTTTCGCATTTAGCATATTTGATGTACACAATTGTGAGTGAATGTTAGTTTTTGCACTTGATGGTTTATTGAGTGTTTTTCTTGTTTCACTAGCTTTAATGGCTTTCATGCTACTTTACCTAAATACATCTCACCTTACCTTTGCCCACATTACAGCCTTAAAAAGTCCTCTGATTGATAATTTTGCATGTGACTTTTAGTGGTGGAGAAATGAAATGATATGAAAATTTGTAGAATGTCATGATCATAACTGGTGTTGAGTGTACCTGTGGATATATCTTATTTAAACACATTTTCCAAGTCTACCTCTAGATTGCTCAGTTTCTAAAGGTAATGAATGTTGATTAATCATTAGTAGAAGCTTTAAAAGTTGAGTTATTGCTATGGTTTTTGAAAGACATTCATCTTTACTTACGATTATCTATTCTTAGGAAATATGGAAATTTAGTAAGTGTTGTAGTTTTGACTTTGATTTTGACGATTTTCCCGAGAATGGTCAAGAGCTAAGTGTGGAGTAACTTGATATGTGCTTAATTGTTGATACATTTAATCCATTACACTTAGTGATTAATACCTTAAAATGCTTAGGATACTCACTTTAGCTCACATTTGATTTTAGGGACATTTCAGAAGTGAAGGAGCTAAAGTGATCTAAAGGCATACTTATTGAACCATCTTCTCAATGTTCATGCTTTAATGTCTTCATGGAGCAAAAAGAAGAAAAGGATTAAAATAAAAAGAGACAAGGTAGAGCATAAAAATAGAGGAATGTGTAACATTTTGATTTAAAAAGGCTATAGCTGTAAGATGAATTACACTACTAAAATAATTAAGCTAGTTGTCCATTTATCATATGATTTTAACCTAGTTTTTAATATAAATGAAGTGTGCGTGTTGGTTGCTAAAAGAAGAATCAAAATGTAGCTGTAATATGGAGAAAAGAAGAAGACACATGCATAATGTTAGCAAAGAAAGAAACCTATCCATTTATCTCATTAAAAACCTAGCTATTAAAGATGAAAAGGATATGGTGTGTGTCACGGTTAAAGCATGTGAGGGTATGGTGTGTGTCACAGTTAAAGATGAAAAACCTAGCCCTCCATCTTTTCCATCAATCTCTAAGAATCGGCCAAAAATGTCTCCATCATTGTTAAAAAATTGACCAAAATTAAAGAAGAATCAGGTCTGGTCATTTTTCTGCACATTTTCCATTTGTAATCTCCAAGAATGAAGAAGAAGAAGAATCAGCTGATGTCCACTGCTCTTCTTGAAGACCAAAGATGAATA
>JAOTAY010000004.1:25041079-25054029 GCA_025629805.1 Erythroxylum baracoense
CCTAGCTATTAAAGATGAAAAGGATATGGTGTGTGTCAAGGTTAAAGCATGTGAGGGTAGTTAAAAAGGGACACCTGTCCATTCCAAAAATAAACCTAGCATTTGGATGATTTTAGGGATATAAGGTGTCGGCTAGGTTGAAGCAAAGAAGGGGTGAGGGCTGAAATAAAAACATGAGTGGAGGGTTGAAACAAAAGGTGTGTGACGGCTACACTAAGATGATGGCTAGATGATATAAAACTGGGACAACACTATTTTCATGATATAAAAATTATCTTTGTAAGGGCTGGAATTAGGAGAGTGGACAGACCTGATCCTTCTTCATTTATTCATCTTTGGTCTTCAAGAAGAGCAGTGGACATCAGCTGATTCTTCTTCTTCATTCTTGGAGATTACAAATGGAAAATGTGCAGAAAAATGACCAAACCTGATTCTTCTTTAATTTTGGTCAATTTTCAACAATGATGGAGACATTTTTGGTCGATTCTTAGAGCTTGATGGAAAGGATGGAGGGCTAACCCACCTGACACCAGTTCAAAGGTGCAATTGACGTCGAGGAGCACATTTAAGCATACGTCATTATGCATCATTTGCTTTCCCTTTTTTTGGAGTGTTTAGGTTATCTTGATATTAATGATTGTGTATTGTGTAAGAATGCTTTTGATGCTCTATTGAATTGTTTTTCATGAAAACTCATTGCTAGAACTTGAATGTGATATGTAATAGTCGTGTTAAAGTTTGTATATCACAAATAACAGTGTTAAACCATTAGGGATAACATAACATAAGTTAAATAATATGAGCTTGTGTGATTATTGCTTAGATTGGTCCATTTTTCTCAATTGTGATGCGACTGTCCGAATAAACTTAGAAAGCTTATTCTAAGTTACCCGATATTTAAGTTTAATTAATGAGCTCTTCTTAGTTAACTACAACCTAAGGACAAACTGAGATTAACAGAGCTTGTTGTTAATTCACGATCAATAATTTAAAGAGAGGTGTGAAGATGATAATTTAATGACATATGTGAAATTGTGTTTAGGTCAAGATTAAACCAAAGAACCAGATTTCAAATCATTAATCAATTATTTTCTCCTTATTGCTGTTTAATTTGAGTTGTTTTATATGGATTCAATTTTATTTTGTTTTCTAGTTTGCATTAAACCAACCCCTCTGTTTTGCATATAGGTATTATTTAGGAAAGTAATCAGGTTTAATCTCTATGGGATCAACCTAGATTCACCATTATTATAGTTGTAAGTCTAGTTTATTTTGTGTAGTGTTACGACGCGCTACTACCAGGTGGTTTTCTCTAATGTGTCCCTTAATTCTTCTTCTTCTGCATACATTTCTCTATTCCTATTCAGAGAGGACTAGGGATTTTTATAGGAGAACAGGTTTGTTTAGTTGTTGTAGAAGAACTTTCCACAGATATTTGGTAATTGTTCACTTTTTCATTAAGGCGTTCCTATGAGAGTCCTGATTTGAAGAATTTTTTAGTGGCCTTCTATATCTAGTTTGGTGTCTTAGTAAGAGGTTTCCAGACATATGTGATCCTTACTAGGTCCTTAACCATCTCCATATTGTCATTCAGCTTCAAAATAGGTACTTCTTCAGGCAAATCTTGTTAGGCCTCCACAAGTACATAAACTCTCGCATAGTTGATCCTACTTGTTTCTATTGTTGCTTCATCTAAACGCAATGGTTTCCTTACATAGTTGGCTATGTTACTTAGTCCTCTTGTAGTCCAATATCCCAACAGATTCTTATAAATGCACATTCATATAGGAATGTTAGTTTGCTTGATGTCTTCAATCGTGACTTTAGGTCTTTAATTTTGCTAGAAGATTGGCATGCTTTGTATATTCCATGGCACTGATTCAAGGACTTTCTTGGCTAAGTTACTACATGAGAATCTGAAGAAAAAGATTTTCTCATTATTCATCAAAATGTTCTTTAATCTAAGTTGTTTTTAGTGAGTATTGTATCAGTTCTTCATGACTAAAAAAGCAACTCTTTTATCCATAAAAATTTCAAAAAATTCAATATACGCAATGCACAAGGCTCTTCACTTTGCTAGGATCTGAGAAGGGTCATCGATGTATGCAACCTTCCCTTTGTATTTTCTACAATGACACTGTTTCTGTGATTCAAAATTGTGATCTTCTAGTCACAAAGGAGCAACTTTTAACAGTTGTTCTAAGGCTCTCCCTCTTTTATCCATAAAGTAGCCTATAAATGTGGAGTTCCTGTTCCACATATCCATTTTAACCTTCATGGTGTTGATAGAGGGAGCAAGTAGTAACAATTGGACATTTAGCTATTTTGTCTGGTAAGTAATAACGAAGCTTGGAGTCAATGTTCTAATCACCAACTAGCTGAGTCTATGTCCTTCTCATGGTCACTAGACAATTTGCATTCAATGAAGCTTCTGAGGAGTTGGAAGGACTATGTACATAGGAGGGGGAGGGGCAGGTGGAGTTGGGAGAGAAAGTATGAGCGGGAGAATGGACAATGAGAGGCAAGAAATGGTTGGTATTGTCTGACATTTCCAAAAATAGAAATAAATAGTGACACATTTAGTTAAAGTGAGTGATGTAAGGAAAAAAACGGTGAAAAGAGTGAATCAAAGTGATGGAGAAGCTAGAAATTCGGGAATGAAGATGATGATGTATCGAGTCTTTTTTTTATTACATTAGATATCCCAGCTTAGCCGGACTAATCCTAAGCCCCTAAGCCCCCACCCCAAGAGCCATAGAGGAAGTAAATCTGGAACGTCAATATCCCTCAGGTTCCTACAAAGCCTATACACTTCTGCGCACAAGGAGTCGTCACATACTTGATTAGTTAACTGCTGATTGATCGCTGGCTTTGCTCAGCATCAGGTTCCTAGCAGCCCTTAGGTTCCCTAGTAGCTTTAACTCCCATACTGCCGTTGTAAGCGAGACGTCCATAATTGATCCTATCAAGGAGCTTTGCCTAAGAGGCTAGAGAATCATCAACACGAAAACTTCCTATTTCCCATCCTTTTGCATGACTCGAGCTCAAGACCCCCTAGAGGGAGAGCCTTAAGTGAGGAGTTTACACCATTTAGGCCATTCCTTGTTGTCTTGATGTATCGAGTCTTAAATCTATAAGCATGCAAGCCATGCACACGAAGAGGAAGAGTGGTAAAGAGAGGCAGGAATGTTTCTCTTAAAAAATAGAGATCAATGAATCAAATAGTCATCATAACTTTGGCATGACATTCATTTATTTAACGTTTAAATTGCTAAAATCAATAATATCGTAAACTTCATCTCTATCAATAATTAATATTATCACTAGTTCAAGGTACCAGTTTCTTTTTTAGTAAAGGATAAAAGTTAAATGGTATCTTAACTGTGAAACTGTTTGTTTACATTTATGTTTTTAATTTTCTACTTTTGTTTTTCAATTTAGTTAAAAAAATTTATTTGTTTAAGTTTTTAATTTATGTTCTTGGTTTTGTTTTTTTTCAGTTTTCAAAATTTATGAAAATTATAAAAGTAGTTTTTGCTTTCTATTTTTGTTTCTCATAATCTGATTTACTATTAAGTAAATACATTATTTAATTTATTAATTATTAATAAGAATTATAAATAATTTAATTTTATATTATATATGTAATTAATTAAAATAAATTATTAATAAGCTTATGAATAATTTAAACTTGTTTAATAATTTATTTAATTTTTTAATTAAATTAAATTTATAATTATTAGTAATATAATTAAATATAAAATATATTCAAAATATATCAATTTAAAATATAATTTAATTTAATAATTAAAATATTTAAAATAAATAAAATTTAATTTATAAATTATTTGTTTTAATAAAATAAAATAATTTTATTGATAATTTATTAACAAATATTTTATAAGAAAATAAAATAAAATAAACTAATTTATTTTTAAGTTTTATTTAATATACAATTATTATCAATAAAATAGAAATAAAATTTTAGTTAATTGTTAAAATTAATGTAGTTATATTTTAGCCGTGAAATATTAAAAAACAGATAACTTTGTAACTTATTAAGAGTAATTTCTAATAATAAATTAATAATGAGAACAGCAAACAGTACAAGTCATCACTTGCCTTAACTTATTAAGAGTAATTTCTGATAATGAGAACAGCAAACACTACAAGTCATCGCTTGCGTTGTCGGTGTTTTATTTTCCACAGGCGCGTTGGCCGCGTCAAAGGGCTACGTTGACTTCATAATTATGAATTTGTGTACCAAGATTCTGTCAAATAATTTTCAAAGGAAGCTGTCTTTGCTTACATTTATTGTCGGAACTCTCATCTTGGACTTGGACGCTCCCTTAATTATATCATTATCTTTAGATACTTGTTTCTCGCATTAATTAATACAGCTTTATGTCTCGCTTTACAAACTAGTCTTTCCCGCGTTAATTAATAGTACTAAAGATGCCAACTACTAACTCTCAACACTATAACCAATTTAAATATAAAGTATATTTATGTTTACCGCGATGCATTTTATTTATTTTATTTGAATAAATAAATTTTACAATATCTATGTATATATAGTTGTTTAAACTTGTTATAAATAATTTTAAATCAAATTAAAAAAGAAAAATATTTATATTTTTTTCTCTCTTTTTTCTTCCCCTAGTTTCACTTAATCGCAACGTTGGTCCTTTTGTACCGTCATCTATGTGTTTCTATGTATTTTTTGTTAATAATGTATATATATCTCTTGTTAAAATAAATATGTGTAAAAATAAAATTTTAATTTCTAAAAATTTATTATAAACATAATATTTTTATTGAAAATTTATTTTTCTCCATTAAAATTATAGTTATTTTATTCTATTGATAAAACATCATTATAAAATTTAGAGCATATAATCCTCATATCTAATATTAAAACATTTTATAAATTCTTTTGAAAATATAATGTTTATCTCGAATATTAAAACCTCTGATAAACTTTATAATCCTAATCTCTAGCTTTGAAAACTCTTTATAAAATTTTTGGAAGGTAAATTTTATTAAGAATTTACTCCTTATATCAATAAAAAATTAAGACATCAAAATATAATTATATTAATAGATTCGAGATGAGCAGTGTAACACATGGTCAGGGTTTACTTATCAACTGAACTACCTAATACTTATAATTTTCAAGTAATTATATATTTTTAAATATTAAATTATGTGAATTTTGACAGAATACTGAGTTCTCTAATTATAAATAAAACGTAACTTTTTCTAAAATTCTCAAATTTTAGTAATTAATATATAGATTATGTTTTTAACTAAAATAAATTGCAATGATTTAATATCATATTTGTGAAAGTTAAGAAAGAACATACCTTATTGGATTAAATGAATGATAACTTATTATCTTCCAAAATAGAAAAAGGTTAATCAATTAAAGACACACGTGGAGTAACCAGACGGATTACATCTACACTCTACAGGCATCCGTACCGAAAGTACAGCTGGTCCCCATGAGATACCGGAAAATGACAGTTGGCGACCTTGACTCCTTATAATATTTGAAGAGAAGAATTTCACGGGACACATCAGCGCGTGTTTCTTCTTCTTAATCAGAATACGAATAGTATCGAGCGTGGAAGTGAATCTATCCTAAAGCGTTTGTAGGATCTACTTCCATCAGCAATCTAGGATTTTGTTAATTGTTGGAATTTCCGAAATTGTGCTATAGAGTACAGTGACGGTGAGGGCTGACTTTCGCTCACTGTCCTACTTTCCGACACATCTTTAAATTTTTTAAAAATTATCTTCTTCTATTTCGTAGTGTTAAATGCGTACTTTTTGGCACCGTCGAGAATCTAGCTTTTTGCTATTTTTTTGGCTTGTTGAACAATGGATCTGTTGGGAATTTTTTACACAAATAGCATCACGATACACCTTTTGGCTTTAAAATGCTATTTTTTTAAATAACAATGCCGGTTTTAGATAATGATGGGGACGCTCAATCGTGAACTAACTAATTCTGTCATCAAATTAAGAAAAAAAGAGAAAACATGACTTGAGAGTGAGAAGTGAAGTGAGTTACTGAAAACAAAAATAAAATTCAGGCTCCACGGATTCATGAGTTTCTGAAATAAAATGTATGTTAGGTGATTCCAAAGAAAAAAAAATCTCTTCCTTTAACCGTATTAGATTTGGGATGGTTCAAATTTTGTCGTCTAAATTGGTCACCGCTGTTAGTAGTATTTTCAAAAAGCCTATCTCTTTGTTTCCAAGAAGTCAATCTACGCAATAATATATATTTTCCTAATACGGTGTATGGTTCATGTATATATAAGGCTTCTCGTTTTTCATGTACTACTTTAAATATTCCTATTTTGTAGAATTATGAATTAATTAGGGGAAAAAATTTCTTGTTAGAATCCTATACATATGTATGTAATCTCCCGTTTGAAATTTGTTAGAAATATACAAGTCTTGTTCTCTTATCCATATGTAATCTTCTTTGGCTTGATTCTTTTCTTTTCATCATGGTTGTCGATCTTGGGCTACTATAATCTTATTATTGTACGGTGTATTGTCTTCAACCCCAAGTCGACTGTTTAATTAAAAAATAAAAAGTACAATATTCCCCCACGAGTCAACGGTATGGTATTGAATTAAAAGGGAACTAGTAGCTTGATTCAATCCTCTGAGAAAGATGTAAGAAAGTTTGATAATTGACTAGGTCAAACCATTCTTTTGAAAACAACTACTATCATATTTTACTTTAACCTTCAAGGGGGACTAATATTCAGCGTTTCAAGATTCTTATTTGTAAATCAATTAGGCATAAGATCTTCCTTTTTTCTCTAAATTATAAGTTTCAATATAAATATAAGAATGCAGCTATAAATAATACCACAAGTGACATCACAAAAAGTCGCATATTTAGTAACAGGGTGGGGAGCGAGTTTGTTTACTTTAGCAAAACTATGGTTTTAAGTTATCCTGATTTATCGTTGTAGAAGTACCATTTGAATGCAAAAAACAATAAGAAATGACTGAAATGGAATTCATACGTTCATTTTTTGAACCAAAATCTGATGATTATTGAATCTTGGTCTAAATTTAAATGAAGTTCAATCCCAGTTAATTTACTTTTTAGGACTTATTTATTGAATCTTATAAAATTTTAAGTTTTCAAGAAAATATGACAGGGATGCAAGTGATAGACATTAGAGAAGCATTTCAAAGGTCAAAATTGGAGCCCATTCCTCCGATGCCAGTTTCTCCTGCAACATTGCTAACGGCCGCCGAAGAAGACAATAGGAAATGCTTTTCCAAAATCAAAAACAGGAAATGGAACCAAAAAAATAAAAAGAGAGACTGAGCACACGTGGTTAGAACTGCACCGAGTGACCGAAATGACACTATGTTTGATTAATTTTTCTTCCAGTCTGTCTTTGTCCTCTCTATCCATCTCTCTATATATGTAGTGTACTAACCTTTCAAGAATAGCATGTAGCCAACCTATATTTTCACTTTCCATAACTAAAACAGCCCTTGGAGAGGGAGAAATCAAGAAACGAAAAGAGAGGGGTAGGAGAGATAGAGGGAGAGAGAGAGAGAGAGAGAGAGCTTGAACAACCACAAAAATTGTTGCTGTCTTTCTCTCATTCCATTTCTGAACCATTTTTTCCTTCTGGGTTTTGCTTCGTTGATCCAACCTAAACTTTCCCCCTTTCCTTTTCTTTCCCTCTCTCCGCTTTCTCTCCTTTACGTTTGCTTTCGTTTTCTCCTCTCTTGCAGAATTTCACCTTGACTGTCGTACGTCAACGTCGTACCTCAGTTTCTCCGTCATTGCTTGAGGTAAGCTTTATATGCTTACCATTTTCTCCTGTTGGATATTGTTGAGGTGGTTTTCCTTTTCTCATGTTCCTTCCGAGGCTTTGCTGCAAAACTGTGTTGAATGAAGTGAAATGGATGCAGTGTATGTAAGATGGTTTAAGAAAATGAGTTCAGAAATCTTAATTTCATTGCTTATCTCTACCCCCATAATGCATGTATTTTGGTGAACTCATGTCCATGTAGGTTAAGAGCAATGATCAAGCACTTTTCTTCACTTGTAGAACGGATAACTATATTTACATCTATGCTGTCCATTAATACGTGGGACCTTGACTCTGGAGGAATACGGATTGGATTTCGTAAATATTTATTTCTGGATGGTGGGAATTTTGATAATTCATGTTTCCGCAATATATAATGCCTGTTACAACTCAAAACTTTTCTTTCAATTGCTGATCCGTTTATCAGGTGGCGAGACCCCATAGATCCCTTCGTTGCTCAGAGAAAGAAGACACCTTTTTCTTGCATTCTTCAATATCATGGAATTATCCATATCATGCCCTTCTGCTGATTCTGAAGATTTGGATGGCCATAATGAGAAAATCTGCGAGAGACCAATGGGGAATTCTTCAGACCCTGTCAGTTTCAAAGGTTGTGATTGGACATCGTCATTGGCGAAATCTTATGGACCTGGAAAGATGATACTTGAAGGATCCTTGAGCTTTAAGGGTAGGGAATGGACAGCAATCTTCTCCTTCAAAAGTCCAAGCTCGACGGATGCGGATAACAAGCTTTTTGCTAGTTCTTTTACTCCTAAAAGTGGATGTGGTCACTTAAGATCAGACAACTTGTCTAACCACAGGAACCAGGCTGCAGTGAAATTGCAAAAAGTTTACAAAAGTTTCAGAACCAGGAGACAGCTGGCAGATTGTGCAGTTGTTGTTGAGCAGAGATGGTTTGTATTAATTTCTGCATAACTTTCTTTGCAGTTCCAACGCGATGTCACGTTTTGTCAAGTAAAAGAAACGTTGTTTTGGATTTTGCAGGTGGAAACTGTTGGATTTTGCAGAGCTCAAGCGAAGCTCAATATCTTTCTTTGACATTGAGAAACCTGAGACTGCAATCTCTCGTTGGTCAAGGGCAAGGACAAAAGCTGCCAAGGTAAATCTAAATCGTATGATTTGTTTTCCCAAGATTTGTGCGCTATATGGTCCTCAAATGTGAGTATTTATTCTCTTTTGCAGGTAGGAAAAGGTTTGTCTAAAGATGCCAAGGCTAGAAAGCTCGCTTTACAGCACTGGCTTGAAGCAGTAAGTTCTCATCTTGAAGTAAAACGCAGAAACTAAACCACCGGTTCCTTTACCCACCACGCATTTTTAACTGTCTCCCTTAAATAGATTGATCCTCGGCATCGGTATGGGCACAATCTTCAATTTTATTATGTCAAATGGCTCCACTGCCAGAGTACTCAGCCTTTTTTCTATTGGTGAGATTCTTTGCTGGCAATTTGCTACATAATAACAATATATTTACTTCAGATTAGAATTAATATGTCAACCCTTGACTTTCAGGCTGGATATTGGAGAAGGGAAAGAAGTTAACCTTGAAAGGTGTCCTAAATCAAAGCTTCAACAACAATGCATAAAGTATCTTGGGCCTGTGAGTTTTTCTCCTATCTCCGTCTCTTACTTTTAACATATCCAGGCGAGAAACTGCAAATATTAAATGCTGTGGAAGTAGGACCAAAAAAGTGTTGATTTTAGTTTACATAACTGAATTGAAATAATATACGCATACTCTATACGAGTTCATTTGAAAACTTCTGCATTTTGCCCCTGCTTCCTAAGATATATCCAGTAGTCAACAGTAACTGAAAGGTACAATTTTAATCTTTTTCTTGTGTATTTCAGACAGAAAGGAAGGCTTATGAAGTTGTAATAGAGGATGGGAAATTGGTCTATAGACAAAGTGGCAAACTTTTTGATACGATTGATGGACCAGTAGAAACCAAATGGATTTTCGTTCTCAGTACATCCAAAACCTTGTATATTGGTCAGAAGAGTAAGGGCAAATTTCAACATTCAAGTTTCTTGGCTGGTGGAGCTACTCTGTCTGCTGGAAGAATAGTTGCAGAAAATGGTATTATTAAGGTAAGGGAATTATCATTTCTACTATGAGATATTAACCCTATCCTATTTGCAGCACAATATTTTTGGTAATAGTTGTATAATTCTTCAAATTTGACAGGCAGTTTGGCCTCACAGCGGGCACTATCTCCCAACGGAAGAAAACTTTCAGGAGTTTATGTCATTCCTTAAGGAACACAACATAGACCTCACCAACATAAAGGTAACTAACACTGGTTTGTCAAAATTATCTCAAATTGTTATCTGCTATGAACCACGAGAAGAAAGCTTCACAAAAACATAGCATCCACAAAAAATATCTGGACATATTGACAGACCACCACTTGTTCCCGATTCAGGTTACAAATTTAACTAGATGGTAGGAAAAACCTGACTGTCTTCTAACCAGACGTCATGCCATACTACACGTGTTTGTCTCAGGGTATATGTATCTATATACCAATATAGAGGCTTGCTGTTCATTTAAGGTATCTTTTATTCTATTCAGCAAAACCCAACTGAAGAGGAAGAAGAAGCCATGTACAGAAACAGCAGTGGATGTGGAATCCGAGACAACCAATCAACTGCAAATGCACCTCAAGAAACGGAGCTAATAAACATGGATAGCTTGAATCAGGAGAATGTAGAATCAGGACAACAAAAGTCAAATGATGACAACGCTGATCTACAGACATCAAAGTTGTCTCATGGATTATGCTCAAAAATTACCAAACTTAAAATACCATCTAGAAGTGACATACCTGACATCTTTAGGAGTGAAAGCAGCCAGAATGAACCTTCCAATAGTTCTGCAGATGAAGGCTATGAGTCAGGCGAAGATTCTTATTTAACAGAGGAAGATTTCATGTTTATGAAAATGAATCTGTTTGATAGTGACGAAGAAGAAGAAGAAGAAGAGATGATCATTCCCAAAGAAAAGATAATGAAAAGGATAGATTCACATAAAGGTATGAAGTCATACCAATTGGCAAAGCAGTTATCCTCAAAGTGGACAACAGGGGCAGGACCAAGAATAGGCTGCATGCGGGACTACCCACCAGAGCTTCAGTTACTGGTCCTGGAGCAGGCGCATTTGTCTCCAAGAGGAACAAGTGCAACTGTCAGGCATTCGTCCCCCTTGAATCCCAGGGCCACAAAACCAACTTCTCTACACAGAAAAACCACTTCAGAAGCCCACTTGGTGCAGACCAAGAGCGATTGTCTCGAATTGCATCATCTTAGACCGTTTTAGTTGCAAGAATAATTATTTTACTAATTACATGACACTGGAGTATACAAAGAACATAGTTCACTCTTCTACATTCTTTATTGTGCACTTACCCTCCAAAATTTCATTTTGATGATCTCTTTTGTGAAAATGGAACAAGGCTATGCAGAGATTCTTTTTGATGCCCCCAATAGTCAAGAAAAGTCACTTCTGCCCATTTCATCCTCTTTGAGCTAAAAGCAGCTGAAGTAATTTGAATCAAATATCCTGTAATCACCAGCCAAAGTAGGTCTTCAGATTGTATTTGTGGAACTACTTTGCAGATATACATACATAAATATATCAAGGGTGATTTGCAAACGCTAACAAGTAACGTGCAGGTGATCTCCATATTCCACCAGTGTATGGATGGTCTACAATTATCATCCACACAAATCACCGGGAATTTGTAGAGATAATACGTGGATTCAAATATGTTTCTTTTAGACTACCAAATGGTTAATAAATGGTAGGCAAGTGAACTGAAAATTATTTTCAAAGTGTCATTCTAATTTGGCCAAAAATTTTCCAAATCAATATTAATTGAAAGCAACAAAACATTTTTCATAATTACTTTAGGGTAATAAACCTATATTGATTTCTCAAATACCTCCATATAGTTCATGTTATATCCAATTACTACTAATTGAGCTACCCTTGTTTAGAATAGGTCATAAGTAGTATCAAAATATAATAATCCTTACACAAGATAGTTTGGAGATCTCAATTCAAATAATCACTTAAACAATCATCAGAATGAGAATTTTCATAGACATGTAAGTAATTTCCCAAATAGATTTCTCATAAGAGATCAGTTTATTTGAATTTGTTCTCTAATAAGCATCCACAAATTTATTTAAGTATCATCATACTTTAGTCAATGAGATCGGCTACTTTCTTTATAAGGAAAAATAAAATATGTGCTAGTCTTTTTACATTTTATTTATGTCTAGTCTCATTAGTATAATGGTTGGAATAATTTAGGGATAATACATAAATATAATATGAATATCATAATTATAGCCTCATTATAATTTTATTTGTAATGTATGTTTATCGATAGAATTTATCATATACATCTAAATATGTATAAGATAAAGAATAACTTTAAATAATTATGTCACTAAATTACAACCAATCGATTAGCTGTGAGGCATAAGCCAATAATCTCCTACTTGCACTAAGCCAATCATTTCAGTATCTTATCCCATATCTTTATATGACAATTATGCTACTGTTAGGTCAATGATTTAGTAAGAGAATTCTACAAGACTCGCTATAGTGAGTGATTTCTTAAATCTTACAACTTTCATCTTAATTATCATCATAATTAAGAGAAATAACTTAAATATATACTTGGACTTTTTATGAGACCTTAGCAATTTTTATATGCCCATTGGCTATAATGTTCTACAATACATTACTGTCTAAACAATACAAGGAACCATACCAACTTCATTAAAGAACTCCTGATTCAAATAATCATTTCTACTAAATAAAAAATGTATTAAAGCTTGATTAGAAATTAATGCTATGGTAGAAAATTTTCAATCTCAAGATAATATTGTTCTAAATAAAATGTACCTTAATTAAAATTTATTTCTAAAGTTAACATCCATATAATCTTGATGATACAACCAGCCTTCGCAATGGAGTTCTATGCCTTACACATCAACCTGACAAGCTACACATGCCAAGTGGTCCAATTACAACGCAACAAGTTTCAAGGCTTAAAC
>JAOTAY010000004.1:25055881-25065933 GCA_025629805.1 Erythroxylum baracoense
ATTATTAGTTCATTATATAATAATAGACATTGGTGTATTTTTTATTTCAATAAAATATTTTATTTTTACTTATTCTTGTAAGTTTTACTTCTTATTTATTATGTACCGGTTTTATAGCGGTTTACTACCGGTTGAACCTCTAAACCTTAAACTTTTTCTTCGACTGGTTTGATATCCGGTCCGGTTTTAAAAACATTGATTTTCATTTCTAAAGAGATTGATACAGGCAGGATCATTGAAAAGAGCCTTGAAAAGTCTTGCATGGAGAACAACTATAAGTGTATCATTAAAAAAACGTAAGCACATAATGCTATATGGTTGCTCTCAAATGACTGTTGTATAAGTAGAAACCGATTATGTAGAACCAGAATGCTACAAGTTTAACCATCCTAGGTTTACAGCAGTAGTTTGATGAAAATTATTTGAAGACAATGCTTGAGATGAATATGTTCCAAGCACGTTGTGCTCGCCTCTGTAATTAAATCAATAGAACCTCAGCAATACGATCAAAAGCCTACAGGGAGTCTGCCCACCACTCTTGAAATTGGGGTGAAACCATTAGCGATCATTGTCTGCCCCTTGAGGTATGAAACTATTCTTCATCAGATCCTTCATCACTCTCACTGATTTCCCCATAAGAGTCATCACCCGCTTCAATACCTTCATTCTTCAAATTGTTTAGCAAAATATCTTCAGGTATCCGGTCATTTCCTTTGTTACGGTAAAGAAGCCCTGTTCTCATAACATAATAAAACTTATCTCTTAAACGGGCAAGGGGATGAGGATTCACTAATTTTCCTCGCTCATAGCCTTCTCTAAGTGTAACAGTTGTTGTCTTACACTTCAACGAGAGATAAAAAATCCCCGGATACCTTGTAAACAACCGAGTGAACTTCTGGGGAAGTACCAATTCTTCTCGCAAGCTTCTGAGGTAGTTCCTCTTAGTCTTCTTATGCACTGTCAGGCTCAAAAGCTCATGCAAAACCCCAACAACTCGTTTCTCCATCAATTCACTAGCAGGGTCAATCTGTCTTGAGTCCTCATAAGGTGAAATATATGGCAACTTTTGGAACTCCTCCATCCATGCTTTTACCTTTTTCTGTGCTCCGTAGCCCCTAGGAAAACTCATTGGGAAAGCCAAAGCTGTCTGCCCCGTCTTAAACTGCCTATAATCATGGCCCATATCGTTATTTTCTTTACTCCTCTGCAATGCAGAAACTGCAAGTTCATCCCGCCATTGTACAAGTTTCAAGCAGACAACACCATTTGATGCCTTAACAAACCGAAAATGATCTGTGTATTTTGGAACCACGAGTTTCTCAAAATCGTCAGGCAAACCCATATCCCATTTCAAAGGGTGTAGTGACTTAAGAGGCACAATCCTACTTTTCATCATCATAAGAAACCTACAAAGCCTTTCCACAGTGTCGCTCTCACAATTTTGGTGTATGTTCTGCTCTTGTGAATCTAACAAGAGTGCAGTGTCCGTTAGTCGAAAACAAGGCAAATTTGCATAAGTGGCATGTGGAAATTCATTAAAAAGAGTTGGGTACCTACACATAAGTAGATTAAAAACTTAATCATCATTTACAATAAAAATTTCATCCAAATGCAGAGAGAAGATATTTCAATTGCTCCAATACAAGGCAATTTCCACCAATATTCAAAGAATGCCAAAATGTCATCAAACATTTCCACGAATGTTACATTCTTCATACATATTAAAATAGGTTAAATATACAAGTACATACACACCATCTACGACACTAACTGATGGCTTAGGAACAAAGTGATCAAAATCATAAAACGGAAACTTTCAGATGAATAAAATGGCAATCAATGGGCCATAATCTCAATGCCTAAAGCCCATTTCAAAACTTCAAAGTAAATCACAATACCTGCGCAAGAAGCGAAGAACAGGAACAGTGAGGCCCAAAAGCTTCTGCCAATCAACAACAGACTTGGCAGTGAGAAAGCCAGCTGGAGAGCGCTTGATAGCGTCCTTTAAGAGACAAGCAGCCTTGAGATCGGTCTCTATGTCAATAACGTGATCGATGCTGCGGTTCTTTACCCATTTAAGCCTCACCTTCGCCACACTGCGACGCTGCAGAAAAACAGGATAAAGACTGTCGCTTCTTGTGCTGGTGGTGGCCTGTTCAAATGAGTTTCTACATACTAACAGATTTCCAAGCGGGAACAATGATCTGTGGGTTCTGGGAATCATTGTCCGTGGTTATCAGTTTTGGAGACGGAAATAGAGTAAGGGCTGAATGTTCGATCTGATGGACTGATGGATGGTTATCGATTCCAAATTGAACCGGAGAACCAGACCAGGTAGGGTTCAACCGGTTGACCCACTTAATCTCATGTGAAACTCGATATTATGATTATCATTTTAGTATCCGTACTAAATTTGGTTCTTTTGTATGATTGTATTAGCATCGACTCATAATGAGTAACCTTCTAAATAATTTTAAAAATGATAAAACAGTCCCCAATTTTTAAAAAAATTACAAAATAATTCATCAATTATATAATTTACCCTCATTAAGTCATAATTCAACCCCAAAGAAAATCTTAACAAATGATTAATATAATATTATGTATAATAACCCTCATTAAATTATAATTTAATTCCACAAAACCCTAACTATAGTTAATATAGTTATAAAAATAAACATGATTAATATAATTATCTCATTAAATAAACTTATCAGGCAATTAGCCCTAACAAGTAATTATATATAAAACTCTCCCTGATTCCTATCTTGATTTTCGGGAAATTAAAAGTCACGAAAAAGTTTCGTGATTATTCTGCTGCGGTTTGGATCAGATCCCGACCCGATTTTTCAACATTCCTATCAGATATACCCTAATTATTTTACATAATAGTGTAATGCAAATAAACGGTAAATTGGCAACATTTTAATTTTTAACCCGAGTGGAGTGGCTTCAGTAAAGGCGTGGAGCTGCTGGAGTGGGAACAGGGACGTGGCGACCAGAGACTAGTGACTGGTGACGTTACAACGGTCGACGGAGCCTGGAGCCTACGATGGTGATGGCAGTGGCAGTGAAAAAGGAGCTGGTGAGTGGTGACACCGTGACAGACGAATGACAAGAGAGAACTGGCGAGTGATGACTTGCAATGGTGAGACTTCCCACATATTAAGGGCAACATTGGATGGAGTGGCCGGATGACTTCTAAATGGGAGAGACAGAGCGCAAGAATATTGGGGTTGGGGGCTATTGTGTAGTGCCGCTTCTTCTTGTGTTATGTTTAGTAGTGGGAATGACATAGTTTTCAATTCGGTTCTCATATTTTTTAATTTTATCAATTCATCATGTGCGTTGCTGATATTAAGAATACCGGTACAGTACTGAAGGTTATCGTACCATTTTTTTGACTTACATTGTTATTGAGTGATATATATTGTAAGCACAATTTGCGGTAAATGCAACTACGATTATAATTATATAATGGTAATAATTGGAACTGTAACATAAAATTTTCCTAATGCTTGTATACATGTCCTTGTCACTAATTTTTATATTTCACTTTCTTCTAAAACTTAAGAATTAAGACGACTAATTCCCTTCTAATTCTTCAATTTACTGTTCCATCTGTTTTGTTTTAATTTTCTCCATAAAATCGTTCATTTCCTACTGTGGTTAGTTTTTCATATGTTAGGATTGGAATTGATAATAAAAGTTAGTTATAATCCAAATTATTTTAGATTCACTTTAACTGATTTATCTTTTTAATTAACTTACTTTGTAATTGAGATCAATCCAAAAGATTTTGCAAACGATATAAAATAAAGGAGAGTAAAATAAATATGTTAAAAAAATAAATATTAATATAAAATAAATGATTTAAATGATCATTGTTTGATTTTGGTTTTCAAAGAAGAAAATCTTCTATGAACATATCCTCTGACTCCCATCCTGGCTAAAGTTATAGCCATCGCGTACTCTTCTTCTCAATCTCATCTTTACTCCTCTTACTATCTCTATTACCTTCATTTTTTGCCCCTTAACAATAACTCCTGATTTATATATAGCGATACAACCTAACCTTAACTCCTCACATTTCTTTCTCCCTCCATCCCTTCCCAAACTTCCTGCCTTTTTTCCAAGGACTTTTGTATCCCTAAACTAGGGCCTCCTAATGATTGGAACTCCCTTACCTTAAATCACTCACAGAATTCTCCAATCTCCTAAATGGTCAATCTATTCTAACCCATCTCCCATTCAACCCCACTTCTTCAAAAGAGATCTCTAAATCCCTAATTCCACCACTAACCTTTCCTTCGATTAGCCCCAAAAATGTTGAAAGCCTACCACCTCAGAACTCACCCGAGGAGCAACAGTGGAATTGTTGGTTTATATCCTACAGTTAGCTGCTTTGGTTATATTTTAGTGACAAATTATTTAAAGGCATTCTTTATCTTCTATATGTTTATATTTATATAATAAAGTCTATAGAATAATTGTACATTGCAAATGAAATTATAATGTGATTATAATTATGAGATTCATATGGCATTAATGTATTATTCCTAAATGTTCCTAGTCATTTTCTATTAAGATTGGATATTAATAGAACGTAAAAACACTAGCATATGTTTTGTTTTTCCTTATGAAGGAAGTAGTCGATCTTATAGGCTAAAGTATAGAGATACTTAAACAAACGTGTGGATGTTTTTTAGAGAACAAATTCACTTAACATACTCGATGTTAGAAATCTATTTGGAACATTACTTATATGTCTATAGAATTCTTATTGTGATGATTGTATAAGTGATCATTTGACTTGAGATTACCAAAGTTATCTTAAACAAGGATTGCTACATTTTGATACTATTTATGACTTATTTAATCAGCATAAATTATATGGAGATAATTTTGTGATTAAGATATGATTCATCATCCTAAAGTAGTTAGGTAGAATGTTCCATTGTTCTCGATTAGTATTGATTCGAAAAATCCTTGGCCAAGGTAGAATAACGTTTTGTAAATAGTTTACAAATATCATTAATTGAATCAATAGCTAATGGCAGAGAAGTAATATGATTGAACTCAAAATAGAGTAGACACTAATTCCATGCTCTATGTCTAATTGGAACATTGGTTGATGAAATGATTGAATTATAAGAAAAATCATGCACGAAAAGGTTAGTCAAAACTACTTTGACATTCCTAAATATTTAGGTGGTCATGGTGTGTTGCTAGATGTCAATCTTGATCTATGATTGTAACTTGTTTAATTGGAGAATTAAAGATAAATTAAAAAGATTTTGAATTTATCTAATTCTAATTATGAATTAGAACTAGAATTTATAATCATTGCCAACATATTTAAGAACCTAATAGGTCTCACATATAGAATGAGTTGAAGAAAGCAAAGTTAATTTAATCAAGTTAGACTTGATTGTAAAGTTTGAGAAAATTTATGATTAAACATGAGATATTTGATAAACAAGGATCAATATGAGATATTAGATCTTATTTAGACAAAATTTATATTTAATTAGAATTACAAATAATTCTAATTAAAGTTTAATTGAAATTAGAATTTAATTTCAATGAAATTACCAAGATGTCCAAAACTTATTATAAATAGGCTTAATTTCTATGAAGCTAATACTTCTTGCTTAACCCTCTCTGTAAGAGTTACAGAGTTCTCTGAACTCAACATGTGGATACCGTTTATGGACAGATATTTGTACGGCTATGGTGGTTGAGATAGATCGGTTTCAGAAACGATTCGAGAGATACAACAAGATAAAGATCAAGCTTCGGAATAAGATATAAATTAAGTTTTCGCTTTATTATAATTTGTGTTAATCATTTTATAGAATTAAAAAGATCTTGATTTTCAGGAAATCAAAAGTTACAAAAAAATTTTGTAAATATTCCATTGCGATCAGGATCAGATTCTGACCCAGTTTTCCAATAGTAATATCAGAGCTGGATTTTAATTATGTAATTTAATTAAACATTTGATTATTATTGATCAAATTTTATAATCAAAAAATCAGATCATATCTAATACTTGAATAATTATGAAATTTTAGAATTCTGGAATAAGAGACCTGTGTTTGCTAGTTTTTGTGTAATTGTTTTGGAGAGCCTTAAAGTTTTGGAAATAAGAAGCCAGTGGCTACTATATGTTGTATTTCTACAATTTGGGTTTGCTTTCAACTATGATTACTGGTTGTGTATTCTGGTTTGCGAGTTATACAATTTCTAGAAAAATGAAACAAAGATGTTGTGGTTGGTGTTATGTGTGTTTTGTGGTATTTAGGTTTTTGTTTGAGAATCTGAAAATGAATAACTATATAAAGTGGTTATTGGAATTTGTGGAATTGCCTAGTGTTTGTTCTAGAATTGCGTTTCATCTCTACATATGTTCTATGTTCTTACGTTTTGGAAACCATATCTTTATGTTTAAAATTATGGAATTATCTCTCCTTTGGCACATTTGCTGCCTACGTTTATGCTTGTCTGTTTGATCTTTCCTGGATCTGAAATAAACGTCAGGCTTGTGATTGTGTTTGATTTGTGTTTGGTGATTGAATGTTAAAGCATTGGGAAAACTCATATGATGGGTATTCTATTGCGACGAGCATCGCCAATGGCATTCTGTTACGACAAGCATCGCCAGTGGCGATACGCCACTGGCCAATGAGTCAAAAAATGCAAATGAAGTGAGGTGATGCCATGGAGGAGCCTTCAGCAGGAGTCGCCCACCAATGGCCTTAAAATCAGTGGCCTAACACCACTAGTTTAGCCAAGAGAACTAGTGGTAAATAGCCACTAGTGAGTTGCACACCAGCGGTGAAACACCTCTTGTGGTGGCTCAAACCAGTGGCGATTCGCCACTGGTAAAATTGAGGACCAGCGGTGGTGAAGGTTGGGTTCATGCCCACTCCTGTGACAACGTTTCACGAGGTAGGCAATTGAAAACCATGACCGACGATGAATAACTGCGGTGGCTCAAAGATTGGCAGCATTGGCTTACGACTGTAGCTGTAGTTATGGACGGTGACGAAAAAAGCTAGGGCTTATGTCAAAGAAGAAGGTGATGTTTGGACATAGGTTTAAGAATGGGCTTGTTTGGCTATAGATTTTTTCTAACGTAAAACTAAGAATAAAGGGCATTTGGATACTCTTTTGGTCTATTTTAGTGTCAGAATAAGACATGTTTTAGGTTTAGGATTAATGTAATCTTAATAAATTTTATTCCAAACATTTTTTAAAATTGTTTTAAAAACTAAATTCAATTCCAAAATTAAAGTAATTATTTTTCTTAATATGATTAAGATTAATAATTATATTGATTCCTAATTAATTTTGGAAAAGTAGTTTCTAAAGTTAGAATTAATTATTTTCAATTAGATTGAAATTAATTAATTAGACAAGTAGTTTCTAAAATAAGGATTAATTAGTTTCAATTATATTGAAATTAATTAATTAGACTCCTTAAAATTAAGAAAATTGTTTTCTTAAGTGTTAATTTGATTGTTTAGTAAGTGTTTAGGTTAGAATTGTGTTAATTTGTGTGCTTAAGTGTTTTATGGGTTAGTATAAGTCTTTGAGCTTAAATATTATATTTTTAAGATACCTTCAAGTGTTTGTTAGTGTTTCAGGGTCAATATCAAAGAACGGAAAAGTTTCGAAGACACTCGAGCCTAAACAATGACCCACGATCGTAGGCCATGATTGTGACAGAAGCATTAGAGCCAGCCGATGATCGTGGGCCATGATTGTGACAGAAGTCTAAGACACTACCACGATCTTGACAAAAGGGTTGGATGTGGCCCACGATTGTGGCATGTAGGGCCACAATCGTGGCTTGCGTTAGGCCGACATGCAAACAATTAAAAACGTCAAGTTTCGAGAAATTTTTTGGACCTTTTCGACCTTGAAAAACCCTAGGGATACCCAGAACACAAAAGGTATTTAAAGAACAAGACAAAGGAGATGAGAGAGCTTTTACATCAGCCACCAATTGAGAAACCCTAGAGAGAGTGCATCAAGAGATTGAGAAAAAGAAGAAGGAAAAGAGACATGGAGAAGAAGCTTATGCGAAGTACTTCCCAGAACAGGAGGTTTCTCGCTGTTGCTACCTCTGTCATCCGTTCCAATTGTATTTTCGGTTTTGTTACAGTCATTGATGAATAGGATTATTGAATGTTGAGGAATTTCTAAACTCACCTTCGGGTTGTTTTTATTCTTGATTTAATGAAATTTAATTGTTTATGTTTTTATTAGATTAATTGTGATTTAAATTCTACACTTGCATAATTGGGTGATAAATTGAAAGGGTGAACCAAGTGAAAACCATTAAATTAGGTCAACGAGAGTTAGGTAATTTAATAGAACGAGAATTAAATTAAATCGGTAATTTATGCAAAGAGAGATCTTGCCTAAGATTCCCGATAGTTTTTGGACAACTTCAGATCTAATTAGGGTTTTGGATAAATTGTTAATTGAGAGATTGAAATTCGTAATCTGATTAGGGCTTATAAATTAGGGTTAATGGTTATAACTCGAGATAGGCTGATCAACCCTAAGATCGTCTTCATATCTGTCAGGTTAGTATTAAAGATAGATAAAATTTCTCTTTCTCTCAATCGGTAGTTCTTTAAGTTAACTCTTGATTAGGTGTTGCAATTTCTATTTTGTTATTATTTTCATAATTGATTCTTAAAATTGAGTGCGTGATTGAAATAAATTCTTTTCTTAGTTTTGTTCATTTTGAATTATTGTGAATTATGTTGGCCTAAGATTTTAAGATTAGATTAACCCTCCTCGTGGGATCGACATAACTTTATCAATATTGTACTTCTAATCACTTTGCAATTTGTAGCTTACTTACAAGCTATAAAATTGATATTGAATTAAAAAAGGTGGAAGCAAGCCTTATAATTGATTCCGACTGAGTTTCTAAAGATAGAGCGTCGACCTACCGACGTTAAAAGAAGTGATGCATGGGAGGCAATCCATGGAATTTTATTTCCTTTGATTGTTTTTAGAAAGTTTGAATTTCTTAGTTACGATTATTTTGTTTCCAAATAAAATTGGGAAGGGAGAGGACTTCGCTATTAATTAGATGATCGAGGAATTAAGCAAAAAGAGGTGACAAGGCTATAAAGAGTTAATAAGTGACTTCCAAAAAAATTATTTTGGTGGAAAATTGCAGGCCACGATCATGGCCTGCGGTAAGGAAAAACAAAAACACGTGATTTTAAAGTAAAAATTTACCATTTTACCCTCCAACTACCTATATATTCATTTCTAACTTCACTTTTTCACTCACTTTCATTTTTACTTTATCTCTATAAGCTTTAAACTTCCAAACACTCTCACTTCTCTCTACCAAATTTCAAATATCACTCACAAGCTAGTATGTCAAGCATTAAGAAAATAGTAAGGCGCGATTAATCAGCGGAGCGAAATCAAGTATCAGGATGAGGGAAAAGAAGCAAGGCGGCCGATTACGGAACACCTTTCCCGATTTTCTCAGATGAGGAAGGTACCCGTTTTCATTCTTTTCACAATAAACAAATTATAGTTTCAAAGTATTTCCATTTTGAAACCTTAAATAGATTAGAATTACGAGACAAGGTCGAAAGCTTAGTAGAAAAAATTGACTAGGGTCAGTTCATTCAATTTCAAATCCCAGTTTACGAAGAACTTACCTTCTAATTTTTTACATCCCTTCAGTACGAACCCCAACAACCCAAAGTAATATGGTTTAGGTTGCGGGGACAACCTTATGGGCTTGATTATGAAACTTTGTAAGAAATTTGTGGTTTCTCCTAGTCGTCCGTAGTGGATCAACACGATGATTTCTATGTTAACCCTTACTAGATTGAACTAACTGGGTTAAAGCATTTCGACGCTAAGAATGCACATAACAACATCATTAGGAGCCACGAACACTTGTTGATGCACAAGTTCATGTGTCAAACCATTTTTGACAAAACGGAAATCAACAAGTGTTCGACGAAAGAATTTTTTATATTGTGGTGCATGGATCATAA
>JAOTAY010000004.1:25066033-25096001 GCA_025629805.1 Erythroxylum baracoense
TGACCGTCAGATTAAACGGACGAAGGAGATGAATTCCGTGGTCGTCCATCCCCTTCGTCCTTAGTATATATACTTAAAGAGTTATGGATGGCTTGTGTTTCGCAAAGTTATGAATAGATTACCTATACTGGATTTGATTCTGGTGCGATATTCTATTCGGTCCTTTTTTTTTAATTTATACAATAGTTTTTAATTTTCTAAAAATTATAAAATAGTTTTTTATATATTGCGTTGTATAATTTTACATTTATTATGTTTCTAAAAATTATAATAATAAAAATTTAAAATAACAATAACTTATTTATTTTAATAATATTATATTTCACATATTTCATGTATAAACAATAATCATGACTAATATAAAAAAATCATTTAATTATCATACAAATATAAGATTAAGGATAATATAAAGTACTTAAAATGTTACAATTTTATCATATAATAAATAATAATTACATCAAAATATTAAATAAAAATAATAAGAAATATTCATGACTCTTTAACTATTATTATTTACAATAAGAGTTTGTGTCGAGGAAATAACCAACTAAAAGTGAAACATAAAAAAATATTTACAATTATATTTATATTGCATATATAGAATTTATCGTATACATCAGATATAAGTGAAATTGAAAGATGATGACAAATAAAAACCTAGAACTTTTTTTAATTAGATACCCCACTTTAATTGTTTGACCTCAATTCTCATTTGATACAGAATTCTCATCATTGAGAAGAGTCTCATGATCATAATCATTTAAATTCGTTAAACCAAATGACATATTAATACTTTTCCAATTAAGATTATCTTCCGAATCACTCTTATCTATTAAACTTGGTTTCGTAAAAACCCAATTTGACAAAAGATCGAAATGATCAAGGTAAATTAGGTCTATATAACTACTTATTCTATTAAGATTCTGAGTACACAAATAAAATTAAAATATTAAGAACTACAAGAAATTGTATCTAACTTAATAATGATAATAAGATACATTTTTTGAAGCTTTAAATTATATTGAACAAAAATCAAGTCGTTCAATCTTTTATGCTTAAATCTATTGCTTTTTTTGTAATTGATGAAATCAAATATGCTTCAATTCCTTTGGCACTTGTTGTATTCACATGTTGACTCAGAATTCGAATTGAAAATATTTGCAATTCTGGAACACTACTTCTGAATTGGTCCCACTAAGTAACTGTAGGACAACAAAAAATTGATGATTAATTTTTACCAAATAACAAAAGTGAAAAAGTATATACTTGGATTATGATTTTATCTTTGATAAATAGCAATTGGTATCCCAAAATCACTATAAGAATCCTTATATATCTCCATTTATGAGCTTAGAAGATCTTGTATCATCTCATGTGCAACAATTGTTGTAATAGTTAATAGCATTTTTATATTAACTTCAGCTTTCTTTATATAACTTAGTCTGAAATAGACAATAGGATTAAAAAATGCTCTAAATACAAACCACAGAGACTAACATTGTTTTTTTCGTCTCTTATTGATGACTACAAGATAAGGTGTGTACGAAGAAGAACTATTTTTCAAATTGATATTGATTGCTTACTTTGTACTCCCTATGACATCATAAAAATAACTCATTGTTACCTTCTCATCACTATTAGCTAAACAAAGTACCCTTACCAAAGGCGTACTATCACACCCTAATACCAAACTTCACTTTTCAATTGACTTCGAGTTAAATTTCTATCTTCACTTGGTATGGAACTAGAAGTTTCCACTTTATCTCCAGTACTGAACTACAACTTTCTATTGAAAGAATATGCTCATCTATCTTAAACAATCAATATATAAATATATATGTTATTTATAATCATAATTGGATAACATTATGATTAATATATATGTACTATTTTAAAAAAGTTCATCTCACTCTACTTTTGACATTAATGAACATCCGTTTGCCTAATGTAAATAATAAAGTTAAACTAATAAATTACTATTTTAAACTAATACCAGTATTCACATTCAACATTCAACATTCAACACAATGTTGTTGTACTCGTGGGGAATGATCCCACCAATTACTAGTTCAAATAATTACTTCAACTATAAGTATAGCCAAGAGGTTACAGGGGACTTTTATACTGGTTGGTTTAGTGTTAGTTATTTGGTATGGAAGTCACTATGCACCAAAACCCTTCTGACTTATTTGGAGTTCATCGTTCCTTGGGATTCACCTTCATCATCGCTCCATCCCACTTAAGAAAATTCATCTGACTAGATTGCTGCTTCGATGGTGAAGTTCAATAGCAAGACAGCCACAATTATTGAGATAAATTCACCCAGAATAAACTATTGGTAAATTATGTGAAAAGTTTGTATGTCTAATAGGGTTTTGGCTTTTAATTCAAGAACTTATGATGTAAAGCCAAATGATTAAATGACAATGATGCAACTGATGGAGTTGCCATGAACTGAACCAAAGAGAAGATGACTACTTGTTTATTAATTAGTTATAGCTTATTCATCTTCCTTGTGTAACTATTTATTAACTTTTCTATTAACAGAGCATTCATTAGAATGTATAGTTATTCCCAACAAAATTATGTACAAGTTGCTTTGTGATACCTTAAATGCTATACCCAACGAAAACAAATTTGAGTAGAGTACCTTAATTTCTACGGTAGGATTTAAAAGAAAAGGCCCTTGAGATTATTTTGCTAATTAATCTTTTCTATATAACTTGAAACAATGAAAGAATTTAGCAAAACCAAGTAAAGAAGTTGGCTAATTCATGTAACATTTAAATCAATTTCCATTAAACGAACAATTAATTAGGAAGTCTGAAGCTTAACTACCAGATGAAAATTTCATTAATGTTAAGGGATTAAACTAGATAAATCGTTAAACATAGAGAATGATAAAATAATACATTGGTGCCGAGAGAAGAGGGTAGGACCGACTGCTGAGGATAGATGGCGAAGGGGTGGGCCGAGTGGCAGCTGGCACGATTAGGGGATCGCATCCGTAGTGGTGACTTTTGTGTGAGAGAGAGAGAGACAATATAGAGAGAATAAGAGACCAAGTGGGGATGACGTTGAGAAACAGATGGAGAGGTGAAGAAGAAGAAATAAACATACAGCAAAATGACATTGTTTTGCTTAATGAAAAATATTAAGGTAAACGATATCATTTTGCTTTTGAGCCAAAATGACGTCGTTTTGTTCAGTTTAGATAGTCGGATCTTAAGCTTGAACCAATATTTTAAAAAAGCAACGGATCCGAGACCTGATCAGCTCGAGTCTTGCCAATTAATCACAAGTCGGATCATTTTTGCCATCTCTAAATTTAGTTTACTCAATTGCCCTTATATGTAGGTTGGTGATGCTTCTAAAAATTGATAGAATCCTTGGGAAGTGAGGTTTAGGGTAATCTCTACAATTTTTGAAGATTGAGGTCGAACTTGGTACCTAGAGTTTTTAATTTAAACCTTTTGTTAAATTTTAGGGGATGAAGTTATAAATGAATGGTATTTGTTAACTATTTTCTATTTTTCAAAAGTTTTAAGTAATTAATAAGATTACTCTTTTACGATCGCTTGCGAGTTCAAATTATGAAAGTTGAGAGAATGGGTAGAATTAATGACTACTGGAGCAGCGCTTTTTCTGAATAGTAAGTAAAAAGCATCAAAATGAAATACATGTACGCAATGTATTGAACTAGAGAGCCGTCATCAATGGAAGCGAGTGTGGAAGAAGATGAACAAACATGGAACAGAGAAAAAGTCCCAAGAGTAATGAGGATTGTGAGTACAAGACTTTCTCAAAGAGACCTCGTCTCTCTTCTCCTTGTCAGCCCTTGGTTGTATCGTATTCTCATCTCCTATCCTTCTCTCTGGCTGGTACGGTCCTCTTTCTTTTCCCAACCCTCCGATTCATAACTCTTAGTTAGTTTTCCGTTTATTTCAACATTTAGGATCTGGGTTTTTGTGACTTTTGTTAAAGGTTCTCGATTTTCGTGAGATGACTAACGCTGGCGATCGACTCGTTTCTGCTCTTTCACTGGTAAATTCCTAGTAAAGTTTGATTGCTAAACTAGTGCTAATGCTTTCTTAGTATAGGTGGAGTAACTTGGTTGTTTGTAGTTTATGGGATAGCAGTAGTAATGGCTCTCCTCACTTGAAGTGGAGTCTTAATGGTTTTATTTGTGTCTCGTTGAAATTTAGAGCGAGGCATTTCCTTGATGGTATTGTTTGCTTTTAAGTTGTAGACGTTCCTGTATACTTATATATTTTTGTTTTGTAGTCTAGATATCGGCATGTGAAGGAGATAAACCTTGAATTTGCTCAGGGTATTGAAGATATACATCTTGAAGTCCTCAGAAGCAAGGTATGCGTCTCGCTTTTGGCTGCAAGTATTATAAATAAATTGTTTCTGAAGGTTGTATCGTTTTGCGTTTAAACATCTCAGCGTTTTGAACCCCTTCAAAACCTGGAATCTTTAAACCTGAATGGGTGCCAGAAGATATCTGATGATGGATTAGAAGCTATATCCAGTGTTTGTTCAAAACTGAAAGCTTTTTCAATCTATTGGAATGTGAGGTACTTTAAATTTGCTAAGATTCTGCAAGCTCAAACATCTCACCTGATTGTGGCATTTCATTTCTTCTTTTTACCATTGATTAATATTTTGTATGTTCACTTGAGCTTCAGGGTAACAGACGTTGGTATAAAGCATTTGGTTGAGAATTGTAAACATGTCGTTGTTTTGAATTTAAGTGGCTGCAAGGTAATTGATTACAACCTGAATTCAATTTACTTCTGTTTTGCTTTTTCAGCAAGACTACCTGAAAAATGCAATTGTGTCTTTGTTGGATATCTGTAGCAATTGTATTGCCGTTCGATCACCTTTGTAGCGTTATAGGCATAATGACATATTTACATATTGTTTTCTAAATTTTGAAAGGACATGCACCTTCCAATTCTTTGTTGACCATTATTATGCACCCACAATGAAATGATGTAGTGCAATTTATAGTCATCAAATATTCCATCAAATTTTACAAGTATAATTTGGGTTTGTTTTCTCCACCTTTTGGGTATAATCTTTTACATTGCAGAATATTTCGGACAAGAGTTTGCAGTTAATAGCTGACAATTATCAAGATTTAGAGTCACTGAACCTGACCCGGTATGTAGCTAATTGATGTTTAATGTTACTGGTGAAGCTCATATAGCTAAAAACATGTCTCTTATCAATGTTATTCTAGTGTGAATGATGTAATGAAGTAAATTGTCTACAGAAGTAGATGTGAAAGGATGGGAAAATGCAGATATTATATCAAATTTGTCTCAGAATGAATTTTTGGGCCGTTGATATTGAGTAGTACTAAAAAATAACTATGGTTTCATGATACTGTACGCTGCTAGTAATCTGTTGTTTCTCCTAGGTGCATCAAGCTTACGAATGTTGGTTTGGAACAAATATTGATGAAGTGCTTCTCTCTCCAAAGTTTAAATCTTTATGCACTTTCCAGGTCACAAATGTTCTTTTAATTACTGTTGCAAAGCATAGATTTATGCTTATAATTCTTGTTCTGAACAATGTTCCTATCTTATTTTCTTATTTCAGCTTCATGGATACGGCTTACAAGAACATATCAAATTTAGCCCACTTAAGAATTTTAGATTTATGTGGTGCACAGGTGAGAATCAGTGTTGCTGATCAAGCTTTTACATCTTCTATCTTTATCTTGAGGTCGATCATAACCAAAAATTGGATTTCCAGTATTTATCTGATGAAGGACTTTCCAGTATCGCTAAGTGCAAAAGTCTTGTCTCTCTCAATTTGACTTGGTCAGTTAAATATCTGTCCTTCAGAAATTTCTTTAATAACAAGAAACAGTTGGTTAAGAACATCTTGAATATCTTCAATAGGTGTATATGTGTTACTGATTTGGGGGTCATAGCTATTGCTGAAGGTTGCACCTCTCTGGAATTTCTCAGGTGATCCTTTTTTCTGCAGGTCAATTTAAGTTGAAAAATAGTTCCTCTTGGCAATTCTTGTTTTTCCTGTTTGTTTTATTTCCATACGACTCATTACCTTTGTGCTTTCTGATATTTTCTCTTGCAACAGACTCATAAGCTACTTTCTCCCAACATTTTTTAAAAACTTTTGCCAACTCTAAGTAGCCAGTTAACTTGAGGTTGAGGAACTTCTAGTATTCAAAATAAAACTAAACAAAATAGGGATGCTCAACAAAGTGGCAAAGTACTACTGGATAACATTTTTCAGGAGCCTGAGCTTGATTTAAAATGCATTGAATCTCCTGTTGGCATATTATCTGGATTGTGTAATTCTTTGTGTGCATAACCTGAAATTTATCTATCGTTCATGAATTTTGGAGCGTATTGGCATCTTTGCAATTACTGTTGGATGCAAAGTTAGCTTAAAAAGCAATTGACGAGCTCAAATATATTGTTACAAGTTTGCACTTTGCTCTTGTATTAATTTTGTTACTGATATCATTGAAATAATCAATGCAGCTTGTTTGGAATCGTTGGTGTGACTGATAAGTGCCTGGAGGTCCTATCAAGATTTTGCTTCAAAACCATCACAACCCTTGATGTTAATGGCTGCATAGGCATCAAGGTATTTCTCTTCTTAGTGAAGAAGGTGTCCTTAACTATATTTGAGTGGTTATATGTTAAGGCATCTTTTTACTTGTCTAATGAAAGAATTTGACATAGTGTTCTTAGCGTTAAGGACCAAATCCCCTCCTTCTCTTAGAGTGTCGATCTAAGGCAGTTAGTTTAGCAGAATAAAAGGAAAAAATCTACAGTGAGGAGACTGGAAATCTAACTAATGTCTGTGCAAGTAAATTCATAAATAAGTTCTTCATTAGCACAACTAGTTTTACTAGTTTCTGCTCTTTCACCACAATTACTTGGCCCCTACATTGTCACCACCTTGACTTTCAGTACCGCGTGCAAATCCTGTCTGCTCCCACTGCTGATGCTACCCAACTCCATTTTGCCTTCATAATCCATGTAACTACCAGTACCCTTAAGAGCCTTCTGTTGCAACCATTACTGAAATTTATTGATCACTGCGGCACTAGTTTTACTTTAGAATTGTGGAAAAATGCCAATACCACTGCAATCATTTTGCATCATTCTACACCATTTCCATTTCCCTGCTTGTCATCATCTAACCATCTCCATTCTTCAAATAAAGGAGGAATAGAGCTTCCTAACTGTCACCATTTCCTTTAATTAGAAAAGAAGATTTAAACTAGTTTTTTTTAACCTTACACCTCAATAGTCCACAATCGCTCATGCAACAATTGTTTGCAAAGACAACCAAAACTGCTTGAAGAGAAAAGCTCTCATCTTTTGACCATGATTGAATATATATAATAGTTATCTTGCAACTACTAAATCCACAGCCCTTCCTTTCTGAGTGAGAAGAGAAAAGAGTAAAATATCTCTTGCTTCTGTTTACTTTGGCTAGACTTAGTAAAATATATCTACTCATATAGGACTCCCTGCCAATTTTGTGCTGGTACTGGAATCATTTTCCTTGATTTAGGTTCTGCTATATTCAAGATAAACAAAAAGATTCTTTGCCGCGGGGTGTGAATTGGGAAAAGAATGGAAGAACGACCAATTAGATGTGTTTATGATAATTTCCAAATGAAATGTGTAAAACTGCTCGTTTCTTGTTTTATATTTCTCTTATGGGTTTAATTCAGAGTTTTGACTACACAAATTTTTGCTGTAGAGGCGGAGCCGTGATGAATTGCTTCATTTGTTTCCTCATCTCAGATGCTTCAAAGTGCACAGCTGACATGCTGCAACATGTTTTATTATATACATGCTACCCTTCAGATCTAAATATTGTGGGGAGCAATTTGTAAGCCATCTTCTTGTCCTCTACAATTGGTAAAGTTGCATGATTGAAATAGGATCATGCAGAATAACAGCTGCACAGAAGTTGATGACATTTCGGTCAATTATGGAGGAACAAGAGGGTGGTTCATATTAACTAGCATAATATTGTCATTATATCTTGAATACAGGTGCCGGTAGCTTGAACCCCCCTTCCACAAACTCAGTCCCCATTTCTTTTAGTTCTTTTTTTGTTTCTTTTTTGACCTTGCTTTGGCTTTCTTCCATTGAGGTGGGATGTATTTAGGGTTGGGATGTATTTAGGGTTGGTAGTTGGCGAGTGGAGAAATTTGGTAATAGAGAATTACAAAATTATGGCATTATCATCAGTGGTTTCTGTTTCAGTTTGATTCTTGGGGAAATCTGGTACTTCCATTAGTTGACCTGTTGTGCTTGAACTAAAATGATCAAAATTGTTTTCCAGTCAGGAAATTCCTGAAATTCATGTCGGTGCTTGCAAATAAAAAACTCTTTACCCCCATTGCAGTGAGTGTAATTTTTGAAACTGCTACTGAATAAATCTTAGTTCATTGAAGTTCCCTTGGAAATAATCCTTTGGATTGTTACTGTACAGCAAGAATGATTGTTGAGACAAAAGAAGTCCTTTTCATTTCCAGATGCGGAGTTCTGATTGTTTGTGGTCTCAAGTGTGGAAATTATCCATAGGCCTTCAGCACAGCAGCTAGTCGCTTTCTCTTTGTTGGAACTTTGGAGAATTATTTGTTTGAGAAAGGAGAATAATTTGAACTAGGAGCATCCTCTTTATAGACAGTTGATGTTGGTTACCTGCCAAATATTTGTATTGAGTTTCCAGAAAAATGTAAGCCTTGGATCGTGGACAAGTAGTATAGGGCAAATCAGAGTTTGGAATGCTTTGATGAATATGGTGTTTAATTTCATTTTAATACGTTTTGTTGATATGGATAGAGTCTGCATTTGTTCATGTATCAGAAACGTTTGATGTTTCTTACTGATTATAACTTTTCAACAATGTTTTGGGTATGGTTGGTTACTGTTGGATGATATTTCAACTTTGTACTTGGCAATAGGTCAGAAATGTCTTGAAAAAGACTTTTTTTTTTTAATAATAGGCATTTCACTTTGCTTCTAGTGAAAAGCTAAACATAATTGGAGCTGAGATGCTAATTCTCGGTTTCATCAATGTCTTAGGTCTCTCCTGTACACTGCGAATAAATGAAAGAGCTTAATGGTAATTTTCTTGCATCACCCACCAGAATCCCTTCCTCTTGGGGTTATGAGAGAAATTTTGGATATTTACTAAAAGATTACATTATATAAGGTATTATCCACTAAGGTATTGCCCAAGTAACATCCATTTTCGTTAACATCCATGATCCATGTCATTAAGTATTTTTTACTATAATATCTCTGGAATGGCTTGGCATGGGGAATATTCTCTGTTGTATTGTATTGTTGCCAACTATTTTTTATAACCAGAAATTAGAATAAACAAACAATTGTTACGCAATAGGTAATTTGTTTTCAATAATTACCACCACAAGTTGTTTCAAAATAAGAATATTTGGAGTTTTAAGTAAAACCATAAAAGAGGAGTCCGACCACAAAGACAAAAGTCGCCTTTTACCAATCCAAAGATATGCCCTAAACTAAATCCAACCCAACTTGATCTTTGTTTTACCTTTTCTCCAATCAAAATTACCTGAAAGATCATATTATTCTTGACTTCAAGACTGACATACTATAAATATTTAGCTTCGCAAGTGGAAAAAGGAGAAGCCATCTTCACAATTGACGATCCTCTTCTTGGCGCTAAGCCCAAGTCCAAGTCTGCTGAGAGGAGTGGAAACAAGAAGGATAAGCGCAATATTTTAAAAATCAGACTGAATATTAAGCCAATCAAAGAAAATATTTAAAATTTAAAGGATCACTTGATATTAAACCATTATAAAACTGTTATATAATCAATAAAAAGTAAAAAATGTAATTTATAAGAGTACGTAATTAATATACCCGAGAGATCTTGTACGCACATCACAAACAACCACCGTATTATCAAAAGCCAATACAAAATTAAACTGGTTAGAAATTGCCCTAGAAAAAGTGATTCAACTCTTTTCAAGTGGAGCATACGCACAAAACATATCAATATTTGCTAAACATGTCAAATTACATTCAACCAGAAAACCATATCAGAACGTGCAATAACAAAAATCTTGGATGCCGACTGAACTCACATCCCAACCATTTATAGTTACTTGAATTTGCATAGCTTCCCCAAGATACTTTCAACTTAGTTTTGTTATAACTCTCAGATTCCAAATCAAACAAATACAATCCCCCATTTTCTGTCAAAACTAGACTCTCTTTAGGTAAATGAGGACTCCAACAAGTAGTCAAAATTGAACAACTCTTGCAACCTATACAATCCCCCATGTTCCGTCAAAACTAGACTCTCTTAAGGTAAATGAGGACTCCAACAAGCAATCAAAATTGAACAACTCTTGCAACCCATATACCCCAACACAGGCATTTCATCAACCCCACTGAATATAACATAAAACCAATGCACAGAATATAGGGTATAAACCAACAAATACCTAATGCAACATAAATCCTCAAACAGTTGACCAAGATTTTGACAATCCTTTCACTCAAACTCTTTTTGGTTATAAAATTACCACCATCATGATCCCTTATAGTAGCCAAGTTCTTATCTTTAACTGAAACTACTAAGAACCCAACTTGCTCATTGTTGCTTCTAGTTGGAAAGAACACAATAAAAAAATTATTGAAAGAGTTGCAGGTGATTGTGGTAAGACATTGAAGCTGCATTGTTGAACTGTTGGGGGCCAAGTAATGAATCAATTAAAAAGGAAACACAGGGTGGAACCAGAAAATTTGAACTAGAAAGGAATGGAGAGAGAGAAAAGTGGGGAGGAGGAGATCCAACCAGAAAGGAGATCCAAATCTAATGTCTTCCACCATGTGATGATCGTGGTTTCACTTCATGGGATGAGAGAGGGAGATAAAGAGAGCAGGAGAGAGAGGTAGGAATGCAGAAAATTAGGAGTAAGGTAAAAAGGCAGACCCAGTCCGGTTCACGGTTAAAGGTTAACCAGCTGGTTTTCACTCTCAGGAGTTAAAATTAAAAATCGAACCAGAAGTCAATCCAGTTTGAATTTAATCAGGTCAAACTAGCAGTCTGATATTGTTTTTAAATCATTACATAGAGGTAATGCCTCTTAATTCTCTATTTCCCATATGATAAAAACTATAGCCTTGTGCAACTGTCCCAAATTAATTCCTAGAATGGATTTTACTTACTACAACTGATTTTAACACAATTAATCAAAGAAGTTGAAGTCAGGAATCATTATAGAAAGACTTGATCATAAAGATTGTAGTTCTTTTGTGTGTAAAGCTTTAGGATATGTTGAAGCTCGACACTTCTTACTCGTCATTGCAGAATTATCTTTATTTGAAAAAGTTCAACAGATTATTGTTTAATTCTTCGATGACCATTCCGACTATGTTTTTGTCCTTAAGAAATCGGAGATGTTTTGGGAAGAACTTCAATATGCTTTGTGTGCAAAAGAATGCCCTGACCTGGATTAGTTTTCAAATAACGAACAACACGTAAATTTGCCTTCCAATGTGCTTCCTTAGGAGACTACATGAACTGGGACAGTATGTGCACACAATAACACAATTTGGGTCGAGTAATAGTCAGATAAATCAAATGAACAACAAGTCATCGATAGCAAGCCGGATCACCCATTTCGTCCTGTAACAAGAGCAAGAGGATGATTTTCTTCAATTGGAACATTTGTAGGCTTGGCACCAAGAAGTGCTGTTTCAGACAATGTATCTAAAGCATACTTTCATTGACACAGAAAAATGCCTCGTTCACTTCTGGCAACTTCAATGCCCATAAAATATTTAAGTTTCCTAAGATCTTTCATATGAAAGCACCGACTCAAATATTCCTTAAAAACTTTGATGGCATTACTATCATTACCGAAAATCACCAAATCATCAACATAAACTAATATGGTCAATTGCACATCCCCTCTGGAGTATACAAACAACGAGTAATCCGACAGACATTGACAAAGCCAATAAGCACGAAGTGCCCCTGCCAACTTTGTATACCAACACCGACGTGCTTGACACAAACCATATAAAGATTTGCACAATCGACAAACTTTCCTATGAACAGAAGTATCAAAAACAGGAGGAAATTTCATGTAAACTTCTTCGTCGAGATCACCATGCAGAAAAGCATTGTGGACATCCATCTAATGTAACTCCCAGTTCTTAGTTGCGGCAATAGCTAAGAAAATTTGCACTGTCACTAATTTTCCAGTAGGTGCGAAGGTCTCTGTATGATCTATTCCTTATACTTGATGATTCCCAAGAATGACGAGATGCGCCTTGTATCTTTCGATTGAACCATCATAATTGTACTTGATCCTGTATGCCCACTTACTGCCTATTGCCTTCTTACTAGGAGGTAACGATTCTACAGTCCATGTTCCATTATCTTCCAAAGTCTGCACTTCTTTTTGCATGGCTTCATGCCTCCTTTCATCTTTCATAGCCTCAGTGAAAGAACGAGGCTCCCTGGCTGCGGTAATAGCTGCAAGAAACCAATGATGGGGTACAAAAAAATCATTACAATTCACATAATGTGTTACAAGATAAGGAGTACCTGAGAACGTCGATGAAGGAAGTGAACAATGAGTAGAAGATACACGAGTTATATAAGTAAAATGGTCCTTAAGTCGAGTTGAAACAAACTTTTTTTGCTTCCCTTTACCAAGCTGATCATCTCCCTCTGTATGTTCCTCAGTTTCAGCTATACCTGTCTCACCATTGTGACTACCAGATCCTCCGTCAGTTTCCTGTACGTGTCTAACAACTTCACTCATTTTTTGGACAATTTCACGCACTTCAGTTGATTCATTCTCAGGATCTATGTGCTGCACATTTGGATCAAACTCTTGATCAATCCCAACGTGACTTGAGTCATTGCCAACACGAGCCATGTCACGAACCCCCACCATCCTCGTCAATATCTCCACTAAAGTCCCCATTAACAGTAAAAGACAAAACATGTGGGTCACTATAGGACCCACTAAGTACGTCTATACCCTTTGCATAAGGAAACTTAGACTCATAAAACACTACATCACGAGAATCAAACAACTCACCAGATTCTAACTCATACAACGTCCATCCCTTCTTACTAAAAGGATACCCAACTAATATACACTTCCGACTTCGACTGTCAAATTTTCCTTTAGCATGCAAATTTTTTGCATAACACAAACACCCAAAAACTCGTATATAATCCATACTAGGTTCCTTCCCATATAATATCTCATAAGGAGTTTTCCCTTCAAGTAACTTTGATGGAGTATGATTAATCAAATATGCTGTGGTAAGTATACACTCACCCCAAAAATGAATTGGTATTTTCTTTTGAAAATGCAATGCTCTGCCTACATTTAAGTTATGCAGATGTTTACTTTTTACCTTGAAATTTTGTTGCAAAGCTTTTGCCATAAATGTCTAATGAATCATACCACGTTCACTGAAATGTCCTTTTAAACATGTACACTAGTACCATTATCGCTTCTTACAATTTTCACCTTCTTGCTAAACTGTCGCTCAATTAATGCAAACAAAAATTTCAGCAATTTTGGTACATCACTCTTTTCTTTCACAAGATAAAACCAAACACCTCTAGAAAAATCATTAACAATAGTTAAGAAATAACGAGATCCACAAAATGTAGGTTCAGTATAAGGTCCCCATAAATCACAATGAATTAACTCAAAAATCTCGGCTGCTTTATTATCACTTAACTTAAAAAACTTCACAAGTTTGCTTTGCTTGAAAACCAATATCATAATGTTTCTCAACTAAATTACTACTCTTAAATGATTTTCTCTCTTGAGGACTAACTTGAGGAAGTAATTCTATTACTTTCAAAGATGAAGGACCCAGACGTCGATGCCATAACTCTAACATTCTTTGTTTTTGTTATTGTATAGACTCGTGCACATGTCACTGCTTGAAGGTAATAAAGACCACCACATTGTTCACCTGCTCCAATTGGCATCCTCAAAGTGTGGTCCTATATGGCACAAAGGCGATTATTAAATTGTATACTTAAATTTGAATCTTCTAGTAAGCTAGATATAGATAAAAGCTAAAATTCAATTTGGTCACATAAAGAACATGCTTTAAAGTCAACCTTTTTCCCAATACTACTGTGCCTACTTTTATAGCATTTAAAATATCGCCAATGGGCATGCTGATAGAAGTAGATTCAACATCATCCATGTTTACAAACCACTCTTGTTGCCCCATCATATGATGTGATGCGCCTGTGTGTACAATCCACAAATCTTCAAATTCCTTACCATTGAGTCGTACACTTGCTCCCACCTTTTGAGTATTCAACAACCTAACCAAATTGTTCCATTCTTTATTGCTTAGGCCATCCAATGCTACACGATTAGCCTCATCTAGTGCCCTTTCTCCATTCACCACAACACCATCCCCCTAAGACATGTTTGCTTAAGCCATGCTTCCATGTCCTCTACCTGTAGCATTCGTCCCTCAGCCACATCCAACTCCTGCTCGCTCACGAGGACAATCACCCAACCAGTCAGGATAATCGATTAAGCAAAAATATGAGTTAGCCTCGTGTCTAGGTTGTTTACAATAGGCACAAGTGATGCCTTCATCCTTCTTTGCCCCCTGAATTTTGAGCGCTCGTCGCGGGAGCTTGAACAATGAAACTTATGGAATCAGTCTTTGGATTATTACTTTTGGTTGAATTTTTAACTTCCTCTTCTTGTACTAATTTTTAATAGGCATCATTCATGTTAGGAAAAGGTTCAGTACCTAATAAATTTGTCTTTACTGTTGCATAAGTCATATCCAAACCATGAGAAATGCTCGCACTTGTTCGTCTTCACGCCTCTTCTCGAGTTCATGACTCAAGTTACACTTGCACCTATGAGAAGTGCAAGTTGGCAACACATCATAATCACCAATATCAGTGCAAGTTGGCAACACATCATAATCACCAATATCGTCCCATATTTTCTTCTTATGTCCAAAATAGCTCATAATTGAGTCACCATTTTGCTTACACTCTATAATGTCTACTTTCAATTGATAAATTCGAGGGCCATTACCAACAGAGAATCATTGTTTGATATCATCCCATAGGTGTTTCACACAATCCCTATAAGAGATTGTTGATCGAAGGGTTGGTTCAATAGTGCTAAAGATCCAAGCAACTATCATTGAGTTAACAGTCCACCAATCTTCAAGATTTGGGGAGTTAGTCGTAGGTTGTTCAATGGTCCAATCAATAAAACTATCTTCTTCTTTGCACATAACGAGTTTCTCATCCCTTTTGCCCATTCTTCATAGTTTCGGCCTTTGATAACTACATGAATGAGAATTAATCCTGGATGGTTGTTTGAGTCAAGAAAGAAATAAGATGATGATTTTTTGTTGCCTCTACTGGTTATGTTTACTTGTAAGAGTGTCGTTCCTGACTGCAGGACAAGATGCTTTATTTTAGGGTTGTGGTGCTCTATTTCGAGGTTGGAGAATATTGCTGTGTTTCATGCTCTGATACCATAAAGAAATCAAAGATGTTTTGGGAAGAACTTCTTGTCCCCATATGTTAATTCATGTTCCAAATATATAAAATTACAACACATTTTGGGCCCCAAGAAAAGGAATCTTGCATCGTTGGAAATCCGAAAAATCTAGTTAAACTTGGAAAACCAAATATACCCCACAATCTAATCTCCTAATTATTTACAATCATCTCCTAAATAGATAAAACTTCCTGATAGTCCTGAGTTTTATGCCTACCAAACTTCTAAAGATTACATTCATATTCTTTTTTGATACAAAACAAAGATTTAGTGAGCATAATGTCACCTTCCTCTAGACTTAAAGTTACTGCCTTTATGATCACAAAATTAATAACATCTTCTTTTTCTTTGTATAGTTTTGAATTATTCTTTGTTTATGGTAAATTTAAGAAGAAACTAGTAGTAGTTTAGAAACGTTTACTGATAAATATGTGATTAGCAGTGTAACCAATGAAGCAGTAAATCAAACTGTATACGTTCACCTTTTTAGTGCTGTGTTTGGTACTAATTTATTTCATCCTCTCTTGCTCTCTCTCTTCCCCTTAAGCATGCCAAGTGCACGTGTGCGTAAGTTATGCAAAATATCTGGCTACATGTTGGGTGAAGGCACAATGTTTAACTCTTCCTGTCCTTAGACCTTTTATTTCTGTGCAAAAAAATGCACTACCTCTACAACGTTGTTCCATTCTGGCTCAAGGAATTGCTTCCTTTCTTGTTCCTTGTCAATTGTTCCAACACCAACTAGGCAGCTCTGTTTATAGGTTGAGGATCAAGCAAAGTTGCTTGGCCAAAGACCATCCTTGTCTCAATTGGGCAGCCTAACTAGCAGGTCGTTCTTAACATTTTATAAGCTCTAGGCAAATTAAAACAAGGTGCCTATTTTGTTTCTTTTTGTTCTTTATAAGGGTTAAGAGTGAGCCCTCATAAAGAACAAAAAAAAGGTAACATAAGGCCGCTTTTTGTTACTCTTTATAAAGGTTATGAGAGTGCGTCCTAAGGAGATGCCTTGCCTGCCTTTGCCCAGAATAGGGCCTGCTAACCAACCTCAATCAGCTGGCTATTTGGATAACACTTCATGGGTCCTATTGTTGTTTATGTGGGTTAGAAACTTAGAGCATATCTCTTTTCTAATGCAGTAACTATGACTACCTGCTCTTTTCCACTTCCGAAACATTAGTAGTATTCTTTTACGGCTATATTCCACTGGTTTAAGTAGAGATAATAATGAGCCGAGCCAAACTTAGACTAGAAAGGTTAGGGCCTGGGCTTGACCTGAGGCTCGATCAGGCCTTATGATTCAGGCCCAATGCCCCCACTCAAATGGGCTTAAATTAAAAAAAGTCAGGCCAGCCTAAGCCTGATTAGACTTATTAGGCTTGAAGCCCGATCGTGCTCCGACTGATCTAACTTTTTTAAATTTTTTGAAATTTTAATAGAAATTCATTTAATTAAAAATATAATATGAGAAATTCAATTAATTGAAGTTATCAATTTTAATTAAATAATAAAAATTGAGATTTTATAATGAATGAGTATATAAAAAATACATATATTGATAAAATGAATAAGATGAAACTAAATTCATTAATGAAGGAGTATAGGACTATAGAAAATAAAAAAATATTATATATAAAGTTACGAAATTCAATTAATTGAAGTTAATAAAAATTGAGATTCATAATGAATGAATATATAAAATGTATATATATATTGATAAATTGAATAAGATGAAACTATTCATTAATAAATGAGGATAAGATTATAGGAAATGAAACAAATATTATATATAAAGTAAAAGTTCATTTAATTGTTGATAAGAACAAAATTCATTAAATGATAACATAATTTACTGAAATGATTATCCAAAATTTTTAAATAATAAAATTTACAAAAATTAATGTTCTGCACTGAGAACGTGACACTGGGGACTAGAGATTGGAGATTGGAGAGAGTAGCTATTCATTGTAGTTATGATCATCAATAGTTTGCATCACTTCTTCTATATGTAGAAACATTATATTTAGTATTGTAATATTAAAATTAAAGGAACATTAAGCACAAGGTAATAATTAATAAATAATTAAATATACCTTCATAATCAAATATTTTATCGAAATAATGTCCGCTTGAAGATGAGTATGAGTTTATGTATGACTAGTCAACTCCATATCAGTACCTATTGCTTTATGAATATACAAATTAAAAAATAATATAAGGTAAGACAATAAAAAGATAGATGAAATTGCTATATAAAAAAGAAAAGAGTTCACCCTCAATATCTTATCATCTATCCAACTTTGAGCACATATAAAGGCTTTCATAATACGAAGATGACATCAAGCACGAAGAGGACTAATAACCCACCACTAATGCTAAAAGCAAACTTCGAAGCAATAGTAGATGATGGAATTGCTAATAGGTCTTGCGCAATTGTTTGCATGATCGAAAAATTATTTTCATAACTCTTCCACCATAAGAATATGTCAAACTATACACCTTCAACTCTTCCTTTAAATATTTATCTAACTCCATCTTATTGTACGAAGTCTTAACCCCTTTTTTCTAAATCATACTAGAATTGTTTAATGATAACTACATGCTCTTAAGTCCAATCACTATACAACAATGCATATGGAATAACCTTCCACCAATCAACAAGCTCCTAACCTGTATCTTATTCTTCAACTTTTCAATCATAACATCATTCATGCTACAAATGTCGACTATTATAGTGGACAATTTGTTGTCAAAAGCATAATGTATCAAATAGTCTCCTAACACGGTTGCCAACTTTCGCTTATACATGATGCCGACACATAAATGAATCTTCCATGTACAAATATGACTAACATCAATCATAATATAATCAAAAAATGATAACAATATTAAAGAATATAAGTTACCTCAAAAGTTTATCGTGTAGAGTTTAGTCATTATTATAATAATGTGTTGTCATCCTCATATCTGTCCTTCAATACTCGACAAAGTTCTTAAAATTTCTTTCTTCTTATCCTTATATATATTCATAATGTCCTTCTTCAATGTATTTCTAGTTGGAATCTTGAAGGTTGGTAATAGTGAGCTGTAAAACATCCTACATATTTTTTATATTAACTATAGATAGTGGATGTTCATCTTCAATTACTATAAAAGTAATAAAAAATCTTGAAATGTTGCCCTCTCATAATTATAGTGTTAAAAAATGTTTAACCTTCTAACATAATCTCCCTTCTATTATACTAATCCAAATGTCTCCTTAAATGAGAGGTTCCACCTTTTGAACTCTTGACCAACATTTTTTGACGACACTTATATTTGAAATTTTCTATTCAGTCCACTAATCTAGTCTTTTTGAAGTGATTCCAAACTTCACTTTTCAATTGACCTATGCTTTTATCTTCACTTGGTACGGGATTATAAGTTTTCCACTTTGTCTCCAATACAAGATTACAACTCTCCACTGAAAGAATATGCTCATATATTTGAAACAATCAATATATAAATATATATGTTATTCATAATCATAATTGATAATTCATAAATATGAGAGAGAATAGGAGAATATAAATCATAATAATATATTTAAAGTTTATTAGTGGCTTACACAGACATATACATGCCCATGTAATTTACTAAGATCATGGCATATAACACATGGGGGTATATGTGATTTCATAGAGTTACACGGTCATATACATGTCACTGTAAAGTTTTTATGTGTACTTACACACTCATATACATGATTGTGTATGTCAGTTAATATTACTTACTTCTGTATATGACTGTGTAAATTCTCAAAACTTAACATTTGCTTATAAGTCCAGATATACGCCCGTGTATGTGACCTTGTAATTCTCTAAAAACATGAGTGTGTATTTATCCGTGTAAGTCTCCAAAAACTCCCTTAAATGAGTACATAAATACTCTATTAAGGATAAATATGTATGGAACTTTAGAATTCATAGCAACGCTTTTAGCAATCATGAAGTTCATTGGTAAAGCTAAGAGATAAGATTAAAGGGGAGTGCTTTAACTTGGTTGGAAATAATGAACTCATTAAAGCTTTAACTAGGTTGGAAATAGTGAATTCACTAACTTCTGGTTTTATTTTTGGACTTCCTATGGACCATTTATCTAGATCAACTAACTAGAACCCCTAAAGAATATAATATATCCAAATACAAATATAGCTTATATATTGTTAATGATTAGACACAACTCACTCTACATCTCATTCTATAAGTGTAATCACTTTCCTGATCAATCACATATTACAAAATAATATTGATGATAGAGTTGTATGGATATTAGAAGCCTTTAGTTACTGCTCCAATGCTTAACATAAACTATTATGCATTGAGGTAAATCCATATATAGTATGGTATAAAGTATTTTGGTGTAAAGATAATTGTCCTAAAGTAGTATATACATTATGGATAATAGTTCAACGCAAGCTCCTCACATTGGAAATATTAGGAAAGTACCTGCACATTCCATATTGGTGTGTTTTGTGAAGAATGGAGATAGAATCTCATGACCATTTACTTTTTTCAATTTAGATTTATAAACAATACTTAGAAGTTTATCGTGAGTCTATGCAATGTGGATAATCCTCCTAAAAGGTGGAATGAGATAATAGAATCGAGTGTGAAGCTAACAAGCATGAATGAAGGGAATAGATGGTTGATTCACATATCTTTATCATATTTGGTCATAAGTTTATAAAATGAAAGAAATTAAAAGAGTGCTTAGTAGTTCAAGCCAAAGCTAAGTGATAAGATTAGATTGCATATAAGTCTTTGCAAGAACAAGCATATAATCAGATCAAGAATCAATACCAATTGGAGACTCACATAGATGGAACTTAAGCCAAATTAGGGATTAGAATGTTTATGTTTTTGTTTGTAAAGTAACATTTGCAATTGCTTCCAATATAGTCCCTATATTTTTGTACATTCACCTCTTTTTAAAGAATATATTTTTATTCTTAAAAATAAATAAAGATATAAAAAATCAACGCACATGAATTTGTAATGTCATGATTGTCCCTTTTCAGTGCAATTTCCATGATTAGGGTATAATTATTTGGATTTAACATTTTTAAGCAGGTGGTTACCTTTAGTTCTAGCGCATTGGATAAAGATGCTATATTTTTCAAACTCGTTTGGTCCAATATATATTTTTTGTTATTGTCATGCATTTTATTTTATGATTTTAGCTTCTGTGTTTTCTAAAATAAAAACATGATTGGTAATTAATATTAATGTAATTAATTTTTATTACTAGGAAAAATTAAATATTTACCAATAAATATATTTTATAAATTAATTAGGTAATTTTATTTTAATCTCTTGTGAAATATTTACTAATAAATATTAATAATTTAAAATATAAATTTTATAAAATTTAAAATTTAGACTAATACTTATTTATCAATATATATTTAAATTATATTTCTATGTTAAATAATTCATTCTAAAAAGAATTTAAAGATACAATCAATACTTAAAAACAACATCATAATGACAAATCATATAGCAATATAACAATATTAGCAGAAGTCCCGACAAGAAGCTTTAGCACTATCATAGTAAGTAAATTTAAGTGTTTCTAATTGGGTGAGTTGTAGACAAATGCACTAAATTTGCATTCCTGTATTGATTGCCCAATTCTTCAATTTGGGGACTATACCTAAAACCATTACCTTGCAATCTATATGCATAGTCCACTGACTCATCATCTAATTCATTCTCATTTATCCTTAAAGCAAGGCATGTCTCTAAAGCATCATCATACATTAATTTAGGAATATATTCAAATGTAAGAGAATCAATTACATCTATCCTATAAGTGATTTCATCGAAAGAGGGTACCTTTAAAACTTTGAAAATGTTAAACACCTCTTCCTCATCACCAACTCTCAAGGTCAACTTACCATCTAGGACGTCAATCAATGCTCCACCAGTGGCTAAGAATGATCTTCCTAAAATAATAGGAACCTGCATATTGAAATCCATCTCAAGCATAACAAAGTTAGCTGGAATTATAAGCTTACCAACTTTTACTAGTAGGTCCTCAACTATACTAATAGGGTATCGAATTGATCTATCAGTAAGTTGCAATGAAATTGTAGTTGGTTTGAGTTCACCAATTCCAAGCCTGTTATAGAGAGATAAAGGAATAAGATTAATATTTGCACCTAGGTCACATAAGCATTAAAAAACATTAGAAGCACCAAAGTGACAAGAAATAGTGAAACTCCCTGGATCCTTTAACTTAGGGGGTAGTTTATTTTGTAAAATAGAACTACACTTCTCAGTTGAGGCTACCGTTATAAAATTGTTCAGCTTCTTTTTGTTGGAAATAATTTCCTTCAAGAACTTGGTGTAAGCATGCATCTCAGTAAGTGCTTCAACAACAGAGATGTTGATTTGGATCTTCTTGAAAAGGTCAAGGAATTTATGAAATTTGGAATCATCATGCTTCTTCTTTACCCTTTGACGGTATGATATGGGTGGCACAAAGGAAAATTCTAAAATTGGCGAAGACTCCTTCTTTAGTTCAGTTTCTTTAGGCTCTTTTTCTTCATCCAAATTCATAATTTCAACATCCTTGGCTTCATTTATCTTAGCTTCCTTCTCCTTAGGAACCACACCTTCTACCACCTTACCACTCCTTAAACGAATTTCTATACAATTCTATTTGAGTATTGCTAGGTAGCTTTCCCTTACCTCTTTCACTTACCTCTTTTATCACTTGACTGATTTGTACCTCTAAATTTCTGATGGAAGCTTGGTTGGACTGGATGTTTTTCTCCATTTGTTCATGGCTTGAGAGCTAGCTTGAGCACTTTGATCTATCTTGCTCATAAGTTGAGCAAACATATCTTCAAGCCGATCCACTTTTTTCTTTAAAGGGGAATGGAATTGTTGTTGTGTAGAAGATAAAGGAGGTGAATATTATTGTTTTGGTGGCGCTTGGAACCTAAGTGGTCCCATTAGTTTTACAGCCCATTAATTTTTTCATGAAAAATTTGGATGAAACTTCCAACCTTTATTGTAGGTGTTTGAGAAAGGATCAAATCATTGACTTTGTCTACCATTGTTTACATAGTTCACCTCTTCCTCTTGCATTATTGCTTCAATGTTCATACAACCAGCTGCTGTATGCGCAAATCTACCACAAGGAGTGGAAGGATCCCTACCAGATGTTGTCATTCATCAATATATTCAACTTCTTGTTTATCTCAGCAACTTGGTAAGCCATGTCAGATCTAGATCCCATTTTATTAAGAGTAGCAGCTTTGCTCCTAGTCACCTTACAATATGAATTCTTTGTAACTTTTTTGAAAATATCCTATAACTCTTGGGAACTCAGGTTACTAATATTCCTACCAGCGTTTAAATCCTCCAAAGTCTGATTGTGATCTGTGGGACCATAGTAGAAAAACTTAGTCGAAGAGTATGTATAAAATCCATGATGAGGACACTAGTTAAGGAGATCATTAAATCACTCCTATGCTTCATGAAAAATTTCTCCCTCTTTCTGCAAGAACTAGTGTATCATCTTCCTTAGTTCGAGAATTTTATGGGCTGGGTACTACTTCATCATGAAAGTCTCCATTACTTTGTCCCAAGTATCAATGGAATCTACCTCCAAGCTTAACAACCAGTTTCTTGCTAATCCTTTCATGCAATAGGAAAAACACCTTAGTCTTAAGTCATCTTCAGACAATCCATACAATGGAAGAGTCTGAACTGTAGCGTAGAAATCTCTTATAAAGGCTAGAGCATCTTCACTCGACATTTCATTAAATTGCGGCAACATAGATAGGTGAATCTGCTTCAGCTCATAATTCCTTGTTGCAGCACTCAATCGAATGCAAGAAGGGTTGCCAGCAATAAACAACATATGATAATCTTTAATTCTCCTTACCGCAAGATTAATAACTACCGGTTCAACTTAATTTCCTTCTTTTAATTGATTGTTCCCCATACAGAATTGGATTCTGATTATTATTTGCCATCTCTTTTCTTCTTTAGGCATTGTTCCTTCTACAAGTGTGTTCAATTCCAGGATTTAACACAATTAGTTGATCATTGTTCAAATTTCTTGAATGCTTTAAGTGCATGCAACTCCTAACATAAAACAAAGAGAAAGGGTTTAAAAATAAAGTAATGGAAGAAAACTTAAGGTAATAAAAAAATAACTAGAATTAATAGTAGCAAATATAAATTAGTCCCCGACAACGACACCAATAACTTGGTCTACAAAATTTGCAAGCACACGGAATCATTCCTAGTACCTACAAATCAAGTATTCCAAGATCGTCTCCCACAAGGACTAAGATACTCACTACTGAATTACTCCTAATTACTTGAACTAAAATAACAAGAAACTTAAAAGATGATTAGATTAGAGTAGACAATAAATTGTAAAGATTGTAAATAAACAAACAAGAGAAATCTGATGATTTAGACTTAGGGATTTGGGTTCACCAAATTAATAGATTGATCAATAAATTATGAATTTGATTGAATGATAAGTTATAATAACAATTGCACAAATTTACTTATATTCTCTCTCAAGACATATAAGAATACATAACTAGTTGGTTAGCATCTCTCAATGCGAAACCTAAATAGTCAAATTCATTAAGAACAAGCAATCATAAGTTATCACACTAGTTCAGGGTATCTCTATATCTAAATCTAATGTGTTTATCTTCCTAGTGCATAAATCATACTTCACCTCTTAGTTCATCATCTAATTCCTAAGATTGCATTTATGATGATCAAGCATAGAAATAACAATGAAGTTCAAGAAAGATAAACATAACCTAAGAACTTTTATTCAACACCAATCAATCCATAAAATATAAATCAATCCTCCAAAGTAGGCTACATCCCCAACCCTAAATGGGATTTAGTTCAAGAACATGATAAAAGAATCCAAACAAATAAAGACAATCAACATCCAAGAAAGAGTAAAGAGAAGATTGAGACAACATAAAACAAGATTGCTTTCAATGCTTGATTCAATCCTTCTTGATTTTCTTCTTGGCCTCTTTTGGGTGCCTCTTTTTATGTAGCCTCGTTTTCAGTGCAAAACACCCTCTTTTAGCCTTAAAATGAGTATTTATAGTGTCTTGGGCTCAAAGAAACCTAATTTTTGCCAAAAAGGGGAACAAAGATAGTAACAGTGCCGCCAAAGCCTATTAGGCTGACTTTAAGTTCGTTAAGCAGACATTTTCTATCTTCAGAAGTAAATTTGGCCAGCAAATGTCCGTTAGGCAAAGTTTATGTCCGTTAGGCAGACATTTTCTATCTTTTAGAGTGAATTTAGCTAATAAAAGTCCGTTAGGCAAACTTCGTGTCTACTAGGCAAATTTTCTCGAGTTTTCCAGCTTTCCATCTCCGCTCATGTCCGTTTGGAGGGACATGATGTTCGTTGGGCGCACATACACTGGGCATCTACATAAATGTGCAATTTTGACAGACGGCAATATCTCTCCTTAGGGTCTTCACAAAAGTTGTAGAACTCGGAGTCATCTTCGAAAGAATACTTGAATGGTCTTAATTTGACATCCACACCAAAAGTTATGCCTCTTGGCCCAAAATCTATCCATTTGTACCTATTAAGCAATAAAGTTGAAATGTGTAAGAATTAACCAAATAAAGCTTAAAATTTACACAGAGATAAGTAAATTAGTTCAAATTCATCCCAAAACCATATATAAATAATTTGACTTATCACCAACATTCTCAAATATAGATTGGGGATGGTAGTTCCTTATTTTGTTATTCTAATTGGTCCTTCCTTCGTCCTCTTGTCCTAATTTCGGCTACGCCCATTGCTCCAAATCTGCGACTTAACTAGGCTTATCGGGATGTTGGTTGGTAGAATCACTTGTTTGAATTAGACATGCAATCGGTCAGTTCTAGCAGATTACTTCGCGGCATTTTTTTTCAGATGTTCCAGATAGTGAAATATGGGCGCCCTCACAATCTGAAATCTTCTCTGTGTCTTCGGCCTTTGAAATAGTCCACCAACGGCAGCCACCAAACAATGACCTGAAGGGCTTTTGGCAGCCTAAGATCCCCCTAAAACTTTCTATTTTCATGTGGTGACTAACAAACTGTCTTCTGGCCACTGAAGACATTTTGCATACCATGGGTTTTAAGCTGTCGTATAAGTGCACTTTCTGCCCAAACGTTGATTCTCTCCAACATGCTTTTATGAGGTGTTCTCGAGCTGCTCGTTTATGGAGATACTTTTTCGATAAATTGGATATCGTAATGCTGCCAGATTTATGGGATTGTTTCCATATGTGCTGGACACTTGACTCTGCTTTTCTTCCTTTCCTTCTTCTACTTTCATCGGCAATATGTTGGATAACCAGAAATTATTTGAAGAATGAAATAACTCAGATGCTACGCTGCTGGGAGGGGTTTTCAAACTCCTTAATCAATTTACATTTCTCCAGCCTTTGAAATTGGCTTTTCCTGTATACAGTGCTCTTCAAAGTTTCACCTTTCTGCATGTGGAGCGAGCTAACCGCATGCCTATAGTGGTCCATTAGAATAGGCCGACACATTTGAAGCTTAATTCAGATGGATCATTGCTAGGTAATCTAGGCAACTCGGGAGCTGGGATTGTTCTTAAGAATCACTCGGGGGAGGTACTACAAGCTAGTGCACAATTCCTGGGTCGTTGCATGAGTATGGAAGCGGAACTCTTAGCATTATTGCAAGATCTCCAGTTCTGCAGGGCATCTGGTTTCAAGATGGTGGACCTTGAAATAGATTCGAAGCTTGTTGTGGATTTCTTATCCGGTGCTGCTACTTGGCCATGTCGTCATCACTCTTTGCTTCTTCGGATTCAGGGCCACATTGCTGAGGATGGGCACTCCATTTCCCATGTCTATCGTCAAGCTAACTCAGTTGCGGACTCTTTGGCAAAGCATGCTGCAATGCAACAGTCCTTTTCGGATTTTATTTTCGCTACTTTTCCATGTAACATTAGAGCCTTAGTTGTGTTGGATCAGCACGAGTGCCCTTAAGTCCGGTACTCTACATGATTGTAACTTTGGACATTCTCAGGATTTCTTAATAAAATGGGTAGCCCCGTCACCCAGTAGCCACACCGGCAAATTTAACCCAAAAAAAAAGTCTGAACTCCCAATTTAATGTACATATAACTTTAAGTCGTGATATATAATCAAAATTCTATTACAGTTGATTTCTAACGTAATAACTTGTTTTTAACTATTTGTCTTATACAAGTTTAGAAAATAAAACTATAAAGGTTAGACTATGAAACAAAACTATAATTTTATGTTTTTAATATGATCTATTTACTATGTAATGCAAATTTAAAACTTGCCATTTAATTAATAATCATTAATTAAATGCACCTTAGAAAAATTATTATCTCTAGTTAAAAAATAATTAATAGTTATTTATAGAATTGTAAGGTATTTTCCGGATGTTTAACTTTGAATTAATCAATTAAGTTTAAGAAAATAAAAGGAAACATGATTTTTGTTATATATAGCTTACAATTCTATAAATAACTGTATTTAAAAACATTATTTTTCTGAATGTTCAACTTTTAATTAAACCATTAAGTTTATGAAAATAAAAAGAAGTTGATTTTGTTTTCTATTTTAAATTGAAACTGGCAAGTTATGAAACTTTAATTTATAAAACATGTTTTGTATGGTAACAGTAAAATGAGGAAATTTAACGAAATACAACACTTTCACTTTATGATCTTATTATATGATAATGAAACTCGCATTACATAAATAAAATCAAAATCCACTCGAATTTTATTTGTTTTTACTTGTAAAATTAAGTGAAAATTAAAGACAAATCAACAAGGGTAGACACATATGCAGCTCTATTGTACTGATTGACCCTTTTCGGCACAACTTCCATGGCCATTGTATGTTTTATAGCAATCAACAAGGGTAGACACATATGCAGCTATATTGTCCTGATTGACCCTTTTCAGCACAACTTCCATGGCCATTGTATGTTTTATAGCATTGTTCACCACATTTATAAAGGTCACAATTTTTAGGATCCAACACTTTTAGGCAGGTGCCTGCTTCGACTTCTGGTGCATTAGATATAGCTGCAATGATTTTCAAAATTCATTAAAAATTTGAAATTTATGAATATTGAGTCATACTAAAAAGAGAGTAATTATGTGAATGATTCAGTAAGCAAACCTGAAAGAATTATAAAGAAAAGAAAGAATATAGTGTACGAAAGTTTTCCCATCCTGAAAAAATTATAAAATAAATAACTATTAGAGAATAGGCTTACACATACAAATGTATGTATAGTTTCCAGTATCCAAAATGAATAATTCAAATTTATGAGTATATCACCTCATTCAAAGATTAGTACTGAGATCCATATTTAAGATTTCACTCTAACTAAACATATTTGAGGAAAAGAACATGAATTTGAATGAAATCAACTTTCATATATGTTTACCATTTATTGAGAACATATAAATCATACCAGTAAAGATTAAAGTAATAAAATTTTACCTGAAGTAGTCGAGATGATTGAAATAAATTTTGCTAAAACCTTTTGTCACCAAACTTTTATATTCACTTTTGTTGTGATTGAGTGAAATAGGGATCAGTCGTTCTATTTATAATTGTAATGAGCAGGTAGTACAAACAATTGTAGGGTCCATTTTGAATGACGAAAATCTTAATACGATTAATTATTAAATTCTCTTAAAATTCATTGTACAAGGCACACGTTAACTTTAATGAATATCAACTGTTTTTTTTTTCTCTTTCCAAAACAGTTTGTTTTTTCCTTGCATGGAAGATAACGTCATTTATTGTCAAATATAATGTATTTAATAAATATACATATTTCCCTTCAATCTCTTGGTTACAAATTCTCGTAATCTTTATAATTTTTAAAGTTTATGTTAAAAAAAGTAGATATTAACGAACAAATAAGGAAGTGAAAAACTTATTATGAAAATAATTATGGTCTTACTAAGGCTATATTTAGTAGGGCGGTTAGTAATGGACTACTATATAATGTAATATTATTTTATCATTTTAGAAAAGAGTTTATAACATAATGACATGAAATAAGATGAAAGGCGTGAGAGTTTCACATTAAATTATATTATATCTCAAACAGTAAAAATAAGTTACCTCTAATTTGGAAGATTTAAGATAGAATGTAAAATGATAAATATGTACTGATTAATATGCCTTCAATAATTTTTTATAATACCAATCATATCCTCAACCCTAATAACAAACAGCAAGACAATACATCTCTATTAACATATGTTTTGTTTTATCAAAGGAAGAATAGTCATTCATTATTATTATATATATATTACATTTCATTCCATCTATCTCTCAAACAACATTTCATTATATTAAATTATGAACATTTCCATTCATTCCAAACAATAATTTTCTAATATTATATCCATTTATATCTCATTTCATTTCTTTAAACTTTCTATTCTTATACATACTATATTTAACGTGTTAAATGTTGGAATCAGAATCCTACTATCTTAAACCAAACAGGTTGGTGTGAGTGGTTCAGCACTCTCATCCCTTAACTAGAGATCTCGAGTTCGAGCCCTGAGAATGGAGAAATTTGTTTGGCCAGCACTTTACCCTTTACGGGCTGATCTGGTGCGAGCGGAGATTAGTCTAGGTGTGGATGGTTTAAAAGCACCTTCCCAAAGTTGGGGCCCTCGTAGGACACCTCGTGTACGAAAGTATTAAAAAAAATCCTACTATCTTAATATTGTTATTAATAAGTTCCTTTATTTGAATACATAAGATCTTCCATCCATGGCTAAATTCTTTGTTTATGATTATTATTAATTTTAGTCCTTGAAATGTGACTAAAAAAATGGGGGAGGCCGAAAATAAGACAATCCGCCAAGTGAGATGGCGGGTTTGTGTCCACCCCGCCATTCTGAATGGCGGGGTGGACACGTGGCTGCCCATCCCGCCATTCAGAATGGCGGGGTGGACACGTTCGACTCCACCCCGCCATTCTAAATGGCGGGGTGTACACGTGGCGGGGCCACCATCCTCCCACCCGTTCCCTCTCCCCATGAGAAAATTAAAAAAATTTAATTTTAATAATTAATATAATTTAGGGTTTTATTTTTTAAGGATTAATTTTTATTTAGGATTAAAAACATCTATACAAATTAAATTTGAAGTAAAAGTTTTAATTAGTTATGTTTTCTTATATTAAAATTATTTTGACTTATTTAATTTATTTTAACAAATTTTATAATACAGACATATGAAAAATGATAAAAACTTGTACTTCAAATTTAATTTGT
>JAOTAY010000004.1:25097393-25113503 GCA_025629805.1 Erythroxylum baracoense
AAGTTGTTACGGTTATTTCGTTATTTCCCTTCATAAGGTTAGGGGTCAAAAATGATTGACCTCCTAAAACCATCTTCTTTCTGATACATGATTCGGTATGTCTCTTTAAATGAGACATTCCACCTTTCGAACCACTTGAGTACAACTTATGACAATAATTGCATTCTGCTTTTTCAATTCCCTCATTCGATGTAGTCTTCTTAAAGTGATTCCAAACATCACTTTTAACTTGACTTACTTGAGTTCTAATTGCACTTCTATTATCACTCAGTGTCGGAATAGAAGTTTCCACTACAACCTTCGGTATCGGATTGGAACTCTCAACTGAAGGAATAATATGTTCATCATTCTGATCTAACAAATCAACCATGAAACCACTAGATTTAAAATAAAATATAAGCTACATTAAGTACCAATTCTTATATCAAAATACAAGTAATACAACATCGTAATAACAGTAGGCACAGATTCTTCACATTGAAAATGCAATTACATGTTAACACTGAAAATGTAAATACATTGAAAATGCAAGTATGTCAAACTATTATACTCGTAGCTTTTATGGTTTATTGAGATTTTTTGTCACTGATATGGCATTTTTGTGTTTAATGTATTGGATTTGGTTGCTTTTCTTGTTTTGGATAGTGTAAAAGTTTTTCCTATACCAATTAACCAAACACCTCCTAAATACTAATTAATTATCAATTTAATATCAAAATCTCTTTTCTTAAACATTAATTAACAACTTAATCTTATTTAAAACAATCAACCTGCAATAGACTACCAGTATCTACTTGACGATCATTTGCAATAAAAATTCAAATAGAAAATGACACATAAGATTTATGTGCATTCAACATCCCTACTTCCAAAAATAGGTTAAGATGTAATTCAGCATGTACAACAAACTGTACTTTCACACGATAAGACTATGATCGAGAACTAGAAATTCACAGTTATAATATGCCAAAGAATATAAAATAATGGAAAGTACTAGAAGGAAACTATAGAACGTGGAGCATGTTACAAGGAAAACGCAAGAGTTAAAAGGTGACAACCAAGGTAACTAGGTAAGCATGCAAGGATGGCAGCAGATACTTAGAGCCCAGTCTTTTTCTCATGTTGGAGTTAAGAGGCATTCAAGAACCGAGTGGCCAAAGTCTCCTCTTTAGAGTTGATAACCCAACTTCCTACTAACCTCTCTATTCCAGAAATGTAACTACTAACCTCTCTATTCCAGAAATGTAACTAAGTAATGTGCCCAGAACAACTGGACTAGGAAGAACCGAAGAATGCTGAGAGAAGCATTTTGTCAAACGCTTGGAGAGGATAACAAAACCAAAGACATATAATAAGAAGGTGAACATAGTTTAGGCAACTCATCATAAGAGAAACAAAACCAAATGAACAACAAAACAAGTCAAATTGATTTTATCATCCAAGTTCCAACAACATTGCAACATAATAAGTCAAATTGTTTAAACAGGCAGTCGACACTCTTGGGTTAAACCAGTCTACACTTCGACCCAACTCTTAATAATGAAATCAACAATGTTGCAGTCTATGTAGTTGGGTTTAAGTGTGTGTGTGTGTTAAACATTAAAGGAACCTTATTAAGCAGACGTTGGGTGGTTACTGGTGGCGGGAGTGACACGGCGGTAAGGCGAGACAAGGCGGGAGTGATGGCAGTCGGCGACAAGGCAAGAGTGACAGAGAGGGAGAGGGACGTACTCTATGTAGGGGGAGACGGTAGTCGGCAGATCGCAGATGGGAGAGACGGACTGACGGAGCGTGCTGCGTGCAGGGAGGAGGGGGCGTCGTTTTTCTCTTGGAGAAACGACGTCGTTTCCCTAATAATTTGCAAGCTTCCTCCAACCCAAAAAACGATGTCATTTTACTCTTAAAGTAAAACGACGTCGTTTCACAACATGGAAGAAATAACAAGTCACACATAAAAAGACGTCATTTTATGTGTGGCGGGCCACAGGCCACCCGAGAGCAGGTCGGACCGGCACGCGGTTGGGCCCTTCCAAGCGATCTGCGGGCCGCGGGCTGCTGCGGTCGGCACCCTTTCGGCCCGTGGTCCGTGATTCATGGGTCGTGGCCCGGCTCACCATTTCACGGGCCATTTCTACCCAGCCCATGGCCTGGCCCTTGGGTCGGTTTGACCGGGCCAAATGCGTTGACTTCGGGCCGGGCCTGGCCAGGTTGGGTAATTATTGACCTTCCTAGCCAAGAGAGTAGACCAGAGCTCCGTACCTCTTAGTTCTTAGCTTTGCTTTTAATTAACTTGATATTAAAGATCATTTCATGTAAGTCAGATAATTTCTTTAAATTTTAAATTTTAGATAATTTATATAGTTATTAGTAAGTTGCAGATGATATAATATAATAATTTATTAAATTTTAATAAGTCCTATTTGCCTTTGAATCTAACGTGATTTGTATAAATTTTATCATATTTGAGTTACAAATTTAAGGTATATTAAATTCAAAATCATTCAAACAAATTGGTTTCATGCATTAAATTTAGACTTAAAACTCGTTAGATAAATATTTAAACGAGATAAACCTAAACATAAATCACAACTCACTCTTTGTTTATAGTAACCTTTAGCCAATTTCCGTCATAATGGCAATTAATCAAACGTAAACATATCATCTGTTCAAAGATTAGTATTGAGATTCATATTTGAGATCTCATTCTAACTAATTATTCATATTTTGTAAAAAAAAATTCATGAATTTGAATGTTTATCATATTTTTTGTGAACACATAAATAATAATGAACTTATAGGTAAAGATTAAAATAATAAAATTTTGGCTTAAGCAGTTGGATAATTGAAATAAATCTTACTAAAACTTTTTTGGAACTTTAAGATAATCTAATGCTTTTAATACTTGTATTTATAATTCTGATGTGCAGTTACACGCCCACTTTTATTTACAAAAATTCTTCTTGTTTAACATAATCAATTTTTAAATTTTCATAAAATGTATTGCACTAGATATATGTTAATTTTACTAAATATTAACAGTTTACATTTCCCTTGCCCGTAAGATAATCTCATTTATTTGCAAATATAATGTCTTTAAAATATATAAATATCTTTCCTTTAATCTCTTGATTACAAATTCTCCGATTTTTTAATTAGAGCCCATTACCGACAAGAATATAAATGACATGTTTGGTATGATGAGATGTTAAACAATATAGACCAATATCTGCTACTTTGGATCATGATTAAAGAATTGGTATTAGTGGTTCAGTACTCTTATCTCTTAACCAGAGATTTTGCGTTCGAGTTCGAGTTCTGAGAATAGAAAGACCTGTTTGGCCAATACTTTATATTTTACGGACTGATAAGCAGGGATTAGTCTGAGTATAGATGACTTAAAGACACCTTCCCATAATTAGGACCTTCTTAAAATACCTTGGGTGTTAAAAAAAAAAGAACTGGATAAAAACATTAACTGTCATCAGTTTGATCGTTACTTTAAATTTCTTCACCGTCTTATCAAATTCATGAGAAAAAGTTTGGTTGGACATTAAATGGAAGTTTTGCATGGCTAGAGGAGTTAAAACTGTCGCTCTCTTATTTTTTTTTTTGAAAAGCCGTCGCTCTCTTGTTTGACAGGTGAATTTACAATTGACAACTGCCCACAAATTTTGGTCAAAAATAGAAATAACTGGAAAAAGGTCTTATTACGTAGCACCATTAAGAAATAATTTTAAAGCATTAACACTTTATTTTGAAGAAAACCATTTTAAAAGTTGGCCAAATTTTATTTAATGATCAATAAATTTTAAAACAAATTTACGGTAGGCTATGAAAAGGATTAATGCATTATTCCCAACATATAATTGATTATAAAATGATTGACCTTGTAATTTATAAAAATGATAAAGATAATATTACAATAATTTATTGTATATGGAAAGGTTTCGTTGATTCTTATTCTTGATCCACTTAAATTTAATTTCCTTGGAGATTTCGTGAATTGTATTTTTTTAATTTGTTAATTTTGATTCTTTTATCATTTTCCCTTCTATTGAACTTAATATTTGAGTTTTTGCTTGAAATTTTAGAAAATTAATTTTCTAATATCACTAAAAATAATTGTTATCATTAATACCATGTGTTAGACCTCTCCTAGTTCGTAATCTCAACCTTGACAAAATATTTGGTAGTATTGAAGAAAATAAATGGCATTGCATACGTCAAAGTAGTATGAATGCATGCTCTCCCACAATTCATGTATTATTGATGTATAAAGATCAAGTTTTAATCCTTTTGTTTTGAGAAACAAAATAATTGACATTGATATAAAAAAAATTGCCTGCTTATAGAACATAAAGTAGCTAATGAGTACAACATTTTACAATAAAACCACCTCATAGCATTGCCGACCCATTGCTTTACTATTTAGTTTGTGGGGATATCAAACGTTTTGGGATACATTTGTTTCCAATCCTTCATCTCTACTATCTCAAACTGTAAGCATCAAAAGGGAAAAAAATTTCCTTCTTTTTCCTTTCATAAACTATATAATAAGGCATAGTGTACATGCTAAGTGCTTGTTAAAGAAATGAATAATTATCAAAAAGCTTTTGTACCAATTGTTACCTCTATTTATATACCACCAAACGGTTACCTGATTCTTGGCATTCAATAAAGTTACTTGATATTAACCTACAAGGAAAAGAAATCAACATGATCTAGGTACTTAGAAAAACTTGGATCCTTGGAATTAGCTTTTGATATTATCTTAAGCAATTGATATTTATATGTCCGTAATCATCACAAAAATAGCATCTCATATGATAGGAATTGAAAGTGTTATTTCTGAGTGAGAAATACCTATAACAATATGACATATGTGAATCTCTAAGTCTTCTTTGAATATAATAATGAACGGATATGTTAAGGTTTGAAGCTCCTAATAAATGGATTGGCATGTAATATGTTCTTTAGATGAAATTTTGTTTCATATTGATTGCGAACATTTGTCCTTTAATTTTAATGTGACATACGATAATTAAGAGTTTATTTCATGTCATTTGATGATAAAGTGGTCTCTATAAATGAGAGAAAATATTACATGCTCTTCTGGTTTGTCTTTGCATGAAAATTAAGCCTATTTTCTCTTTATACATTGCACCTTCTAGCTTTAGAATGTAAACCATACATGAATACCTAGCATTTCTTTTTATTGAAATTTGAGAATGATAGATGAGCATATGAATTTTTTTTTACATATTGAGAAAATGTAATATGCTTTTATGATGATTTTGGAATAGGTTCATCATGTAAATGTTTTCCCCTATGAAAAGTATAGGCATTAGACAATAAAATTCCATATATGAAACGAAATTTATCCTAATCAATTAAGTTCTTTTGTGCTCAAAGAATGTTATCCAATGTTTTCCTTTATAAAGTGAAATTAGGCAATGATTGTTTAATGAGAATAATCTCCTTATTCAGTGCCTTATTCTTATGGAAAAATTCATCCACTTTATTATTGAGCAAGTTTTATATATAATAAAACTCTCAATACTTTCAAGCATATAGATCGTAACTTGTAATATCGAAAGGTATTAATCCCACGAGGAATTAGCTAAAAGGAATTAAACCTGACTTTATCTAAGGTAATAAAATATGATATGTGTGAAAAATAATAATAAAAATTAAAGCAATTAAATAAAATCAACCAAGCAATAAGTGAGCTACCAAATTAATGTAAGGTTGATCAAGGATTAATGCTTAATGTAAGGTTGGTCAAGGATTAATGCTTAGGATTTATTCTTTCATTATTTTTCTCCTTTAGCTGTTATATGTCGATCTTAGATTTCCTGTGGGAATGATTACTCTCTCTCAAGACCTAATCAATTAACCTAATTGAATCTAAAAATTCCAAATTTTGCAACCTCTCGATTCACAAAACCTTCCTAACTTTTTCAACTAGATTTGACATTATCTATTGGATAATCAAGTTATTAAACAACATATCTCTTTGTATGATTGTTAATTTGATAATTGCATGATTTATTAAACTATCAACTCTTGTTGTGCAATTTAATCAGATTACTTTTGATTGACTCTCTCAATTTATTGTCAAAGTATGAAATGCATAATTATCACAACACCAAAATATATATGAACCAATAATAATCAAGTTCACAAAATAACTTCAAATAAACCCTGATCTGGAAGTTAGAAACTTAAGAACGTAATAAACATCTAAGAATTTAGTTTATATATCAAGTTTGATGAAAATAACAAAAGGAAAGAAAGAAAAACTCAGTTTGGAGCTTGATCTGGAAAGCTAGAATTCTGGATGTTCATTTTGATCTCTCTTGTTTAATCCACTTCCGTAAGATGGATGCTGCATTTTTTGTGTCTTTCACATTCTTAAATAGTAGTTTAGGGTCCTAGGGTTGTTTCTATGCTTTGTCCACTTAATTTGGTTCAAACAATAGTCCCAAAATGTCAAAAGACTGAAGAAACTCACGTGTTGAAAGTGCTGAAATTTGTTAAAATTGTTGTCTGGAAGCTGTAAGGTCTTATGCACGACCATGCTCAAATCATGCATCACCAAAATTGCTGAAAATGGAAAATTTGCATGGCCTAAGAGATATGAACGAGATGATGCATGTCGTACATCTCTTCTGTGCATTGAATCTTTGTTTTATGCCACGTTTTCATCTGAATTCTTCTCCTTTCTTCAATTTCTTATTTCTATACACTCATAAACAAATCAAACACCTTATAAAACATAAAATTAAGATCCAATTGTTGCTCTAAATTGAACCCATTAGAATACATACAAACACTCACATTAATATAATTCTAAGCCTATGTATATGATAATCATCTAATAAACCCCTAAAAACACACTAAAATGCCGATCAAAACATAATATAAACTACTCCTATCATTTATCATTAGTAACAATTGATTAGATGATATTGCACTTATTTTTCTTTGTAATTTGCTTGGTTTTTAAGCTAAATTACCTTTTAAGGTAATTGAGCATATTTGACTTTCAAATGAGACTTTCAAGAATTGGAGGACATTTCAAGTAAAATAGGAAGGACATCACAATTAGAAGACATTATTGCCTTAAGACAACCTAGCACACCCTTGTATGCTAATTCGTGCCTAAAATTAATCACATGCAAGTGAAGATATAAGTTAGAAGACTATGTAAAAAGAATCCATATAGCAGAGAGAATTCCGAAGTGTGACATAGCCTAAGATATGGCATTTCCTATACCTAAAAAAGTTACATAATGGTTTATTAAATGGGTGTGTTAGACTCTATGTCCCTTCTAAGAAGAAAGAGTAAGATCTGTATCCTTGGTCATGGTCCTATCCTAGACTATGTCTCAAGTAGACGAAATATATTTGGAGCATGGAATTCCTATTTTAAGATGAATTTTGAGATCTTTTCACATCTTATCATTCTTTTTAATTCAAAAAGTTGGGGTTAGCCAATAGGAGATACACTAACCCTTAAAAGGTCAATTTCAAAGTTGTTTTCATTAGAGAAACAAAATTGGAGATCATTCTAATCGATTAAGCTTTTCAAAACATAAGATTTTTGTATATGTTTTAGATAAGGAAAATCCTATTTATTTTCTTTATACAGATTGATTTGATTTAATTTGTGAAATGCGTTATATATGTAACACCCCACTCCCATCAGACATGTGTCCATACACCCTTCGGATGCACATGCACATACCTGACAGAATGATGTGCTAACTATTACACTTTCACTATATAACATGGCATCAAAACTACTTCATAAATAATGCAATGTTTAAAACCCAAAAATTTCCTCATATCATTTCATAAATCTTATTTACAATGTAGCATTACAATCATCATCCATGTTTGTACAATATCTGCTTATCAAAGTCACAGCTCTGTTTACAAAGTATGCTACAAACATGAGGAATTAAACAAAAATTAAACTATTCCTTCAGCCCTAGCTGATAGACCTTTGAGACATGTCCTCTATCCAACAGTTGTATAAAATCTCTTTTAAGCACTCTTAGAAGCTAGGTCGTCGCTCTCTCGAACCTGTAAATATCAACGTTGCAATTTGGTTGAGTTTTGCAAAATCAGTTGAGTAACCATCCTCGATGGTTCACTTTTGTCATGCAATACACAATTTATGTCATCACATAATCCACATCATCTCAATTTTCATCATGTAATATCAAGTTCACATAGAACACATTTCATAATCCATACAATTCATCATTCCATTGCAATTATGCAGATTATAATCATCAACAATCTGTCACACATATCATACAATAAAAGTCCTCAAAATAATGCAATCATTCAATTTTTTTTCATTCCATAAGTATATGCAATGCTTATGAGGTTCAACTTCATTTAATTATGTTGTTGTGATCGAGTGCCCTTTTCACTGTCTCGTATCCGTTGTGGATACCAGCCTCTATCATACTGTCCCTTATCCATTGAAGATATAGGGCTCTTTATACGAGCCATAGGTTCTTACCACAGATGTCTGAGCTTTAAGCCCTTTTTCACTAGTGACTTTGGTCACAACTGCCTTTATATTTCATGCATTCATGTAATGAAATGCACCATGCGTATTCATTTTGTCACATTCATATTCTTTCTCATTCACATTTGTCATCAGACTTTTAGTCCAACATTCAATATGATAGTTGAGAATCATTTAATCACCCATATATCATTTAGTCAATCACATTCACATTCAAGGAGCACTTCCAAATTTTTATTCATGCATCAAACGCCTTAGACATTGAATATCCAGAATTCAGTACATACATATCACAATAATTAGTACACAATTTAACAAATAATCAAGGTGAGATCATCTTAGGTCACTCATAATTGCTCCTTTCAGCTTATTGTCTTGAAGTCCTGGCAATGTCTAGAAGCGGTCGCTCAATGTGTTCTTCTATAAAATGCAATCATATATAAATTGACACATTCAGATAAATAGTCAATCATAAGCACATTCATGAATGTATCATGTATTATGCATGCTCAATGACAAATTTTTTGGTATGTTTCCTTAATACACTTTATAAGCAATTACAACACCTTCCAAACATGCTTTAATCTTTAATACTCTTTACTCACTTTAATCCCTTCATTCAACATCCATTAAATTTTTTTAAGAGCTCATTTAAACCTACATGCCTCATATGGTAACATCTTGAATTGGGTTGAAAAACATAAAAAAAATCACCCTTTGTTAAAGCCTGTCAGGTCGTGATCGTGCCCGTCCATGATTGCGACTTTTCTTCTTCTGTTTAGAGTCACAATTGTGCATTTGTAAGATCATGACTTCCATCAATTTTCAGCAAAGTTGTGATTGTGCAGATGCAAGATTGTGACTTCTACGTTTTTCTTCCTTCTTTCTTGCAAATTTTGACCTAGTAACAGAAGTTTTTAGGCAACACTTTCTTCTAATCAAATGTTCCTATATGTCTTACATTTCTAATGACATTAAATTCATACATTTTGGTTCAGTATCGTGCAAGTTAAAATCAAAATGCTCCATACTATTTCTCACACCTTGATAGAACTAAATTCTCAACTTCAAGCTAAATTTCAAGACTCTTAAGGATAGAATTCAAATTCAATTCCTTAATTAAAAATGTACCCATATGTCTCTAGTTTACTCTAGATCAGAATTAATCCAATTTGGATATTCAAAGATCAAATTATGTCTAAAATACAGATATATGTTCAATAAAATACTGCATATAACATACTCCGGCACAATTCATTGCCAAAGTTCTATTACTTCTCTATCATTTCTCTATCCTTTCACGTTGATGATTCAATTATACCTCAACTTTTAGTTCAGTAACCTCTATACATAATTCACAAGTTCATGAATAATCATAACATAAAAATAGAACCTAATTCATACTTGTACATATCACATTTTTTGCACTTCACTATTCTTCATTTAACTTCAATTATCACAATCCTTTACACATTTTCTACTCATTTTCTATTAATTTAACTCCTTCATCACTTTACTTATATCTCACAATTTGGTTCTTCCTAAATCACTCACACATGCATCCATTTGCAAACATGAGATCATCATAAAAAATCATTTACACTACCATAAAACTAAAAGCATAACTTACTTGATTTTCACTTCAAATTCTTGAGTAAAATTCTAGAAAATGGCAGGGGGGGGGGTGAGCAAATGAGAGGCTTCAGTGGATGAAACAAAGATAAGAGTATAGAAAAATAGAAAAAAATATGGCCTGAAGTCTTTGCAAGGTGTATTAAGAAAACATCAAAGACATATGAATAAGCTAGGATTTGATGATGGACAAGCAAGAAGAAAGTTTTGGTAATTTCTATGAAACCAAAAAAAAGAGCTGCAGAAATCTTCCTTGCCTAACAAAAATGTGACTTAGGTGGCTTAATTTAGCTGTGCCATATGTCTCCAATGCATGTCCTACACTTGTCATCCGTTTGAAGCTACCAAATGTCACTTAGCTATTGCTCCAGTTGTCACATAGTAATTTGTCCATTTGTCACTCCATAATTGATCCATTTAACAATAATTCTATTTGTCTCTTCTTTCCATATTTTTCTTAGTCTAAAGTACTCCAAATTTTTGATAAATCTCCAAATATCTGAAATGTCTCCAAAAATATGAAATTAATTCTAACACACACCAATTTAATTTTAAAGACAATTAATCTATAATTCACACTTTAATCATATTAAAAATCACTTATACCCAAAAAATTTCAATGAATGCATGTACAATTATTTTAATGAGCGGCAACATTATTCACGTGCATGTATATGCCATATGACAAATGCACTTCCAAATTCTTAGTACACTCACATATATAATTCCCTAGGGTTTTAACCCTAATCACGGGATAATGGGATGTTACAATTCTCCCCTCCTTAAGAAATTTCATCCTCGAAATTCTTACCTGATTGATTAAACAGGTGGGATATTGCTTTCTCATATACTCCTCTGTTTCCCAAGTTGCTTCCTTACTTGAGTGATTTTTCCATAGGACTTTCACCAATGGAATTACTCGATTCCTCAACCGTTTTGTTTGATATCCCATTATCCTGATTGGCTCCTTAACATAACTCAAATTACTAGCAATTTCAATCTCTTGAGCTAGTAATATATGTATTGGGTCAGATCTATACCTCCTAAGCATGCTTACATGAAATACAATGTGTATCAGAGACATTTCACTCGGTAGGGTTAATCTGTACGCCAAAGTTCCTACCCTCTTTATAATCTCATAAGGACCGATGTACCTTAGGCTCATGATAGCTTGGAAGGTTGAGGGGGCATTGCATAGGTCGAAGGGCATGACTAGGTATTCATAATGGCCATTGTGAGTTCGAAAAGTAGTTTTATCAACATTAGGGGGATGGACTCGTACTTGCTGATAACTGACCCTTAAATCAAGTTTTGTGAAATAGGTTGCCCCTTGGAGTTTATCCAGCATATCATCAACAGTAGGAATTGAAAATCTATATTTTTGTGGTTATTGCATTAAGGGCCTTATGGTCGGTGTAAGATCTCCAAGTCCCATCTTTTTTCCTTTCTAATAAGACCGCAGAGGAGAATGGGCTAGTGCTGGCTCTTATTAGCCCCAACCTCAACATTTCCTATACCTATTTTCAATTTCTGCCTTTTGGAAATAAGCATATCTGTTGGGCCTTACATTAACAGGTTTAGTTCCCTCCTTCAAGGTGATGTGGTGGTTCATTTCTCTGGGTGGTGGAAGAGTGGTAGGCTCCTGAAACAGATCCTTGAATTCAGTTAGTAGCTCATTCATGTTAGTTTCCAATTTTGACATTGACCCCTGCACTTCCTCAATACAAACAGCAAACATGGAACCTCCTTACTTAGCTTCTTTCAGTGTCAAATGTTAGATGGGTTGTGGATCAATGCTGCGTCAGTAGTGCGTTTGTTGTTTCCACTAAAACTTTATCGTGAGTTGTTTCCAGTTGCATACCACCGTGTCCAATTGTGCCAACCATTGGATTCCTAAAAACATATCTAACCCAATCAATGGCAAAGCATATAAGGTGAGGACAAAAGGAGTACCTTAAATGTCGACTGGAACATTATCAAATCATCCTTGACAGATTAAGGACTCCCCATTTGTGACCTTGACTTTAAATGATGCTGTCGGCACCATAGGTAGTTGTAGGGTAGTGGCCACTTTGTCACTGATGAAATTATGAGTTAAGCCACTATCAATCAATACTATCAATTCCTGGGACCCAATCTTTGCAAGCCCCAGCATGGTTTTGTGAGCACTCCATCCGTATAGAGCATGAATAGATATTTCTGGTTGAGACTCCAACAATTCAGGTTCCTCTTCCACGTAATCCTCACCATCATCAAGTAGAAGTAATTGTGGTTTGTTGCAACGGTGGCCAGGTGTGAACCTCTCATCACAATTAAAGCATAATCCTTGGGCCCTTCTTTTCTGCATATTTTTTGAAGTTAATCTCTTGACAGGGGTGGTTCCTTTTGATTTCAGTGGGATGGAAGTTCCCTCACTGAATCTGGTCGTTGTCAGAAAAGATTTTCTTTAGCGAGTTATCTGTTCATCCCTTATTCGAGCAAGGCTGATGGCTTCCTTCAAAGTTTTTGGTTTGAACATTCGTATCCCGTTTGCAACATCTGGCTTCAATCCACCTATGAATGTGCCCATAAGAGCCTTTTAGGTCCATCCCTGCACAAGGTTTCCTAATCTTTTAAATTCTTTTTGATATTCATGTAATGACCCTTCTTGCTTGATTTTAGACAAGGCTTCATCAAAGTCCTCACAATTTGTTGGTCCGAATCGTGCCCAAAGTTCTTGCCGAAATTTGTCCCATGTTACCTCAATGTTGTCTTCTTGGTAGGCTCTTCTCAACCATTGCCACCATTGGTTTGCCTCACCTTCTAAATGGAAGGAAGCCAAGGGTACCTTCTATGTCTCCATTGTGCTTTGATATTTGAAGAACTGTTCTACCTTGGTGAGCCACTCTGTTGGTTCATCTCCTACAAAATTTGGAAACTCTAATTTGGTTAATCTTGTAGAAAACAGTTTCCCACCTTCTGACTCATTACGAGTTTCGGTCCTGGTATGCCGTGATTGTTGGTGCGCGGAGTTAAAGGAAGTTTCAGGAATATGGGTGGTGGAAGCAGCTTGTTGGGTAAGAAGGAGGTTGGATATTTTGGTGATGGCTTCTTTGATTTGAGTGAATCTATCTGCCAGGTTGGGCTTCATTTGTCCAAAATCAGCTTCAAGATTTTCAATGCGTTCTTTATTTGTTGCCATATGACTAGCTCTAATACTAGATAATAGGTCCTAATTAAGAGTTGTAATAATTGTTTTCTCTTTCTAGTGATAAAAAATCTACTTCACGTGTAGATAGACTGAAAGTAAGGTTTTAAAAACTTGACCGGACTGGACGATCCGATCAAAAAAAGTTTGAACCGGCCAGTGGTCCAGTTCAGTTTCACCTAATAACCTCTATGTATTAAAATTGGCTAGTTTATCAGCAAACTAGTAGGTGTTTTATCGAACCAGTCCAACCGGTTTATCATTGTAAAACTCCGGATATATCTGAAGGCTACTTCTAAGCTTCATTTCATTGAAGGCTTGAGCTTCTCCTCTCCTCTTCACCGCCTTCTTTTCACCATCTTTTGATCTTCTCTTCACCATCTCTCACTACCTCCATAGATATAGAAATTGAGCTATTCTCTTCAAATTTCAGTCTTCTTTAATGCTTATGGTTAGTTACATCTTTGGCTTCGGGTTCTTTTAGTTTTTTTTATTTTCTTTACGATTCACATATTATTTGAGGGTGAAGGTTAATCGATCTAAATTTGTCTTGAACAATTGCGATAGTATGAACTTGGGATCTCTATTATAACTCGTATGTATGTGGGTAATTTAGTAGTGAAAAGGATAAGGGTCCTGGGTTTTGTTAGTAAAGAGTGCTCTAAAGTATAATGTTTAAGTTAGCAGTTATGCATACAAAATGACATTGCTTATATATTCTTATTTTTGTCTATATGAAAGATCCAGACTTTGGATGACCCGATCATGAACCCGCCATCCCTTTTGGATACCCGCTTCAGAGTTCTCACTTGATCTCTGCCATCCCTTTTGGTTACCTGCTTCAGAGTTCTCACTTGATCTGTGAGTTCCTCTATTTCGAGAGATTTTCTCTTTTTTTTGCTTCCAAACGTATTTTATTTGGTGCGTTTTTAGCTGTGAAGTTCTAAGTGTTTGCCTTTTGGTCCATCTGTTTTCAAGATCTTCCTTTTTATGGCTTTCTTATTTGTTATTTCTCATTTTGAGTTTGCTATTTCTAAGTTGTTGGTCCGTAGCTATTTTTCTTTTTTTCTTTTTTCTTTTTTTCTTGTTTTCTTCTCTTCGTTTTTTTCATTTTATTATCTCTGTTGCTTGTTTACTGTTCTGCTATTTTTAGCTTGAACATTTTTCTTACTCTAACTAGTGTTTATTCTCTTTTTTTTCAGCTTGGGCCTTTAGTTTGTTCTTACCTGCTTAGAAATCAAATCTCATTTCATGTAGAAAATTAAAAGATCCAAGTTTAGATTCTTGTACATTGAACTCCATGTACGTTGCATTTCTCTCTAGCCATTGCTTGTCCATGATCATAAAAGCCACGCAGTAGAGTAAATCAAATGCTTATTCATTTTTTGAAGATTATAAGCTCTCAATAACTTAGTATTCTAAGGCTTAGGGCTATACAAGTCTCTTTAGGGCAAATAATTGTAAGCAATTTCTCGTTTTTACCTGACAACATTTGTGTGAACACTGATATGACAAATATCTTTGGTTTTGCTGCAGATAAAGGGGCTAAACCACATTATGAGAAGACATATAATAATTAGAACTAGACGCTGTCAAAAATAAGAAGACTCTTTAATACACCTTGGCCTCCTATGTGCATGGTACTAAAGAGTCTTCATAGATTCCAGAGATTGAAGCTTTACTTATTTATTCAAAATTGATTAAAGGAAAAGTTCACTTTATACTTACAAGCTTCAAGGTCAAGCATTTGTATGATCATGAATGTTATATTTACACCGGCAATAGCAAAAGGGTATTCCTAAGCAGATCGCTTGGCCACCTTGCTTGTTTAGTAATCGTTGAAATGATGTCTGCAAAAGTAAAAGTATGATTTATCAAAAAAATATTAGATGTGAGAGATAAGTATTATTTAATCTCTCTCAGCAACACCAGGATTATTAATCTTACCGAAAAGGTCTTGGAAAAGAACAACAGATTCTTCAGAGAAATGAATCCAACTCCTCTATTCAGTATCAATATCCAATTGAATTTAACTAATTAGAGTCAATCGAAATCTGCCAGAGTAAAGAAGATGTTGTCAGTAAAAAATAACTTGAAATCAGTAGGTAGATCTTTTCCTTGCCATCCCATTTCTTTCCATTGATCAGAAATCAATGCATGAAGCTCACGATCGGGATAAGTGGTTGACCACAATGCTCTTAAGGCTTCCTGTCAATACGAAAAATTTTCATTAATAAGAATGAAAAAGATTGATTTTGAAAATTTGAAATTTAACAAGCTGTGTTGATGCTTGATCTATCAAGTACCTTTTTCTGTGTTTTAATAATCAATGGGACACTTTGTTCTTGATAGATTACTAAATTATATCCAATCTGTACACATGTCTTGCTAAATCCTTAATGTTAAGAGATAATTTGACAACCGTATCAAGAGTTGCTAGAGTTTAACGTGAGAAGTCAACCAAATGCAATATGTCTTGCGTTGTCGGTTGAGTGGAAGAATGTTTCTAACATGTATTATGCTGCAGGGCTGTAATGTCAATATAATAGCAAGAGTGAGCTTCTTAAAGCTAGAAAGCGCTTTGGGTATCATTGAGGATAGAATTTCGCGAGTTGGGTATCAGTATGTTGATCAAACCAGAGTTGATCAAATCTTTAAACAAGTGTCTTTCACGCTTTATATTAACTAATGAAATATCATAAACACAATTTTGATTTTTATTGTTATTTTAAGTTTTATATTA
>JAOTAY010000004.1:25122511-25159627 GCA_025629805.1 Erythroxylum baracoense
GAATGCATGTACAGATATTTTTCATGTGCAAAAATCACTGTTCACAAATGCATGAGCATGAGATGTGTTTTCCTAATCTCTTCGATTAATCTCACGTGTACCCGTTTCTATAATTCAACCCGTTATATGAAAACGGGATGTTACAAATGGTACAATGGTGTAGGATTCTGAGCTAGGACAGGTGTGTATTTAACCTCCACAACACTACACTAAGTTTTATGTGGTTTTTGCTTGTTTAATTTTGGTCAATTTTTTGTAGGTAATTCAACTTGAAGGTGACCAGAGGAAGAATGTCTCTACCTTCCTTATTTAGGTAACTTCAATTTTATTTGTTTTGGCTTCATTTATTAGGTGGTGTATCTCTTAATACTATTGTTTTTATTGGTAGGCTAGCATTGTGAAGAAGGATAATATCAAAATTCATGGTTTCTGAGTTATAGAAAATTCATTGAAGTGCATTACTATGCAGAACATGCGTGAGGTTTAAAAATATCCAGGCTGTTGTATTTCAAGTATTGTGGTGGTGGTGTTATTGTGAAGTTCTGTGGTTAGTGTAATGTTGGATGATAAGGGCGATTGTGATATTTCTTCCATCTTAAACTGTTTTCATAATAAATTTACTAAAGCTTTGCTAATACAGTCAGGTTGCCAGTTGGTTGTGATAAAAAAATTTCTTAATTGATCTCTGTTCCTTATGGATGTACCCCACTCCCTCCCAGCCCCAGGAGAACCATCAAACTAATTATAATAAATTGTTAACAACTTCTAACTATTGCAAACTACTGCAAAAGAACCCCTTCTGTATGTTCTAAACCACAGGACTTTTAAAGTCAACAAACATCAACAAATCATTTATTAGAAAGACAAATTGTTTAAAACCAAGAAACTCACAGAAATTGCATGAGACAAACATCAATGAAAAATCCTACCAAATTCCAAGAGAAAAGCATTCAATAATCAAACTTGTAGATAATCAAACTTTTCTGAAGAAACTTATAATTTTCAACTGATAAAAGAAATGCCTAGGTGAAATATCCAACTTTGAGAACACAGTTAGAAAATTTCAACTTCTTTATACTAATCATTCAATAATCAAATAGAGAACTTAAACGAAATGCATTTTCTATCGACTTAAAAATAAAAGAAAGAGAAGTGTAGAGAGATATCAAACTTACAAAGATGAACAAAATACATCATCAAAACCTAATCCCTCACCCATTTGAAACAAAACACAAATATAACTCCATCATCAAAACCCCTCACCCAATCAAAACCTATCAACAAAAACCCATCACCCAATCGAAACAACAGTAATAACTTACGCAGAAGAGAAGAAAAATGGTAGAAGGCTGGGTTGACTTCAATAGAGAGTGAATCTAGAGAAGAGAATCACAAACTTGAAGAAGTCGAAGAAGTTTCAGGCGGGAGGCTTGAAGAAGTAGAAGATGTGGAAGAAGTTTTGGGAGGCTTAAATGTGAGAAGCATAAAATTGTCTTCTATAAGAATCGTTATGCTTGGAATAGATAAAGATAGTTACACTTTGTTTTTACCTATTCCTCAAAATATCAATATATCATATTCTTGACGATTAGTTATTCTCAGAAAGGTTTCTAACCAAACGCAGGCTTAATAATATGCTAGGAATATGTTAGGAATAGAATAGATATTCTATTCAACTAAACATCCCTTTAAGGGATACTCGTATTTCTTGCCTTACACGAGCATGTTCAATTTCCTTATTAATTACCTCCACTTGAGTTTAAGTGGTAACTTCTTTTATAACTAACTCCTTTTAAGTAGTGTTTCCAATAATCTTCTTATGACACATCTGAGTTTCCCTAAAAGCAGAAGGAAGTATTTTGCTTAGATGTGATGTAACGCGTCATATCACTACTTAAAATAGCTAGACCTAACACTACTTAAAATAACTAGACCTATAATTATAGCAGTGGTAAGTCTAAGTCGATCCCACAGAGAGTGTTCGGTTAGCTTTCGTAATGAAAATATTCATTTTTGGGTAATTGGGGGTGTTTTCAAATAAGAAAATAAAAAGAAACTAAACTAATGAAAACAAATTAAAGAAAACATTCAAAAACGATGAAAAGTGATAAACATTAGGGACCAGGTCATCGGTTCAAGCTTGGCCTTCTCACGGTTGAACATATTTCATTGAATTGTTGTCTTATATCTCTCCTAGCAACTATTAATCACAGGTTAACAATAAGCTCTATCAAACCTGATTTTTCCTTAGTTCTTGTTTAATTAAGAAGAGCTCATTAATTAAACCTAGCTATCGAACAACCTATAACAAGCTCTCTAAATTTAATTGGACAACTACATTACAAATTAGAAAAACAGATTAATCAAGGAAAAAACCACACAAGCTCGAGTCGTTCAACCTAGGTTATGTTATCCCTAATGATTTGAAGCCATTAGTTGCCATAAAAGAATTTCAACATAATGGTTACATATTATATTGAAGATTCTAGCAATGGGCTCTTGCATACAAACAATAAAATAGAGCATGCAATCATTCTTACACAACACCTAAACATTAGATAATATAACCAATCCCTAAGAGAATGAACAACAAACAATGAGAGAAATGCTTATCTGAGTTCTTCGACGTTGATGTCACCTTTAAATTGGCATAAAAAAGCTAGTCTTCTATAGGTCTCTAAAGGAATGGAGCTTTTCCCCATTCTCTTCCTCAAAATCAAGAGCTCAGACCCTTAAAATGAAAACCCCAAAAAAAACATAAGGTTTTTGCCATCAAAACAATCTTTTTAAACCGAAAAGTAGTTTTAGGTGAGCTATCCACAAATTATGGGTGTGACTTAGTGTACTCTAACAGTCATGACTTATTTATCATAGCCGTGAGATGTTTCTCAAGCCATGACATATACTATTCTTCATTCCTTTTGGCATTTTCTTGTCTCCTTTTGCTCTAATCCTTCTTCTTCTTGCTTTATGAAGACGAGTGAGTGTGAATCCCAAAAAGACAGCTCAAATATAGAGCTTTCGACTTACTTTAGGTCTTTTGCTTCAGAATTGAACATAAATTCAAATATGAACTTAAGTGAATGTCTTAAGCATTTAATATCATTAAACACTAAGTGTTATAGAATAAATTAATAACCAATTAAGCACATATCAAGATGGTTTTGTATTTCTTTAAGAGAAGGAGGGCTATGAGAGCTAGAATTAGGAGAGGAGGTTCCTATTAATCATTGATAATCACCCTTAACTAACCTGTGTCAAGTAGGTCATCAAGCATTCCCTTACTATATAAAGGAGGGATACCATTAGTAGGTCATCTTGATAGAGTCCTCAACTAAGGTGTTGCCCTCACCTAGTATGAGAAACGATATCTCTTTTGGAAGTTCTTTCTTAAAGTTTAAACTTACATGAACTCGAGTATAGCTTATTCTTTTGCATGCTACTATAGCTTCATCCATGTATAAAGGCCTACCTATAAAGCTTCCAAGGTAAATTAGACCATTTGTGGACTAGTATTTAAGAGGTATCTGGTGGAGATTCACCCAAAAGGTAGCTTGTTTCTAATTGATCTCCTCCAATCTGATGCCTAGCTTCCACATTTGTTGAAAAATAGGGTAACTATTATAAGCTAGGGTTTTTGCACTACCACTTTAAGAACATTTTCCTTTATAGTTATTACTCTATGTTTATAACTAATTATCTTACTTTACAGCCATAATTTCTGTCCTTATAGCTTAGTTCTTTCTACAAGTTCATTCCATCTCAAGACAAAATTATAATAGGGAATCTAAGTTATCACTCTTGGATCTCTGTATTGCATCGACTACTAATGCATGTCGAACGCACTAAAAAATAGAACCTAACATTGCAAACTAAATTTTATAATAGTGATGAGTAAGGATCGTATCTATAGGGAAAGCAATTTAAATTTTAAATCAAACAATTAAAGATAGATAAAATTAATGAATGCATTTAGAATCTAGTTCTTGGCTCAATCTTAAGTTACACAGATAAACATATTTCACTGTATTATTGTTTTTGCAGCTCTTTTAGAAACTATTAATCGTAGGTTAACAGTAAGGTCTATTAACCTCACTTTTTCTTTAGGTTTTGTTTAATTAAAATAAGTTCTTTAACTAAACTTAGCTATCAAATAACCTAGAATAAGCTCTCTAGATTTAATAAGACAGCTGTAATACAAGCTAGGAAAACAAACAAATATAGGTAACTACCACATAAGCTTATATTATTTAACCTATTGTATGTTATCCTTAATGATTTAACACCATCAGTTTACCACAAACAAATCAAAAACACAACTATTACGTATTGTATTAAAGATACTAGCAAAGGTTTCATATAAAAACAATCCAATGAAAGCATTCATCATTCTTACACAAATACTCAGATCAATATGCAAAGAATAAAATAAACAATCTCTATAGAGAAAGAGAGCTAACAATACATAATGAACAGATGCTTAATTATGATCTTTGGTTTAATTTTCACTATAAACTAGAAGGAAGAAGCATTAGCCCTCTATGGATCTCCTCAAAGTCAAAGTTATATAGCCCTTCACGTTTCAAAAATGATTGACCTCTTCTTTAGTTGCTCACATGTCTATTGATAAAAAAAACTAGAATATTAGGAAGATGCACGGTTCGATGCATGATCGTGCAACAAAACTATGTATCACCAAAAAAATGTGTCTTTCTAAATTGTGCATGGCCACGCATCTTACAAATCACATAAGATCTTCATTTTTTTTTTGCATTTTCTTGTCCCATGTCACTCTAATGCATCTCCTTTTTCCACAAAGACAATGAGTTTGAACATCAAAAGAATAGCTCAAGGAACTTACTCTTAACTCATTTTAGCTCTTATACTTCCAACTTGTACCTGAAATCAAATATGAACAAAAATGAGTGCATTTCATAATATTAATCGCTAAGTATTAAGGAGTGAATATATAAACAATTAAGCACACATATACTACCTGAAAATAAAATAAAATAAAATAAATCAAACTTATATTAACAAAAATAATAAAACTAGTTCCTCAATAATAACACTAAGAAAATGGAACAAAATGGAGCTCTCTCTCTTACAAATTATTGTGTAAGTTAGTATACATACTCCACTCTCAGACATAATGGTTAATTCTATATAGCTTCTTTCTTCCCCTCCTAACCAATTACCTGACCCCTTTTATTTGACCCTTGTGCTTATTTGTTTAATTCCCCTCCGCACTCACTTCCTTCAACTAATGTTCTTATTTCTCCTCTTCACCTCTCCTAACCTTATTGCTTTACCTGCTTCATACTCCTCTTTACCACCTTTGCACTATCCTTTTGATCTAGAGTGTTTTGCAGCTCTCTCTTCACCTTCAAATTGTTCTTTACCTAATAATCACTATTGTTATCCTATGTAACTAGTGTTTTCCCACCCTTAAACTCAAATTGTTGCTATGCAATCTAAAGCTCTTTCCATAAAAGAACTCCCTAGACACTCTTTATGCAATACACAGACCTTTGAGCTAAATTCTTAGCCAATTTAAGATCATAGGTGCAAGTAGCTAGTGATCTTAGGCATGACTTGAATTTAAATTATTTTCCACTAGATAAAGAATCTAAACATATGATATTCTCTCCACCTTTGGAACTTCTTAGAGCTGAAGCGGAAGTCTACCATCTTTGGTTTTTTTCCAAGATAAGAGGATAGGGTATCCATTTATAAAACAATGGGCCTTCAATAATTGGAAAAATATGGTTTACAGGAAATGGTTATAAATAATTAGGATGTTTTCCTCTTCAAATTTAAACGTTCTTAAAAAGAAAAGAAAGTAATTCAAGTTGGTCCATAGCATGTATATAATAAACCATTGTTGCTACAATTATGGAGGCCTAAACTAAAGCTAGAGGAGATTAAATAGGAAAATATATCCATTTGGATTTGCATACATAATGTTCCTTTAGAGTGTCGGACTATAAGTGGTCTTAGCCACCTTGCTAGTTACATTGGCAAACCCATCTGTATGGATCAAGCCACTACTGAGGATAGAAGAGTTAACTATATAAGGATATGTATCTTAGTCACTTTTATGGTTGATTTGCCTAAAGTGATTCCATTCATTAGGCTAAATAAGGATCTTTAACTTGCTAAGGATAAATTAAAGGCCTCTTATATATGGAAGCCTCATCCTACAAAGAAGAAAATTTGAAAATCTATTGGAAAGACCTTTGCAACTAGTAACTATCAAGAACTAATGAGATTCCCTACTCAATCTCAATAGCAAACTGATAATAATGCAAAAAAGTTTAATTGTTTACTTATGGATGCTGATGCAATAATAAGAGAAAAAGTAAACAACTTGTATGAAAACATATCTCCACTGAAAGGAGTGATATATGCTTAAGTGATTATACATTCATTCCATAACACTTAGTGATTATTACTGTGAAGTGCTTAAGACATTCACTTTAGTTCGTATTTGGTTTTAGGTACAACCAGAAGAGAAAGACCTAAAGTGAGTAGAAAGCATAATATTTTAGCTATCATCTTGAGATTCATACTCAATTGTCTGCACAGAGCAAGAGGGAGAAGGATTAAAGTGAAGAGAAGATAAGAAAATGGAAAAACATAAAGGATGTACGGTGTATCGTCCTGGCCGTGACCCGTCATCTCACCGCTATGTTATTTTTATTGTTATGCCCATAACAAAATGTAACACCTATATATCAAAAGTTCACAGCCATAAGCCTTCAATGAGGCCATGCACAGTCGTGAGCCATCAAGTCATACTTGTGACTATTAGATAGCTGTCCTCGAACCCTAGTTTTTAATATAAATAAAATATATAGTGAAAAAATAAAACAAAAAAGAATGGAATGAATTGTTTAAGGGGTATCAGGAGAAGAATGAGAAGTAGAGCTAGACATTGTTGGAGACCCATAAAGGGCTAAGCTTTTCGATATCCAATCGGAGGAGATATCGACGCCAAAGAACTTGGTTAAACATATCTCTTATTATACTTGTTGTTCTTTCTCTCTTATGGATTGATTATGTTATTCTATGCTAATAGATTTGGTTTTTGCGTAAGAATGATCTTAATGCATTCATTGGATTGTTTTATTACGAACCCATTGCTAGAATATTAAATATAATTCGTAATTGTTATATTGAGATTCATTTATAGCTACTATTGATATCGAACTATTAGGGATATAATCTGTAATCGTTGTGTTCCCTATTGATATCGAATTAATAGGGATCACATAACCTAGGTTAAATGACCCTAGCGTAAGTGGTTGTTGTCTTGATTAATTTATTTTCCTAACTCTTATTACGATTGGCCTATTAAATCTAGAGAGCTTATCCTAGGTTATTCAGTATTTAGGTTTAATTAACAAGCTTATCTTAATTAAACGCAACCTAAGGGAAAATCAGGATTAATAAAGCTTATCATTAACCTACAATTAATAGTTGATAGGAAAGGTATGAGAATAACAATTTAATGAAATATGTTTTGTGGCACCTCCATTACCGTAAATTATATACCGGAACACCCTGAGGACATTCTAGTATATAATCTATAATAATGGCGTGTTAATTATCTCACCTTCACTTATGATATAGCCATATATATCTAACTTAAACATGGCATCGACTATATATATAACAGTGAAAAAATACAATGTTTAAAACAAAACTCAACTTATCATTGCATTAATACATAGTAGCTTAGAAACCTTATAACAAAGTTCTACATATCAAAGAAACTACAAAATGAAATCTACAACTCCTTTGATGTCAGTTGACAGACCTTTCATCCATATCTAGTCCAAAAAGTGCTTCTATAAAATCTTAGAATCTAAGTCTCCTGTCTCGTACCTGTAAAATTGTGTTGCTAATTTTGGAAGAGTTTTTTCAAACTCAATGAGAGACCCATCATTGATGATCTCACTCTAGGCACACACAGATATCATACAACCAACTAGATTCACAACATTTTCTATCAAAATAAGGCATAAAGGATGTCATACAATTCACATACCTTCTTCCAGAATTTGAAACCCAATCAATCACATTATCATGATATATCACTTTAACATCACAACTTCAGAAAGAATTAACAAGCATATAATTCATAATCATAATATTCAAATATTGATGCATATGAGACTCTCGATTCGTTATTATTTGTTGTGACCGAGTGCCTTTCAGATACAAAAACAGATACTGGCCCATTGGGCTTAGTCAAAATAGAAATCACAGAGTAGCGCTCTACATGCAGAATACTGAGCTTATAGCTCTTTCAACTGGCTACTCTAGTCACAACACCTTTATCTGATCATGCATTTTATGAAATGCATCAAATAACAGAATATGCCATGAATGGCATTCACATATGAAGCACAGACAGAATCTCATAATTCATCAGACCTCAGTTTGGCATTCAACTTTTATTGAGCATTCAGAATTCAGAGGCAACATATATCATTCAATTGTCAGATGCAAGTATAACACTTCCAATACATTTCCGACTATAAAATTCCTCGAACCTTTAAGTCCGAAATTCATATTCAGATCATAACAGTTCAATAATTGGAAGTTAAATAGAATAAATCAAACAATTAATCCTAGGAAGATCTTCTAGGTTGACTCACAGATGCTCCTTTTAGCTTATTGCCTTGAAATCCCAGCAATATCTAGATGTTGTCGCTCAATGTGATCCTCTATAACATATCACACATACACACATCACAATTTTACACAATTATAGATTAATAAATGCACATTAATGTATACTGAATATGTAAAATGCATGTTCACCACAAATTCCGGATTCTTTATTCAATTTCTTGTCACAATGTTCATTCGTACCACAATACTCAATTGATCAATCCAGATTTGTCTGAAAACATACTTTCGAGTCTACTTTGCATGATTATTAACATCAAAAAAATGAAGTAATTTTACATCACTTCCTTCTGGAAAATTGTTCTTCCATGTCTTAAGTTTCTAATGATTCTAAGATCATCCAATTTGGTTTAGTATTCTATGAGTTATGCACACAATATCACAGACTGTGTATAATTGAACTTTTGGCTAGTTCATGATCACACCCTCAAATTATACAACTTATATCTTTCAATTCAGATATAAAAAAAATACAAACTTAATACCAATTGAAAGATAAGAGAATTAACGGCAACTTTGGTGAAGATACTCTTGTCTAATTCAGCTTCTATCAACACAGTTTATTCAATATCAACAGGACATGATTTCTATCTTGGGTAGTACTACAGCCTCAGTCAAGACTCAATTTCAAGCTAGATTTTGAAATGCTTAGAGACAGAATTAAACTTATACTTCTTCAAGATATTTGTATCCGTATGACTCTACTTTAATCTGAATTAAGAATAAACTCATTTAAAGATCTACAGATCAAGATATACTTAAAATACCAAAGCATGTTCAACAAAAATATTCCAGTTCACTTCCTCATTTTCATCCTAAATTCATCAATCAAATCTTTCCCGAATGACTTCAGATGGCTATTATTTTTTTTGGAGAGGAACAAAATGTGTTATGAGTTTTTTGGTTCAAAAATCAAGTCATTTGGAGGTCGGAAGAAGAAGTTATAGCCAAAAGAATGAAGGATGTTCAAAACTGTCAAACAACATTGTCGACTACCTTTTATTCCAACTTCTTTCCAGCTCTTCCCAAAACAAACCTTTGGGTTAATCTTTCATGGCCATTTTGATAAGGAATATGAAGGATTTAGGCAAAACATTCTTCTGAAAAATTGTTCCTTTATGCCTTAAGTTTATAATGGAGCTAATTTCATGCAATTTCGTTTAGTATTATGCAAGTTATACTAAAAACGATATAGATTGTTCCCAAACCACGACAGACTCCCAAAGTCAACTTCAAGCTAAATTTGGAAACTCTTAGAGACAGAATTAAATTTTGATTTCTTCATAAAAAATGTAGTTCTATGTCTTTAGTTTACTTTAAATGAAACTCCATCTAATTTGGATATTCACAGATCAAGTTATACCTTAAATACAGATGTATGTTTAGTGAAGTACTGCATAGAACATACTCCAGCTCACTTCAAACTTTCATCTGGTTATTCATATTACCGAATCTGCTTCTTCCATCACCACCCACACAAGCATTAATACCATTTACGCATGCAACAATCCACAGGCATGAAAATGTACTCCATTTACACTTGCATCCAGTTACAAACATTAAAACATGCATAAAACTTACTTGACTAAGCTTTTCTCTCTCTTTAGAAAATTTTCCAGGACTTAAGAAGCAAACAACTGGTTTCGGTGATAGATGAACAAGGGATTTAGCCACAATCAAAACATCTAATGACAGACAACTTCACAAGGTGAATGGCATTCACATATGAAGCACAGACATAATCTCATAATTCACCAGACCTCAGTTCGACATTCAACTTTTGTTGAGCATTCAGAATTCAAAGGCAACATAATTCATTCAATTGTCAAATGCAAGTAAGTTGTAGCTGTATGACTATACTTTAATCTGAATTAAGAATCAACTCATTTGAAAATCTACAGATCAAGATATACTCAAAATACCAAAGCATGTTCAATGAAAATATTCCAATTCACTTCCTCATTTTCATCCTAAATTCATCAATCAAATCTTTTCGAATGGCTTTAAATGGCTATACATTTTTATGGAGAGGAAGAAAATTGTGTTATGAGTTTTTTGGTTCAAAAATCAAGTCATTTGGAGGTCGGGAGAAGAAGTTATAGCCAAAAGAATGAAGGAAGTTCAAAACTATCAAATAGCATCATGCACTACCTTTTATTCCAACTTCTTTCCAGCTCTTCCCAAAATAGACCTTCGGGTCAATCTTTCTTGATCATTTTGATAAAGAATATGAAGGATTTAGGCAAAACATTCTGCTGAAAAATTGTTCCTTTTATGCCTTAAGTTTATAATGAAGCTAATTTCATGCAATTTCGTTTAGTATTCTGCAAGTTATACTACAAACGATATAGGCTATTCCCAAACCACAACAGACTCCCAAAGTCAACTTCAAGCAAAATTTGGAAACTCTTAGAGATAGAATTAAATTTTGATTTCTTCGTAAAAAATGTAGTTCTATGTCTCTAGTTTACTTTAAATGAAACTCCATCTAATTTGGATATTCACATATCAAGTTATGCCCTAAATACATATGTATGTTTAGTGAAGTACTGCATATAACATACTCCAGCTCACTTCAAACTTTCATCTGGTTATTCATATTACCGAATCTGCTTCTTCCATCACGACCCACACAAGCATTAATACCATTTACGCATGCAACAATCCACAAGCATGAAAATGTACTCCATTTACGCTTGCATCCAGTTACAAACATTAAAACATGCATAAAACTTACTTGACTAAGCTTTTCTCTCTCTTCAGAAAATTTTCCAGAACTTAAGAAGCAAACAGATGGTTTTGGTGATAGATGAACAAGGGACTTAGCCACAATCAAAACCTCTAATGACAGAAAACTTCACAAGGTGTAACCTTGATAGATTATGCCAAAGCCAATAGATGAAAATGGGTAGATATGTTTTTGGTTGATGGTGAAAAGAAGAAAGGAGATGGTGCATTTCGGTGGAGACTAAACAAAAGAGCCGAAGAAATTTTTTTACTCAAACATAACTTAGGTGGCTTCATCACACAATGTCATATGTCACTCTTGCATGTAGCCCATTTGTCATCAATGTAAGGCTACCACTTGTCACTTATCTATTGGTCCACATGTCACACACTAATAGGTCCATTTGGCACTCCATAATTGTTCTCTTAATTTCTTTATTTTTCTTAATCTAAAATACTTCGAATTTTCGATAAATCTCTAAAATATTTGAAATGTGTCTAAAAATATGAAAATAATTGTAGTACACACCAAGTTAATTATCCAAGACAATTAATCCACAATTCACCAAAAATTTCGAAATAATAGCTATTATCATTATTTTAGTACAGACCAATTTAATTATCTAAAATTCACACTTTAATCACATTAAAAATTCACTTATATCCTGAAAAATGTCAATAAATGCATGTACAATTATTTCATGAATGACAACATTATTCACGTGCATATGTATGCTATATAATACATGAAATGCATTTCTAAAGTCTCAACAAATTCTTATTTATAAAGCATCCTAAGGTTTTAACCCAATCATGAGATGTTACAAAAATATGCCTTAACCGATTATTAAATCAATACTGATTTACGATGGCAAATATAATCAAACCACAAGCAGAAACTCAAATGATCAAAGCAATGCACCCAGTAAAAAAACAAAACCCACTCACCTCAATCGATGATTAAACGAAGACGCAGAAGGAAGGATAGACGAAAACGCAGACGTAGAACAATGACGTAGAAGGGTCTGAAGCACACTAAGGAAAAAGACGCAGAAAGGAACCGAAGCACGCGAAGCATCGAACGACGACAAAGAACTGGCAACAGAAGAGAAAATGAAAGAGAGCTGGTGAGGGGGGAGCTTTAGTTGTGTAGGTTAGATGCTTAACCAAAATGATGTCGTTTGGTGTTAAACCAAATGACGTCGTTTTCGATTTATTAAAAACGTCGACATCGAGGCCAACGACGACGTTTAGGTTTTAATTTTACCAATTTATTACGGAAACGAGTTGAAATGAATATTCTGTTGCTATATTTCGTCAAAAAATTTGCTGCGATAATTTCTCTCCATCTTTATCGACAGAAAGTTTGTTGATTTTCTGCCGTTGATTGCCTATGATATTTGTTCCGTCAATAAATTCCATTAGTAATTTATAATTTCTTGTAGTGAAAGAAGATATTAAGGATTTTTCAAAGCACGTATTTTCTATATAGAATAAACATGAAAAATGGCAATGTATTTAAGCAAAGTTTAAAACGTACCGGGGAATTAAAAATCATTTGAATACAATGCCTTGCCCAAATTGAAGGGACCTAACCGTGTCCTTTATCACCACCGCTAACTCGAATTTGGCCACCATTCCCTTTCTCTTTATGGATTAATTCTAGTTATTATTTACTCTTACTCTTATCTCTATATATATCTTATCGAACAATAATTACATATATCTATACATGTTTTGAGTCTATTTTCCTCTTCGTCACTTTCTCTCTTGTAAAACCCTAATCATCGATCCTCCGCTTCTGTCTCTGTCTCTGCTCTTCTTCTCTTTCTATTAAATTCGACTTCTTTCTTCGAACAATTCTCCAATCGACTCTTCAAATCGATCCTTCCTACTGCAAACTTCCCGAACCCTCAATTGACCTTGCATTTGATTTAGGAGATCTACGGTTGGTTTGTTTGTTCTTGAAATCTAGGGTTTGGAGTTCGGTGTTTTAAAGGCTGGCGGGCATTGCGGTCAAGAAATGGCGGATCCGGATCCGCCAATTATCCCCCGACGACTGTTGATTGGTGTGGAGGAGGAGTTGATAAAGTTACGTAGTGGTGAGGGAAAAGAAGAGTGAAAAGCAAAGTAAAAGCATGCTGAGCGTGCTACGTGTGCACCTCCCCTCGGATATCCCCATTGTAGGCTGTGAGCTAACGCCGTACGTGCTCTTGCGACGGCCGGACAAAAATGTCACCACTGATGATGTTCCTGAGTCGGCCCCTCTCGACGGTCATTTCCTTAGGTATAAATGGTAAGTGCCCTACACCATTTTGACGTTTCCGTTTCCGAGGTATTTGATTACTTTTTTTTTTTGTGTGTGTGTGGATGTGATTAGGGTTGTGTGAATAATCGGGTTATGTGATGTTTTATGAGTGCTTTTTTTTTTCTTGGTTCTCTGTTTCTCCACCTACACGTCTTGTTCAAAAATTGAGACTTTGTGGTTCATTTCGTATGCTTGCGAATTCGTTCAAATTGTTTACTAAGGGTTACGCTTCCTATGGATTGTCGACTTGTAGTAAATAAGGAGGAAATTTATGAATAAAGACGCTATCTAACTCTGATTAATCATCGTATACGAGAGGTGGGGAAGCATAAATTTTTGTTAATGTAGTTTGGGCTGGAATCTGTCAAAATTTTGGTATATTACCCTAATTTGTTAATTTAGTGAGGTCTAATGGGGCCTCTATGATTTTTCTTTTTTGTTTCCTAAAACATTCAAAGGCTTGGAAAAAAAGAACTCTGATGGGACAGAGTTGGACTTCAATGACGCTGCCACTTAATTAGTCATAAGATAAGTTCTTCTAAGCAAAATTTTGACGGAAATTAAACTCGAACGCAATGTTTTTCTTTGCTGTACATTGTATCTGTTAATAATCAGTGGCTAAAGGGTTTTTGAACTTAAGATGTTCTTGTGTTGACACTGAAGTTTAAGCATAATGTTGAGGTCTAGGTTGATATTTTTTAATTCTGAGGGCTTGCTAGCACCAATGGACATTTGAGGGTAACTTATGCAATAAGATTAGACAGTCAAGAAAGATTCCAGGATGAAGCAAACGTGAGGAGTTGAGGAATATCATATGCTGATGGTAGAAAGTCTGATAAGGGAATATAATGTATAAAATTTGGTAAACCATCTAACTGAAATGGATCGTCACTTTGATTAGAGGTATTGACTAATACTTTAAGCCAATTTATTTACATTTAATGTGTATGTTGCTATATTAACTTCCCTTCTGAAGTGAATATTATATAAGATCACTGTTGTTGAGTTACTTGATGATGATCTTCTTATGTGTTCAGGCTGTATTCACTTAGCCAGATGACACTTGGTGTACGGTTTCTTATATTTCATAAAATGAGAAGTTGCATTTTTAAATGTTCAATGATTGAAAGATAGAATCCGGTTTTATTATCTGATGTTATATTTGTTTTGGGGGTCCTATTTGATAGAGAGTAAATTTGCGTAGAAATTACCAGGAGTGGATTTTGTGAGGAGGGGTGTTCTGGGCAGTTGTAAATTGCCCAGTAATTCTCTTTGCCCCTTAATGAAAGAGCATGATTGTCCATGGATTTATCATACTTGCTGAGCACAACAGATCTCATGCTCTCTTCTTGCAATTTGCGTTTGTGTTCATCTTCTGTGATTTTTTCTAGCAATATTGATTTGGGATTTTGTCTTCTAGGTATCGGATACAAAGTGATAGAAAAGTTGCTGTATGTAGTGTTCACCCTTCTGAGCAAGCCACGTTGCAGTGCCTAGGTTGTGTCAAGGCAAAAATACCTGTTGGCAAAAGTTACCATTGCTCCCCCAAGTGCTTCTCTGATGCGTGGCAGCATCATCGTGTTTTACATGAGCGTGCAGCTAGTGCCATCAGCGAAAATGGAACCGAGGATGAAGAGTTATTTGGGCGATTCAATAGCTCAGGGTCTGGGATTATAAATGCTAGTTTGTCTGGGTCAGCATCAACTGCCAGCTTGACAAATGGTTCCACTCCTTTATATCCGGCTGCAGTTACACAGAGGAGTGGTGGTGAAACTTGGTTTGAAGTTGGACGTACTAAAACATACACACCATCTGCTGATGACATTGGCCATGTCCTAAAATTTGAATGTGTTGTAGTGGATGCAGAAAGCAAATTACCTGTAGGACATCCTAGCACCATTTTAACTTCTCGTGTCATTCCAGCTCCCTGTCCTACTCCTCGTCGTCTGATTCCTGTAAGTGGAGTTGATGTAGCGGGCCATTTAGATTCAGATGTCCGTATATCGTCCTCGGGAAATTTTACAGTGCTCTCTTACAACATATTGTCTGACGTGTATGCTACAAATGAGTCTTACAGTTATTGCCCATCTTGGGCTCTTTCTTGGCCATATCGTCGTCAAAATTTACTTAGAGAGATTGTTGGCTACCGTGCAGATATTGTCTGCCTTCAAGAGGTAAGGCCTATGTTCAATATATGGAGCATTGTTATTAGGTATGAGGTTTAGGGCTGAGCTTCTGTTTAGTGGGAAGTCTTCCTCTAGAGTGAAGATAATGACTTCGAAATCTAGTATATGAACAGGTAGTTACTGTTTGTAGGTGTTATCATTTACTTTTTCGATAACTGGTATTGTGCCTTATGGCCCATCTGTTTTTTATGAATGATTTTAAAGAAGGCTTCTTTTGGATAATGCTCATCAGTGAAAGCTTCTTTCCTTCCTGCTTCAGGTTCAAAGCGATCATTTTGAGGAATTTTTTGCCCCTGAACTGGACAAGCATGGGTATCAAGCTCTATACAAAAGAAAAACCAATGAGGTTATTTGATAACTTTATGTAATTGGTAGGTAATTATATCTGCTAAGGGTTGTGCTAATTCATGTTGTTAACTGCAGGTGTACAATGGAAATACCCATACAATTGATGGTTGTGCTACCTTTTTTCGCAGGGATAGATTCTCACATGTGAAAAAATATGAGGTACGCATGGAGTCTCTTCTTCTGTTGGACATTTTTATGTACTTGTTTATGTTTCAAGTGCTAAAAAGATTTTATTCAGGTTGAATTTAATAAAGCTGCTCAGTCTTTGACTGATGCTGTGGTTCCAAGTGCTCAGAGGAAAACTGCCTTGAGTAGATTGGTTAAGGTATGATCATTGCAGTTGAGTTTGTTGGACTAAGGATCTGCATGTAGAAGTCTTATGCTTTCCCAATCGAGTGGTCTCATGGAAATTCTCTTCTGGTGCAGGATAACGTTGCACTCATAGTGGTTTTGGAAGCAAAATTCAGTAATCAAGGAGCTGATAACCCTGGGAAAAGACAACTTCTTTGTGTTGTGAGTTATTCTGTCAAATTACTCGATTAATGGTAGATGTATTCTTTTCTTTGGTATTAGTACCTGTGCTTTATGTTTCTCATCAGATGTTTTTTTGAGTAGATGGAGTTGCCTATTAATATGATCTTGTCATGGGATCACATTTGTTTGTTGATGTTGAAATATTTTTTTGGGTTCCCAATTAATATGTAATTACCCAAATTAGTGTTGATTCTAGCTCAGTCTGTTGAAGGAGTTTTTGTTTAGGATATCACATCCTGCTCTACTCTTTCTCTACATTATTGAATTCATAGTCAGTTTAGTTTCTTCTATTTCTTCCTTTGCTCATCTATACATATATCTCTAAACTTGTTTTGTTATTCTGGTCATGAATACAGGCTAACACACATGTAAATGTCCACGTAGATTTGAAGGATGTCAAACTTTGGCAGGTAGTTACCTTACATCTCAGTTTCATTATGAAGCTCTTTTGTTTATTGAGTGGATGAAAATTTTGACTTGATCTTTCTTTCATTTATTATAAAACTAGGTTCTTACACTCTTGAAAGGATTGGAGAAAATAGCTGTCAGTGCAGATATTCCTATGTTGGTTTGTGGGGATTTTAATTCGGTTCCCGGAAGGTACATTAACTTCTCTAATTAATAATTAAGGGTTGTTAATTTTTTATTTCAATGCTATTATATGTCCTGTTGCTTTATTAACTGTAAACTTGAACGCTGTTACAGTGCTCCTCATGCACTTCTTGCTATGGGAAAGGTGGATGCCCTGCATCCAGATCTAATGGTAGATCCACTTGGCATCTTGCGTCCTCACAGCAAACTGACGCATCAGCTACCCCTGGTAATGTTACTGGAAACCTTTTTGGTTTCATGAAACTTGTTCTTTTAGTTTTGTATTGATCTTACTGGTATTGATATGATTTTTAGTTTTCTGAGAGCACCAGCTGAAAGTGGTTGTTTCTGTTCCAATTTGTCCTATTAATTGTTAAAATTCATTTTGAATTGTTACAATTTTAAATTTTAATCGCTCATCCAACAAGTGATGCAGTAGTTTTGAAATTTGAATGTTTGTAGAAAGAATGGAGATGCAATTCAAAATGTGGAGAGTATCTCATCTTAGATATGTTGAAAATGTTTCCAATATTGTCATCTGTTGGGCTTTTTGGTTGGAGAAAAAGATGCATGACATGGTGGAGTTATAGTTGATAAAGTGTTCAGTTTCATTTCTGGCTTGCTATTACATGTGTTGGTTGTAACATGAACTTCACTGCAGGTCAGTGCATACTCATCTTTTGCAAGGCCAGGTCTTGGTTTGGAGCAGCAGAGGAGGAGAATGGACACCACTACAAATGAACCTTTGTTTACAAACTGCACAAGAGATTTTATTGGCACCTTAGATTACATATTTTACACAGGTGAATGATTTGCAAATTTTCCTTTTGCATCAAAACTGATGTATGATTTAGAAATAGTAGTTTGTTGGTAACTAAATCCAAGCTTGTAGGCTTTCAGCAGATGCATTTGAAGTCTGGTCCGATATTTTCTGTGCATTATATAGGTAACATAACTCGAATTTTTATCATTCAGCGGACTCTTTGATGGTCGAGTCTTTGTTGGAACTCCTGGATGAAGAAAGACTGAGGAAAGATACAGCACTTCCTTCTCCAGAGTGGTCCTCTGATCACATAGCACTATTAGCTGAATTTCGTTGCAAGCCTAGACAAAGACGTTGAGATTTAGGGTATGTAATACAAGGACTCTTTCTTCTATTTACTTGGTTCGTTTTCATTTGTCTAACTCTTTGGCAATACGAGTTGAAATACCCCATTTGTTCTTGGCATTGGCAGTCATATGAAGATAATATATGGCCTGATTAATTGAGACAAGAATTAACATTTTGTTTCTATTTACTTGGTTCGTTTTCATTTTTCCAGCTCTTTGGCAATAAGAGTTTAACATCCCCAATTTATTCTTTAACCTTGGTCTTTGGCAGTCATGGCCGGATTAATTGAGACAAGAATTAACATTTTGCTTTAGTGTTTGAAGGTTGGACTGTAAAGTCTAAATTTTGTTATGTTGCACTGCCATTGACTTCTTTGCTTGTTTTGAATGGGAAACAAAATTCTTCTGACTTCCCCACTGTCCTTTTCCAGCTTCCTGTTGATACAACAATGTGCTTGTGTCGTTGGACGACTTCTTGATATCTAAACATATTATTTTTTTGTTACTGATTTCTGTGCAGGTCTAGGTGCTCAACATAATGGTCAAAGAAATGATATGGATATCTAGTTGTTGTAAGAATGGTGGATCATGGGCAATGCGATCTTTTTCAGGTATCTCTTAATGGGATCCATTCTATGATCTGCCTTGTATCATGTCAACCTTTGTCTCATAGAAAAATTATGTTATGCCTTATTCATGATCCCTTGTCTGTCGATAGAAATCTCCATCCGCATAGTATGTCATTATCCTGTACCGTAAGTTCTTGCATGGCAAGTGTTTAGTGGCATGCCATTAAATGCCCCCATAGTTTTTGGTTCATCATCCTTTGTTCAAGGTTTTTCTTATTTTCCTTTTGTTGCTGAAATGAATAAAATTTTTCTCAAGTTTCCAGCCACTCTGCGCTATTTGCTCATATTGACTTTGCTGTAAGCCAAAAAATGGGTGCTGAGACGTACTAGTTGCGCAATATGCTTTCATGGCTGTAAACTTGGAACATCCAAACTGCATCTACACTTTTTACCGGGTTTCTTCAGTTTTAGTAGCTATGACAGAAGTTGGGAATGATAGGTTTAAGATACGATTAGCTGAATCCAGACAAACCATTAGTAGTTTCTTGGCCTAAAAGATTGGGATGCAAATTTTTTGCTGACTGAGACATGGAGCAAACAATGGAGATGAGGGAGAGTGGTCCACATTATGTACTTGGTTTTCAGTAGCTAACCAAAGTATCACTTCTAAACGTGCACAAGAAATGAAAATTATTTCCCTTTCTTTTACATTTATAGTCTTACGTCACTTTGTTTCAATATCAAATTTACGTTTTTATCTGCGACGCACAATTTTGTTGTTGGGACGGTAAACATGCTTAATAGTCGCAATTTCTGAATAAGATTTTAAATGTTGTATGGAATGGTTGGTGTTGACTTCAAATTGCTTGCAATTAATCATTGTTGGGATGGTAATAGCTTCTTTGAGATTCAACGTAACATTACTTTTTCACTGAGAAGTTTCGTTTACATCTACTTGCAAAGAATAAGCAAGGGGTTCTACGAAGGTCTAAATCCTTGTAGAGAAATGTATTTTACTTTTACACCCTGAACCATTAACGGAAAAAGGTGTAATGATACCGATTATTAAAGAAAAGGAGCTTGATTAGTGACTACACTAATCTAAAAGTAAGTAGATTATATTAGTGTCTAACCTTAATAGTGGGGTAACAATTGTGTGTTGGTGTAACTCATACTTTTAATTCGTCCGATTTCCCGTTTCCAGTTGCTCAAAAATCCATCAATTCAAAGACCCAACTGCCGTTCTTGATGCATGCTTGTAATATAAAACCTTTTTACCATAACAAGAGAAAATACGTTAGAGATTGAATTTTAATCTCTTTCAACGGGCGATAAGAGAAGCTACATTCTCTCTTTTTCCTTCTTGTACGTTTATATGTATACAAGGTACAATTTTTTGTGTTTTTAAAGAGCACCTGAAATTGGTTTGATGCTCAAGTGAAAAATATTCCAACATACTGTTGCTGAAGAAATACAATAAAAAGTATGGGAAAACAATGATTACTTCAAATAACTTCAAATCGAGCCATTCAAAAGTAAAGAAGATCTATCAACCAGACAACAAGTGGTGAAAATATTGCTCCAATACTTTATTTTGGTTCTAACTCATCTAAATTTTTTTCAATTATTATATTTGCATAGTGTTTCGATTTTACCGAAATTTTAAAAAACTCATTAAAACCAAGATAACTTTAGCCCTTTTACCTTTTGTCTTATACCTTTTAAAGTTTAATTTTAGAATTAGCAATCCAAATTTATTAAATTAAATCCTTTGCTAAATTAATAATAATTATCTAAATTTTAAATATTATTTTTATATCCAAGTTGAGTCCAATGTATAACTCTTGATTCTACATTGTACGCTTAGAACAATATTATGAAATAAATACTGGTACATAATAAATTATTTTTAAATAGTTACATCTAATTTTGAAAGGAATACTTAAAAGGAATAACAAGTTGAATAAGAAACTTCTCTCTCTAACCTTATTTTCTCTAGCCTCTCTCTAGGACTTTTACCTCTCTAGGATCACCTCCCGCCACCCTTTTTTAGGTACTGTTCATCGTCGTTCTTTTGAAGTTCTCTGCTTGGTGAAGGCCTTGACAATGGAGATGACTGGTGAGGTTCCCCCACACTTGAACTCGGATGAGTATCCTGAACAGTTTCACAGCTGATTGAAGAGACAGTCAAAACCGGAGCCGATAAGGAACCTACGCAGATTCAAGGGGCTTGGAGGAACAATTTGAACATTCAACACAACAAAGGTATGCTCAAGCATTATTCCAATATGCTAAAGGATGGACTTTTATCTCCTTCAAAAGAGTTACTGCAAGCTGGAGCCGTGACTTGGTCATCAACATTGGTGGGTTATCTCTGGAGCAAACGTCCAGCTTTTCTAGTGTTGAGAGCTTGCGCTCTCACGGTGGGGAAAGAAAGGTCTGGAGAAGACAATGTTGATGGAAGATGGCAATTTTCTTTTCAAGTTTTCATCTGAAAATAATTTACTTGAAATCATTAAATCTGGACCATGGCATATTGGGAAACAGCCCATGTTCTTGAAGAAATGGAAACCTAGTTTGGATTGTGATAGGGGCAGTACAGATGTCTTTCCCATCTGCGTTCAATTTCATAGGATCCTTGAATTCTGGACAATTGAAGGCCTAAGCTACCTAGCAAGTTCACTAGGCAAATCGGTTTGCATGGACTCTCAAACAACTAACATGGAGAGGATTTGCTATGCAAAAATTTGCATAGAAGTGAGTAAGAACACTGAATCCCTATTCTAAAGCTGGATGAAGAAGAACTTACAAGAATTTAAATCCCTATCTCATATCCTTAGAAACCTAGTCCAACAAACAAACAGTGTAAGCCTACTAGTAAACTATTCAAAACGGGCTGGCATGATGAATTGAATGCACTATCTTTTGCTGATGAACCCAAGGAATAGAACCAAAGTGTTACGTCAAACCATAGGGAACAAGCAAAGCTGGAGATACAAAATAACGAAGAGCATATTACCAGTAATTATGAAACTCTTAACAATCCTGATATGTTTGAATTCCAAGTAGATGCAATAGTCGACAACAACTTAGAAAAAGCTAGCATTCTTGAAAAGATAGACAATCCACCCTTCGCTTGGAAGGTTTGAGGTTTTAATGACCCTCACAAAAAGCTATGGTTAAGGATATGATTTTGGAAAAAAAAGCTTTGTATAGTAAGGCTCTTAGAAACTAAAATAAAAACTTCCCAACTTTTTGGGGTCTCAAAATTTTTGGGTGCTAATTGGTCTGTCCTTAGTAATTTTTGCTTTTATTACAATGGCAGAATACTTTGCTTCTATCACACAAAGAAAGTTTCCGTATTAGTGCAAGGAAAAAGTGATGAACATCTACAATTATCTCGCCTCCTTAATGGCACTAACACAAGGTTTGCAGTATCTCTTATCTATGCTTCCAATTTTTAGTTCCAAAGGATTTTTTTATGGAACAATTCACAACAATTAGAAGCTACTACCACCGATTCATGGATTGTGATAGGAGATTTTAACTGCATTAAAAATAATCTTGAATCCAAAGGTGGAAGAGGGATCCAATCAGTAACAGGAAAGGAACTTGAAATTTTTCTTCAGAAAGTCCAATTGACAAATCGGAGATTCAATGGGAGATTCATTACCTAGACAAACAAGCAATAAGGTCAATACTTGATAGGAAGGAAACTAGATAGAGATTTGGTAAATCCAACTTGGTTATTTGCTTATCCCTAGTCATTTGCTCAGTTTGGGAAAAATCTCTTATCATATCATTGGGAAAATCTCTTACCATATCATTCTTACATTCTTATACAAAATATTTCCACTTCTGATTATAAGGGATCTCCTTTCAGGTTCTTTAATGGACTTACTAAGCAACCTAGTTTCTTAAATATAGTAAGAGATTGCTAGAATCTATATATTGAGGGATGAAAATCTTTCCAATTGATGCAGAAACTAAGAAGGGTGAAAACTAAAAGCTTTACTTATAATAACATCAGACAGGTTAAAGACTGCAAAACTACGTTCAAAGAAACTCAAGATGATTGTTATCAACATCCTCATAATCCTCATATGAGAGACGCTGAGAATCAAAGAATTTCAGCAAGCCTTATGATAGATGGATATTTGACTATAGTTTTACACCCATATTTGATGTATTTTTCTTGATATTTTATACTTTTATTGTATACTTGGTACTTAATCCTTTCTAAGTTTGTTTACAGAGCATAATTGCCTTTATGAACTAAAAGAATAAGAATTTGGATGAGATCATGACAGAATTATGAATCCATTGTTTTTTATTCGCATTGCTATTTATATATGTTTGATTTCATATTCGATCATGTGTATTAATTGTCCATTTAGTATTTAGGTTAGATGAATCTTATGTTAATACTTCAACATGATTTGATTCTTTTATTAATGTAATTGGTTTAATTGATTGTTAAGATCTAATTACTTGTTTTATTTATGTTCTAGTAATCTAGAATATTAAACCTTAATCTGATTTCATACGTAGCGATTGAGAAATCCTAGGTTGAATAGATCCATGGTAATTAGAAGAAGTTGAATGCAACCCTAAATATAGGATGACATAATTCTTCTAAATTAGAATCAAACCTAATAGAGGGATTCATAAAACGCTAACACAATCCTACAAAATTTAACTTGAGAAATTAGGATAGAAACCTTAAGATTAGTAGTTAGTATACTCAAACTCAGCTACTTGCATATCATAGGAGTCTCTATGGTCCAATAAATCAATAAACAATTGCATAATAAAAAATTAATCTGTTAAGGGTTTAGGAGATTTAAAACCTAGATACTAGTTCTCGATATCGATAATTTCCTAAGTGCTTCTTTAATTCTCTATTCAATTTCATTACCTATTTTATTTTACTTGCCTTAGTTTTAGTTTCTTTTCCTTAAAAGCCTAAAATCAATACTTAGGCTATACAATAAGGGTAGGGTAATTACTAGTATTTATCATTTTATTAGTATCAACCCATACTTGTCAATACTAGCTACAACAATATCATGCTTTTATAGTTAGTACATAATTGACTAACTCATGAAATAGGTCAATCAAGTTTTTTATGTTCTTACTGGGGACTTGGATATTAGGAAAGTCTGAATGCTATTACTCTAGTCATTTTCATTTTATTTTGTTTTATCTTTATTTTCTTTTGTTTTAATTTTGCTTTTGTATTTAATTTATTTTATTGTATCTTATTGTATTTATGGCTTAATAATTTAATTATCTTTTGAATTTCTCTACTTGATCTTGGGTTTGTAGTTTATTGTAAGAATTATGATTCATTGTCGTAGTCACAGCTCACAATGGAAGGATGGAGTAGACGAGACTTTTATGAGAGCCATAATATGTCTTCGTAATTTATATCACCACTATATTGGAGAGAGGGGTGTTCTCACATATTGTCAAAACCACAATTGATGTTTAGGCCATATCACAACATTGGAGGGAGTTATCACTATAATCATGAATGTCAATGACCAACACATATATGGGAGCGATCAAGCTTGTGCTATCAACCTCATGATGTAGTATATAAGAACAACTACAATTCAGAATGAAGCAATTCTTAGACATATCGATGGAACGATTACATTCCAGCTGGATATTTACTGCACTAAGCACCTTCAATTAACGAGCCATCTTTGGAAGATATGATGACTGATTTTATTTAAGAGTCAATCATGAAGCATCATAAAGAAAAGGCTCGAATACAAAATTTGGTGAATTGGATGGGGTAACTGGCGAACATATTATCTGACAAGATCTCAAGGAGTTTGTAATCCTATTGAAATGGATGTTAAAGAACATGGAATGACAATCACTCTCAAGAATCATGACGAACTTAGAGATAAATTAATAGAAGTCATTGTTAAAATAAAAGTTGACCGACATAAATTCAAGAGTGAAGAAAATATAAGAGTTAGCTTCATAAATGGTGGGACATGCCAAAAAGAGCTCCCAGTAAAAGAAGAAGTGAAAGAAGAAAAGGAAGCAAGTTTTTGAGTTAAATTAATGGAAATCCTTGCTGAAATAAAAGAGGAGCAATGTGAATTTGAGAGTAAAGAGAGGAAAAGGGTTGGCTTTATAAATAGAGGGATATTAAAAAAAGAGCTTCCAAAAGAAGAATAAATTCGTATAGATAATGTAATGGAATACCTTGCCGAATTTAAAGCTAGTTGACGCAAATTTGAAGAAATCATCCATGAAGCTAACTATCATCTTTTCTTCACTTTGCTGTGTTAATAGCTTAAAATAGGGTTCTTCGTTATGCTCAAGATATTTAGGTGAAGCAAAGTGAAGAAAAGATGATAATTAGCTTTATGGATGAAGAGGCATCCTAAGAAAATGAGGAGGTAGTTGTGGCTGTTATAGAGGAGGATGAAAATATGACAGAGGCAAAAGACATAGAAGAAGAAGAAATCTCCATCCATTAAGAGAAAGTAGAGGGGTGGCAGATAGGAATTGAAGAAGAGAAGCCAGAAGCCTTTGTCCAGGAAGAAAATGAAGAAGAAGAAGAGTAGATAGAGGTGGTTGAGGAAGAACTGGTGGAGGAACCAAGTAAGGAAACTACTGATGAGGTGTTCGTAGTGACTTTAAGTATGGAGGTTTCCCACTTTCTCAAAGAAAAACTGTTTAAGCTATCTGATGATACAGGGAGTTTTGTTATTTCCAATATTTTAAACAATTTTTCATTAAAAAGGGCTTTAATATAGTCTATTAGTTTTATTAATCTAATCAGTTATGCCCTTGTAATTATCTTGTAACAGGTGGCTTACTTACAGGCTACAAAACTCTTATGCAGAGAAATGGGTGTAAGCAAGCTGCTTATTATGGATCCAGGATGAAGTTGAGCATAAAGGGTACGTCGAGCTAACGACATTAAGCAAACATTACCTGGGAGGTAACCCATGAATTAGAATAGGTTTCATTTTTATTTTTTTATTCTATTTCGTGTCTTAGTATAGGATTTATTTTCTATTATGTTATTTCTTTTGTTTCCTTTTATCCTTTTCTTTTATATTTTGCAAGGATGTTAGTCTCATATTGGATGGATCCAAACCAGAAATTGTCATATTCAGGTAAGTACCAACTCAACCCTCTCACTCATTATTCATGTTTTTATTATGTACATTAAAGACAATATACAAATTTAAGTGTGGGAAAATGGGTAATGATTTTAATGTTTTCTTTAAGCTTATTATAATCCTAATTATAAATCTTATTAACTGATATTCTGAGTTGGTTGAATCTATCCATTAATACTGTGTTTCATTTCTGAATATTGATTTGAATTGTTATACAAATGAATGATGGTTATAATAAAATTAGTTTTCTAAGTCATATTTTTCGTAATCATTGAATTAATCAAGTTGAATGAAATTGCATATTATTTGCAAACATATATACCCATCTTTTTCATGAGCTTTCTAAGTCTAAGTGCAAATTTTTAAAATTTTTAAAGCTCTTGTTATTCGTTCTTGTGTGTGATATCATATATAGTAGGGTAATTCTAGAACTTGCTTTTATTATGCATATTAAGACCATTTTTGTTAAATTAGAAGCATTCATATGATGAAGGAACTTAGATTCACCAATTTGCTTTAGCCTGTATCTTTGAAATCGTCATATCCTAAAATTTACCTTTAGGAATAACCAAGTTGAGCCTTAACCTTTTTCGTTAATTAAACCCACATATTAACCTTTATCCTATTTTTCTTTAAAGACCTTTTTATTGCTTTGAACCTTGAAGGTTGTTTACATTATTTACTTGTTAAAACCTGAAATTTGTGAGGTCCAATAGGTGTTGAATTGTGGTATTGATTGGAATAATGAAAAAAAGAGAAAAAAAGAAGAAAAGAAAAAAAGAAAGAAAAAAATCAAATGTAAAAAGAAAGAAAGAATACGTATATAATACCATTATTTTTGTAATGAAAAGACCTATGTGTATTGTAAATAAGTATTATGTAATGTTCCTTTTAGTAAATTTCCTTCAAATCAACCTTCTTATTATCCCAATCATACTATACCTAAGCCCTGTTACAAATGGTATACAGACCTTTAGATTTTTGTCTTTAGTTTATACATAAGTGGTGGAGATGTGATTTTATTACAAGCTTATTATAAGAGTTCTACTATGCATTAATTGAGACTTTTGATACTTTTCACCCTAAACTCTTATGTGCATTGAGTGAAATCTAGGTGAGGGTGTCAAGACATATACTTTTGATTTCAATACAATTGTTGATATAATTAATATTGTTTTTGCTTGGGAAGTTAATTTTAGGAAACTTGACTCTAATTGTATGTTAATTTGATTCAATAGGATATGATGATGTATAGTATGAATGGACAGATTGAGATTGATGTTGGGTTGATGCTGTAAAAATTATAATTTTGATTATGATTTGCTTGAGGACAAGCAAAAGCTTAAGTGTGGGGATGTTTATTTGACTATATTTTTACACCTATATTTGATGCAATTTTCTTAATATTTTATACTTTTATCGTATATTTAGTGCTTAATTCTCTCTAAGTGTATTTACAAAGCATAATTGCCTTCATGGATTAAAAGGAGAAGAATTTGGATGAGATCATGGAAGAAATTGAAGATTTAAAGTACAAAAAAGATGCACGATCATGCACTTTCCTAAGCTCCCGCATCTTCACGATTCTTGTAATATTTGGTTATGCACGGTTTAATACACAAACGTGGATCTCCCTAGAACCCTAAATTTTAATATAAAGGATGCGTTTGAAGGCAAAGGGCGTGAGTAGTCGAAGGAGATAGTGGGGAGGTGATTCTAGACATGGAACTCATTCTCTAGGTGTTTGGTCCAGTGAAGTGGAAAACATGAAGAAATCATCAAAAGATCCATCGAAATGCAAGATTAAGCCTCTACATCCCAAGAACATTCGATAGAAGACAATCAGGGAGATTCAGAATTATGAACCCATTATTTTCTATTTGTATTTCTATTTATGTATGTTTGATTTCTTATTCAATCATGTATATTTAAACTTCTAGTTAGTATTTGGTTAGATGAACCTTATGTTAATACTTTGATAAGATTTTATTATTTTATTAATGCAATTCTTTTGATTGATTGTTGCGATCCAATTACTTGTTTTTATTTATGTTTTAATAATCCAAACTATTAGACCATAATCTGATTCCATACGTAGCGATTTAGAAATCCTAGGTTGAATAGATCCATGGTAGTTAGAAGGAGTTGATTGTAACCCTAGAAGTAGGAAGACATAAATCTTCTGGATTAGGGTCAAACCTAATAGAGGGATTCATACACCACTAATGCAATCCTATATAATTTAACCTTAGTAATTCGGTTAGATACCTTAGGATTAGTTGTTAGTAAACTCAAGGTTAGCTACTAGCATACCAACAGAGTCTCCACAATCTAATAAATCAATAAAACAATTGCATAATAAAAAAATCAATCTGTTAAGGGTTTAGGGGATTCAAAATCTAGATACTATTTCTCGATATAGATAATTTCCTGAATGCTTCCTTAATTCTCTTTTCAATTTATTACCTATTTTATTTACTTGCCTTAGTTTTAGTTTCTTTTCATTAAAAACCTAAAATCAATCCTTAGGCTAGATAATAGGGGAAGGGAAATTACTAGTATTCATCATCTTTGTGACATCAACTCGTACTTGGCGGTATTAGCTACAGCTATGTCATGCCCTTGAAATTATTACATAATTGACCAACTCATGAAATAGATGAATCACTTTATCTTTGCATCAGTTTGTTCTCTAACAAAAGGCTAGAGTGGAATGGTCGAAAGACGGGGATCAAAACACAAACTTTTTCCATGCTTCTCTTTTAGCAAAATGCAATAAAATTATGGAGCACAAGGATGCAAATGGAGTTTGACACTTAAACCAATCTACCCTATTGAATATCACCAGAAATATATTTGAACAATTGTTGGGAACTTCATATCAATCCAGTCAATTATATGATATAAAGAGGTTTATTGATTTCCCTTTAAGCCAGAATATTAAGCACTTCTTGATAGCCCATTTTTTGGATAATGAAATAAAGAAGTCCTTTTCAATCTGAATCCTTCCAAGGCTTTAGATCAAAATGGTTTCACTGTTTTCTTTTTTCCAAAAGACTTGGGATATTACTGATGAGTTGTTTACATAAGTTGTTCAGGAAACTTTGGCTTCTTGTAAGATGCTAAGAGAGATCAACCACACTTTCATCTGTCTTCTTAGTCAAATCCCTCCTTTCTGATTGATTATGGAACCATTTCCTGTTGCAATACCATTTACAAGGTAATTGCTAAGCTTCTTGATAATAAAATGAAAAAAAAGCTTTGCTAAAGATTGTCAACCCAACCCAACCCAAGGAGCATGCACAAAGGGCAAATTCATTGGAGACAACATTATTCTCATGTAAGAACTCTTAAACGACTACCAATCGAGCAAGAACATAAAGAGCTGCATATGGAAAATACACTTCTATAAGGCTTTTAACTCTGTCAGTTGGTCATTTATTAAAGTTGCCTCAATGCTCTTGAATTCCCTTTACAGTTCTTGTAAATGGTGTTACTACTAAGCCATTGATATGTGTAAGAGGGATAAGGCAAAGGGACCCCTTCTACCTTTATATCTTCATTTTGGTTATGGAAGGATTATCTAGATAGCTTGAGAATTTGATATAGCATAATGGTAGATTCAATTATCATCACAAATGCAACATTAAAAAACTTACACATTTAATGTTTGATGATGACCTTCTGCTATTGTCTGGGGCTGATGAGTTCTTTGTCATCATACTTCAAGACATTATAAGAAGATTTTATAATTGGTCTGAATTAAAGGTTAACACTCATAAGAGAATCTTCTACTGTTCCTCAAATGTCAACAAGTCTTCCAATCTTACAAGATCACTGGGAATATAGTTAAATACAACTCTATTTAAAAACTTGGGAGTTCCAATTTCTTATGCTAAACTTAAATATTTCGATTGCAGTTCTCTTCTGGAGAAATACAAATCTAAAAAATTTAATTAGAAAAACATATTTATATCAATGGTTGCTCGAGTTACCTTAATAATTTCTATTCTTTGCAATTAGTATATCCACTAGATCAACCATTTGATTCTTCCAAAAAGAGTGATTAAGGAGTTGGATAGAACAATGAAAGCTTTCCTTTGGTTTGGCTCTATGGAAAATGCTAAGAAGGAAAAAGTGAAGTGGGAGGAGGTTATAATTCGACAAAAGTATAGAGGTTTAGGAATTATATCTACCAGCATTATGAAAAAATTACTACTCTGCAAGAAAATTTGGAAGACTCCATGTTGACAAAAATTTTATTTGGATTAAGTAGATCCATGAAGCATAGCTAAACACTCATAGTTTCTAGCAGTTACCTATGATCAGGAGCTGTTTTTAGATATTCAAACAAATACTAAAAACTAGAGAACTCATCTACCCTTATATTTATCATAACTTAGGATAAGGAGACAATATATGGTTGTGGTATGATAAATGGATTGATTTTAGTCCACTAATACAAAAGGCTGAATTAGCTCACTTCAGAAGTAGAATACCTCTTAATGCCAGAGTCTCATCATTTATTTTTGAAGGGAGATGGTCTGGTAACTTTAGAGTGTTTAACCAAATCTGTCAATACTTCCCGGTGATCAATAGCAGTTGCAATGTTGACAAGATTGTATGGAAATTGAACCCTAAGGGTTTACTCACTAACAAATCTTCCTATAGTATTCTCCAAGCTGAATATCCAATAGTGCCATTGTACAAACTACTTTTGGAAGAATATTCTAACCCAGAGCCTCAATGATCCCTTGATTAGTCATTAAAAATCGTTTCAAGTACTAAAGATAGATAGCTTGGAAGCTATGATCTAACCTGTGAGTTATGCAAGCTATCAGCTAGAGACAGGAATCACCTTTTCTTCAATTACACATATTCAAAAGCTATACGGAGTCAATTGCTTTATAAGTTGGAAGCTTACTGCACTTTTATGACTGGAGCACTATATTGAATTGGATTATTCGAGTTTCCAAACAGCAGAAGAAGGACAACAAGCTATTTAAAGCAGCTTCATAATCATAACTTACAATCAATGGAAGGAGAGAAACAAAAGGCCTTACTCAAGGTAGGACACAAGCAAATATTAACTAGCAGAGAACATTATTAATGAAATCAGAGCTTTTGTAATAACAAAGGAAGCAACATATGACTTGCCAACAAGAATGAAGTTTAGATAGAATTTGTAACTTAATTTGTTCTGAATTGTATGTAATGTAACTTTTGGTGCTTGCCCATTGTAATGTAGGCTTTTGTTGATTTCCTAAAGAGATACCTCATTGTAATATTGTAAATAGTTTGACTATAGTCAATGAAAATCACTTCAATTTTAAAAAATAAGGAATAACAAGATTGAAATCTTCTAGCTCATAGTAAAAATAAATCTTCAAAAAAAATTTATTCAAGAATATGAGTAAATAATAATAAGAGACATAGAAAGAAATCAACATATTAAAATATTTTTAGATTATAGTAAGAGATATTTACAAAGAAAAGGAAATTTAATTTTGCAACACAATTTATAAAACAAATTGTATTAATGATAGAAAATGATTATGAATTCCTTTGTAAAATAACTATAGGATTAATACAAATAGTTCTGAAAATCTTTTAAATAATTTGAGGTTAAATAATTTTTCAATAATTAATTAGGACATTATAGACAAAATATAAATTTGTAGACTCTCTACTTGGTATTGTATAATCAAATATATATGAAGGATAAATATTTTAATTCTTATGCTAATTTTCTATAAAAAATAAAAATGTAGTAGATATTTTATCGGTAGATATTAAAACTTCAAAACTTAAAGCTCTTAAAATTCATCTTTAAATACATAATTTATCATAAGGTAGTGATCAATACAAATTGTTTATAGGATAAGAATGGTAAAACTCTCAAGTTTCATGCTAATATTGAAAAGGCACATATAGTTGTTCTCATAATTATAAAATAACATATGGTTAAACTACCACAAATATGGCAATTAAAAATTACTAGAGAATTATAAAATCAAGCAAATTGATAACAATATATGATATGGAGAAAGATAACTAGAGATTAAGTTTACAAAAGATATAATTATTAAAATAGACTAAAAAATAGAATATTAAAAATTTTTCTTCAAGAATTTAGTATGTAACATGTTATAGAACATCAACATCTATTTCAGAATCTAAGCATAAAAGATTTGCATGTCAAAATAACTTATATACTTTATTAGTAATAGAAGAAATAGGGACATTTAAAAATAAGAAATCAACATTGCTTACATTTTCATATTTTATGAGTATTTTAAAAAATTCTCTTAAGACTAATTATAAATTATTAAAAGAAGATTATATTTTTAATGTAATAAAGTAAAAAAGAAAAAGATTAAGACAAACCTTGTAGTATCCCGTCTCTCAAATTGTCAAAGGATTTAAAGTGTTAGATTATTAGGTCACATGAGTGGCATCATATAGAATGAAATTGGTATATTTATGACATGATTTTATGATTGTATTCCAATGCATAATATTAACATACATACATGAATTGTGAGTTAGACAAATTGCACTCAATTGACATATTCTAGGGTATGAAACTAAAATGAATGTGCATTTCCAATGTTTTGTACTTTGGTTTGCCAATGACAAGAATTGATGGATTATAATTAGTAACTTGGGATCAATTGTTACAATTGTGAGATTGGTGAATAATATGTACATTTGGACTAGGAAAAATGCCAAGTGGCAAGACAAATTGACACATGGAAAATTAGGATGACTAAGCCTATAAATTGAGTGACATTTGGCATAGATAAATGAGAAATAGAAGGACTAGTAATTGAAAAATGGCAGCAATTATTAAGTGACATATGGAGTAATTACTAGGTGACATATGACAGCTTATCTAAAGGGCAAATGGCTTACATGCCTAATGACATATGTCAAGGTTAAAAGAAGACACCTTGCACCTAGTTAAACTAAGCTACAATAGGGATGGTTTCAGCTGTCTTCATTTTTATCTCTCTACTAAAAATTTACTACTACTTATCTCTCTATATTTTGGTTTAAACCTAGCTAAATTGCCACTCCAAATCTATACTTTTATCCTTCACAAGACAACCAAAGAATCAACTTGTTGATGTCCTTTATCCTTGCCAAAAATCAACTCATTTTCACCTTGAAATTGTGATGACCTTGCTTGCATAGAGGGATAGTTTAATTTGATGTATTAATGAGGAATTTAAGCTTAACAAGTAAGTAGAAATCTGATCGTTATGTCATGTTTTAATAGAATGATAAGGATGATTGAATTGGAAAGAAATGTATATGATGTTAATAATGAAGTATGTTGGAATATGATGGATGAATTTGGATGCTTTAATACTTTGTTGTTAATGCATAAAAATTGTGGACTAGAGGTTATTATATGAATGATTTAGACTACGATTTGAAGTATAATGAAGGTGAATTTATGCTAAAGAAAGATGTTAGTGTAGTGTTCTTGAATTGGGAAACAACTAGGACTATATGTATAATAGTGAATGATAGTTTCTATTTTGGTTTTGATGAATGAAAGACTATAATTTGTTAATTGCCAATTGAATAATTTTGAGTTGGAATTAGAGATGATATTGATGAGGAATTGGAGTATAATTAAGGTCTAATTGAGGTATAACTGATGGACTATTAAGAAGATGTTTTGAGTTTGGTATAAAGATGTTTAAATCTGGAAAAAAATGAAGGAATTGGATGGTGAACTTTCGGTTCACTCATCCCATGAACCCACGATTGTGGGAGTTGTATACACGATCGTGTGAAATGCCTTGAAGTGAAGAAAATGCTATTTTTTGTGATTCTTGAACCAGCTAAGGATAACTCACTTTAACCTTGATGCATTTGGACTTGATTGAGGCTTAAAATGAACCTAGTTTGATGGTGAATTAGTTAGTTCAGTGTTTGATAAGTTTAAATTGTTAATTGATGTTATAACTTAAGGAATGGATTGTTTGATATCATTGTATTGAAATCTAGAAATTATGAGTTATTAAAGGAATTAATATGTTCTTATGAATGCAAATATGATTCAAAGGATATGAGTAATATGTATTAGATATAAATGAAAGAATATGGGAGAATATTAAGTAATTGTGAGTGAGAGTTGGATAATTATATGAATGTATGTGATTGATGAATAAATCAAGCTTACTTATGGTATAAGCCTAAATTGCAAAATGGCAATATATAAGCTATAAAGTTTGAATGATCTGAAAGTGTATAAGTATAGTCAAGATTTATGAATAAGGATACATACCTGGAAGGTCAATTGAGCATGCATTTAAACATATTATATATACATGTGAAAGATTGAATAATCATATGATTGGCAACATGAAATATGTGTGTATTTTTTGAAGATAGAAACACAAGTTGATCGTCAACATCCATACATTGCCAGATCATGAAGGCAATAGCTTATCTAGAACGTACTGTGAGTTAACCTAGATGTTTACTCACTATGACTGAATTTTTTTCCATTACCCTTTAGATATTGAACTTTCATTTATATGATTATGATAATTTTAGACATTGATGGTTCGAGGAATTCAATATTTGGGATTATATTGGAAGTATGTGAATATGGAAAAATGTGTAAACTCAATTATATGTATTTTTGTCTGATATATATGCTGAATATAAATGTAAGAATAATTGAATGTGAAATTCTGGAAGGAATATGAAATGTATGAGCAATTGAATGTGAATTACTGGACTTAGATCCGATGAATTGGATATATGTGACAGAAACTCACAGGAATGAAAGGTAATGAAACATGGCATATGGAATGATGCATCACATTGAAATGCATGATCAGATAAAGGAGTTGTGACCAGAGTGACTAGTGAAAAGAGCTTAAAACTCATAAATGTGTACAAAGAGCCACAAGCTCAGTTATTAATGAGCCCGGTATCCACAATAGGTACGGAAAAGTATTTGAAATGAGCCTAGTATCTATAATGGACACGGGACAGTAAATAGGTGCTCCGTCACAACAAAGTAAAAAATGAATGGAGTCATATGTGCATTTACATATGCAACTTGATATGTATCATCTGGATAATTGAATTGAATTATTGGATTGTTCTATAATAGTGATACGAAATATTGTATACAAGTTGTACTTGTTGAAGCTTGATAAAATGTGACAAACTATTCAATAGTTGATGATATGATTTGCTTATGAATTTGATTGTGAATTATCTTTGTGTTTTGATATGAGTAAGCACATCGATGATGGTTCACTCACTGAGTTTGAAAACTCATCAAAATTGCATCGTTGTCTTTCAGGTTCAGAAGAGATCTAGCTACTCTAGTTAAAATAGCTACTGCATTTGGACATGAGGGAGTTGGGATCAATTGTACCTGTAAATGTCTTCAGTTATTTTGTACCAAGAATTGTATTTCTCAATTGTTGTACAATGTAAGTGTGAATTCTAAAATGTAATGACATTTACGACTGGATATGTTTATAAATTAAATGGGTGAAAATGAATATTAGTTTGCTTAAGATGTGGTTAGTGCCAGAAAAACTTTTAACGAGTTGTTTTTGATCGTCTTAACGTGCCATCCTCATAGTGTATGTTCTCGAATATTCATCGATACGTTTGGGAATATGCTCTATGAGAGTGGTATGTTACATTTTGTTATTAGAGCCCAGGCTTAGCATCTTACATGGGCATTTATCATAATATATATCAAGTTACATGTATCTTAAACACGTCATACACTGTCATAATCGATTAATGTTCAATTAGGCACATAGAGGCAACTGATCCCTATTTTTAGATGCATTTAAATAAGTCACTTGCATGAACATTTGTTAAGAGTCTGAACTGTTAGAAACAATGAGAAGAATGATGATCTATCAGAGTGTGAGAAAATGAAAGTTTGTTGATGTCTTGAAATAAAAGATATTACATGGTTTTGTTGGAGTTATATAAATATAGTTCCCTGGAAAGCAAATGTATTTACTTATAACTTAATTTTCTTCCAATTACTTTTGTAATGAAAATATTTATTATTAATAAAAGAAAAGAGTTTGGTTTTTATGAGCATTAGATATCTGGTGATAAGGTACCGAGATTCTTTTGCAAGTAATATATATATACACAGAGATGTATGGGAAACATGTATATTATCAGAATCTAAATTAATTAATTCATAGTTGAATAATTAAGCTGGTCGCTTGATTATGGTTTAAACTGTAGTGTTGCGATTTATCTCTATGTAAGTAAAGGAGTTTACTTCAAGGGAATGATGAGTTTCATATTATAATAGTAGTTGACTATCAATAATGGCACTATTAAATGAATCTGGAGTCACGTATGTTTTAATGAATAAAGTAGGCTGTTACTTTAATCTTAAAAAGTACATTTTAGCATTTGCTTATTATGGACCACAATCTTGATGAGTGGTGAACTTATATGTGTTTCATTATAATTCTGAATGGATTTTTACAAAGTATTAATCCAGTGTCTACATGTTGGAATTACTAATTGAAACATGTATCAGGGAATATTCACTAAAATAAAGAGTTTATAGCGATATCATCACTTCTAAATGTTTTATAGAAATTGGTGATTAAACTAGCTCCTGGAGTTTGATGGACTAGCTACCCATCAAGTCTTAACACCAAGATGAGATCTTGTGTGTTAATCACCACATAGAGTAAAACGGGAGATCTAGAAGCAAAATTCAATATAAGGGCAAAATAGTAATTTTACCCTTTATTGTGCGGATGACTATAACAAAGTTCATAATATGGTTTGCAATTGGACATCTTATTTGAAATATGTGTTCTCATAATATTTAGTAATTCAAGAGTTCAACTAATTGTCTT
>JAOTAY010000004.1:25159727-25175889 GCA_025629805.1 Erythroxylum baracoense
TTGTGTTATTTATGAAGTAGTTTTGATGCCATGCTATATAGTGAAAGTGTAATAGTTAGCACACCATTTCTGTCGGGAATATGCACGTACGTCCAAAGGGTGTATGGACATGTGTCTGATGGGGGTGCGGTGTTACATAAGCAACAAGGAGGATTTGGCATCCATTCTGCAAGGATGAATCATAGGGTGAGTAGGAGGTGGAACTTATGGTGGTTATGCTAAGAAAAGGAGGATTTATGAGTGAAATGGATACACAATGTATTCATTAAGCATAAGAGTACCTGGATCCTACAGTCAAGGCAAGATATGTCAAGCACTCTCAAAGAAATTTTAGAGGCCAAACAATGGATGCAGAATCAGGTATTCCACAAGATTGGGGATGGAGAAAGCACATCTTTTTGGTATGACAATTGGCACTATAAAGGTCCTCTATATAAGGTAGAGGAGGTACCAAGCTTGAAATTGGTGGTGAATCCAACTACTAAAGTAAGTAAACTTATTTGAAATAATCAATAGATATGGCCCTTCCACAATAGTAGAAGTGCTAGCTTTATCATGGAAGAGTTGCCTCGATGTTAGGAAGGAGAGTAGTATAAAATTCAGTGGCTAGCAGACAACTCATGAAAGTTCAATACAAAAGCCTGTAAAACACTGTTACAGGCTACACAGAGCATAAGGCAGGAGTGGGAAGCCTTAGTATAGGATAGTGATCTTAATCCAGCTCATTCATTTATCTTATGGATAGGAATCAATTGAGGGTTGCTTATAAGGGACAAGATTAAGTTCTCCATTACTAATTTGAAATGTGAGTTATGTAATGCTGAATTGGAAAGTTTGGAACACCTCATGATTAGATGCAGGTATACCAAACAAGTCTAGGATCGGATGCAAAATATACTCAACGTGGCCTGACCAACGGATTCTTAAAGTGAAACTATTGCTTGGCTGGGAAAAATTAGAGTGAATAATGCGGCTGATCTCAAAGCTCTCAGGTTAAGTTGGGCAGTCTTGGTGTACTACATATGAAAAGAGCGCAATTTCAGAGTATTCAAACAAGAAAGTAGAAGTAGTGAGATGATTTTTTAGGCCATCTTTCTACACTGTAGATTGGCCATGTTAGACAGAGAAATAGCTACAAATCTGATAAGTAGCATGAAGAGCAAATGGAGATTGGAGTAATACTGGATTAAATGGTCTCATAAGTTTCCCTCGATCTTAAGATGTAGATGATTACTAGGAATTGCATAAATCTCTGTAATCTAGATACTATGGATTATACTAGTTTTGTCCTCTAGATTGTATATATATATCTATAATGAAATCCATTAAGTTTTAGGAAAAAAACTTCATATTTTAGTGTGGTTTTACTACCTTTAAACCTGCTTCAAATAGGAGCAAGAATTTGGTCTTCCTGTATAGTTAGTTACTTCTTAGACAAGAGACTCTCTTACCCACAGGTTAACTGATGGAAATATCTAGATGGAGTAAGTCGGGGCTTGAAAAAACTCTCTTTGTGGATGACAACTGCTTCATTTTCAAATTTGGTAAAGATTTCAACTCACAACCATCCTTAAACAGGTTCTTTTCCATGCTATTGAGAATTTTTCTTTAAAATTTATATCCTGGAATGGTATTAGATATCAGTAAAATAGAGAAAATTCCCTTATGGATCAATTTCCACAATTTACCATGTAAATCTCAAACTCGAGAGGATTGAGCTTTATTACTAACTCGCTCAGTAAAACATTATGCATGGACTTCCAAACTACAAGATCAGAACTTATTGGTTATGCATGATTGTGTAAAGAAGTTAATAAAGTCTTTGACAACCCCTCCTATTTGATTATCAAAAGGCTTTTTAAAAATGATACATTATTAAATCATGTCTTCCAATTCTCAAACTCTTAGAAACCTGCTCAGTCTAAAACATATAAACCTACAAGGAAGGTATTCAAGATTGGAACATATCATGAATTAATCAAGTCCCAAGATATACCCCTTGATGATATTCCTATTGCATATGACTCAACTCAAACTAATGTTGCTCCTTCCCTATATGATCCTAAGTAATTTAAGTCTCCTTCTGAACCAAAATTTCTTGCTCAAATTTCAAATCCCTCTAATCTACCTTTATCTAACACTGATATCCTTTATATGGAGAACAATGCTTAGGACTCCCCTAAACCTACAATAACTTCCATACTAGTTTAGTCTTCAACCTCAGTTATAGCCAGCTCTTTAAAAGATGATTCAACCTTAATGATTACTCTTAATTCTAGATCTAGGAAGAAGACAACTTGTAAGAAGAAAGGGACGGTTTCCTCTCCACCCTCTTAATCAAATCCATATTGGTATAGAATACAAGGGGACCAAATAGTCCTAAAAAAAAGCAAGCTATTAGAGATGTCATTCTGGAGAAGAAACCTCTCTTAATAGGCCTTTTTGAAACTAAAATAAAAGCTAGGAAGTTAAATGAGGAGCTCAAATTCTTATGTTTTAGTTGGAGCTTCATTTCGGACCATACTCACCACTTTAATGGTAGAGATGTGGTTGGTTATAATCCTACATTTTTAAAGATAATTGAACTCTTCAGTTTAGATCAATCCATACATCTTCATTTTCAAAAGATATGTGCCTTATTCCAATTATTATCTCTGTTATATATGCTACTAATTTAAGTTCTCAAATAAACTCTCCCTAGAATGATTTAAAAAGGTTGTACCTTGTAACCTAATCCATGTGGCTACTAATTAGAGATCAAAGTTACATTCTTAACTTGGATGAGGCAAAAGGAAAGAGAGTTAATAATAAACACCCTGATGATGAAACAAGCTTAGTCACTAGTCAATTAAGGATCTCTGACCTTAACTACCTTGGCCAATTTTTCATATAGTCTAACAAGCAAAACAGGGATTGGTTCTAGAGGAAAATTCAGATAAGGTATTAATGAACAATGGTTAGCTATTTAAATTCTCCACTAGTTTTGTATAGTTTGGTCCCCAATGTGTTCTGATCATTCTACCATTGAAGTCAAAAGTATGTCTAATTCCAACCCAATCAAATTTACCTTTAGATTTTACAATTTTTTGGTGCAAGCCATTTCGAGAAGCAATAAGGAAAGGAATACATAAATCAATACCTGGTTATAAAATTTTTCAATGTCTCTAAGTTGAAAGATATAAAAGAAGAAATCAAAGCTCTCTAAATGAGTGCCCTCCCCAATATTAAAGCTTAAGTCAAGACTAGTAAAGAATATCTCAAGCATTACGAAATAAAACTATACAATAACCCTAATGATAATAGGTTGATAAAGCAAGAAAGACTGGCTCTGCATACCTACACCCAAACACTCCTCTGCCATAACTCCCTACTTAAGTAGAAATCCAGAGTGAATTGGCTCAGAAATAGGGATAAATGCACAATTTTCTTTTTCAACACTTAGCTTGTTAACGGAAAAATCAATAGGATCAATGCCCTGATAAATGCTAAAGGAAACCCTCATAATGATCAAAATAAATCAAAAGAGATTGCTCAAAGATATTGTAATCAATTACTAGGAGCTAGATCTACTTCCAACTCTTCAATTTAATCCTTAAAAACCTTTATTGAAGCTGGACTTGACCCACAAATTAGGAACCTCCTAATTAGACCTATAACACCTGTTGATATCAAAGAAGTGATCTTTAGTTTCAAAATAGAAAAGGCCCTAAGCCCTGATGATTTTAATATAATTTGATAGGGAAATCAGTGGTGGAATGTGTCCTAGAATTCTTCAAAAGCGTAAGCTTCTAAAGGAATTAAACAAAACTTATCTAACCTCATTCCTAAGAAACATAACCATAATTACTTTTAGGATTATCATCCAACCTCTTATATATTGTAACTCCACGAAGATACTTAATCAAGATCATTGCCAGGATACTTGATCAAAAATTGAAGTAGGCTCTTTCTCCACTTATTAATTCACGTCGACAAGCTTTTATAACTGGCAGAAGCATAGGTGACAATCTACTTTTGGCCCAAAAGATCTTTAAAGATTACAAAAGCATATCTATGATCAATAATTGCTCTCTTAAAATAGACCCTTCCAAGACCTTTGATACGATTGACTGGTAATTCTCTTAAATGCTGAGTGTGAATTGCATCATATTTTAGGGCTTAGTTTGTTATGTTTTAAGTGTTAATTTGAGTGTTTAGTATATGTTTAGGTTAGAATTGTGTTTGTTCGTGTGTTTAAGTGTTTTTATGGCTTAATATAAGTCTTTGAGCTTAAATATTATGTTTTTGAGGAACCTTGATGTGTTTGTTAGTGTTTCAGGGTCAACATTGAAGAATAGAGAAACTTCAGAAACATTCCGGCCAAAGCAACAACTTACTATCGTGATAGAAGCATGGGAGCCAGCCTACGATCGTGGCGTATGGGCCACGATTGTGACAAAAAACTATGCCACAACCAACAATCGTAGCCTGATTGCCACGATCATGACAGAAGGGTTGGATGCAAGCCACGATCATGGCCTACATTGAACAGACACACAAATAAGGAAAACATCAAGTTTTGAGGGATTTTTGGAACCTTTTTGAACTCGAAAACTTAAGACACAAAAGGTATTTAAAGAATAAGAAGAATAGAGATTGAGAGATTTTGCATCATCCATAATTCAGAAACCCTAGAGATTGAGAGATTTTGCATCATCCATAATTCAGAAACCCTAGAGATTGAGTAAGAAAGGAATGAAGAGAGACGTGGAGAAGAAGCCTACGCGAAGTAATTCCCAGAGCAGAAGGCTTCTCGTCGTTGTTGCCTTTGTCATCCATTCCGATTCTATTTCCAGTTTACTTTCAATTTTATGATTGTATAGAATTTGGGATAGCTGTTGATGATAGGATTGTTGAATGTTGAGTAATGTTCAAACTCACCTTCGGGTTATTTTATCTTTCATATTAATGAAATTTGATTGTTGTGTTTTTATTATATTTCTTGTGATTTAAATTCTACACTTGTATAATTCAGTGAAATACTGAGAGGGTGAATCGAGTAAAAAATCATTAAATTGGGCTAACGAGGGTTAGGTAATTTAATAGAACAAGAATTAAATCAAATCAGTAAATTTGTGCAAAGAGAGATTTTGCATAGGTTTTCGGTAGTTTTTGGACAACTTCAGATCTAATTTAGGTATTGGATAGATTATCGTTCAAGAGATTGCAATTCTCATAATATGATTAGGGTTTATAAATTAAGTTAATGGTTATAACTCGAGAGAGAGCAATCAACCCTAGTACTGTCTAGAACCAGCAATCCAGTAATTCATAATCAGTTAGGTTTCCATTAAAGTTGGATAAAATTTCCCTTTCTCTCAATTAGTGGTTCTTAGGTTGATTCTTGATTAGGTGTTGCATCTACTATTTTATTTATATTTCTGAATTTGATTTTTGTAATTGATTGCATGATTAAAATAATTTTTTGCTTTAGTTTTGTTCATTTTGAATTATTGCGAATTGTTTTCTGCCTTAGATTTTATGATTAGATTAACCCTCTTCATGGGATCGAAACCTTAGGTACTATATGAACGACCCGTATGCTTGTAGAATATTCATGTTAAATTATTAAAACTTATTAATATCAAAAATCTGTGATCAAGTTTTTGGTGCCGTTGTCGGGGAGGCCATTAGTTTAGTTGTTTAGTCAAAGGTTTTTTTCACTATCTTTTGTTTTTAAATTAAAAAACGAAGAAGAAGTTTGGAGCGTAAAGTAGAGACACATTAAGACATCTTAGAATGAGAATGAGACATCTGAAGAGTTGAATGCTAAGAAGAGATAAAAAGAACAATCATGGAGGATGTATATTATAGGGAGCAAGGGACTATTGTAGATTTCAATGAGCCCCAATTTAATTGGGGAAATGATAATTACGTTTTGCATGATGTTTAAGGGTGTAATTTGTTAAGTATTTAGTGTTAAATTTAGAGTTAAGTCTATGTTTATGTGTTAATTACGTTAGTTATGTGTTTAAGTGGTTTTTATAGGTTAGTTTGAATCTTTGAGCTTAATTGTTACATTTTGAGATACCTTGATGTGTGTGTTAGTGTTGCAGGGTAAACGGGAAAGAACGACAAAGATTTGAAGAGTTTCGGGCTAAAAGACATAGGCCACGATTGTGCAGAGTGGCCATGATCGTGATAAAAAAGGAAGAGCCAGAAGCAGCTAGGCCACGATCATGCACCAAGGGCCACGATCGTGACAGATAGCGTCAAGTTAGGCCACGATCGTACACTTTAGGCCATGATCATGACAGAAAGGATAAATCACAAGTCACGATCGTGGCAGGCATGGCCACGATCGTGCCTTGCGTTGTGCTGACACAAAAACTCAAATTGTGAGTGATTTTTCAGACCGTTTCAACTCCGAGTTTGACCTAGGGCTGTTACAAAATAAATAGCACATTACAAGATAGCCACTGTAGAGGGCAGAGGGTGAAAAAGAGTGGAGCAAAACAGTGAGTTGTTGTAAAAATCCAAGAGAAACCTAAAGAGAAATCAAGCGATTTAGGAAGGAGACGAAGAAAGAGAGGCACGAAGATACTTTGACGCGAATTACTTCCCAAAACAGGCAGTTTCCCGTAGTCATGACCTTCGAGATCTATTCTGATAGTATTTTCTATTTTTTATTTTGATTTCATTGATGTATGAGATTGAATATTGATTGGATTTTGTCTAAACTCACCTTCAGGTTTTTTTAATTCTTGAAATTAATAAAATTTATTTGATGGTGTTTTATTTCGATTTAATTATGATTCAATTTCGATTCTTCATAACTTAGCAATAAACTGAGAGGGTGAGCTGGTAAAAATCATCGATTTGGACTGACTAGAGTTAGGTAAATTGATAGGTAGAGACTTGAATCAAACTGGTAGAGTTGTGTAATGAGAGATCGAGCATAGATTCCCGATAGGCTAATAGATAAATTCAAAACTAATTTAGGTTTTAAACCAATTGCAGATTGAGAGATCACAATTCCTATAATTTGAATTATGGTTTATCAATTAGGGTTAAGAATTATAACTCCAGAGAGTGTAATTCACCCTAGGACCGTCTAGGCCAGTTAAATCGAAAATTGCATAATTGGTAGATTTTCTTTAATTTCGAATTGAATCCCCTTTTCTCTCACTTGGTTAGTTCTAGGTTGGGTTCTCGGTCGTGAGTATGAGAAGAAAAGAAGAGGAGAAAATCAAGCTAGGGTTGTGGAGATCTTGAAGAGTTTGAAGAATTTGGATCTTAAACAAGTAACTCTTAAGGAAGCTTGACGAGAAGAAGAAGAAGAGATCGAGAAAGCACAAATGGCCAAGGAATTCCAAAGAAACATGGCTTAAGAAGTCAACCTTGGTAGGCAACAGTAGAGAACCTTCATGGATTTTATAAGACCAGGGTTTAACCCTATAAACCAAGGAGTGACTAGATCGCCGATTCAAGCGGCCTCATTTCAAATTAAGTCGGCCCTCTTGAATATGCTTCAGCAGAACGTCTAATTTTATGGACTAGCAAACGAAGACCCGAATTCTCACATCGTGAGTTTTCTCGAGATCTGTGATACTTTCTAGTATCATCAGATGTCAGAAGACGTAGTAAGGATTAGGCTATTTCCTTTCACGCTTAGGGATAGAGCGAAGGCTTGGTATTATTCACTGAGCCCCGCTAACATTACAACGTGGGAACAGTTATTGCATGCCTTTTTAGATTAATACTTCCCGTTAACAAAGACTATCAAAATTATTAAGGAAATTACAAATTTCCAACAAGGTGATGGGGAGTCTATTTATAAAGTGTGGGAGCGTTATAAGGATCTGCAGAGGAGATGCCCGCACCATAACTTACTAAAGGAATTCTTGCTGTAGACATTCTACAACGGAGTGAACTCACATACTAGAGGCACCATTGATGCGGTGTCGGGAGGATCATTAATGAGAAAGACGGTCGATGAAGCAGAAGAGTTAATAGAGGAGATGGCTAGTAATAGTTGCTTATGGGCAAGTGAACATAATAGACAATCTACTAACTTCAGGGAGCATAAAGGAGTTGTCACTGTCGATCAGATGACGAAAATGCAAGCTAAGATCAACAACTCGACGCGACAACTTAGTAATAAGAAGGCATCATCCTCAGTAACGGTAAAGGCCGCGCAATTGAAGTGTGAGCTATGCGGCTAATTGGATCATGATACGGTGGACTGCTATCTGATGAGAGACGATAAACTGGAATAAGTTAATTATATGGGGCCCAATTTGGATGTGGAGGGGGTAATAATCCATACTCCAACACATATAACCCTGGTGGAAGAATCACCCTAACTTCTCCTGGTCAAACAGTAATAATAGAGGGCAGTTCAGGCTTCAAGGGCAATCGAGCTTTCAGCAGGATAAGACAAGCTCGATGGAAGCTAAATTGGATAGAATTCTATATAAGCTTGGTGCTTTAGATGATGCACACAAAAAGCTGGAAGATAAATTTGAGCAAGTCACTAAGAGACATGCATCTTCCATTCATAATTTAGAAACCTAAGTTGGTCAACTGACAAACGCCTTTTCGATGCAAAAGTTTGGAAATGTTCCTAGCACCTCAGAAAAAAAAATCAAAGGAACAACTAAAGGCTATCACACTTCGGAGTGGGAAGCAAATTGAACCACCCACAAGGACAAGAGAGGAGCCTGCCTAGCCAGTAGAGAAGAATTAAGAAAAGGAGAAAGAAGTGGACATGAGCGAATACCCTCCATATATTGCACCTTCGCTATATCAGCCCAAGATACCTTTTCCTCAATGACTACAAAAGAAGAAGTTAGATGAAGAATTTACAAAGTTCGATGAGAAGGTAAGTACGCTACAGATAAATCTCTCATTTGTTGAGGCGTTAAAACATATGCAGAAATACGCAAAATTTTTAAAGGATATATTATCTAAGAAGCATACTTGAGAGGGAAATCAGACGGTAGCTCTAACTGGCACTTGCAGTTTAATAGTAACCAGTCAAATGCCTTTAAAATTGAAAGATCTAGGAAGTTTTACAATACCTTGTATTGTTGGTGAACTGGAATTCATTAAGTGCTTATGTGATCTGGGAGCTAGCATCAATCTTATGCCTTTGTCAATATTCAGGAAGTTGGGACTGGAAAAGGTTAAGCCTACCTCGATGCTAATTCAATTGGCAGACCAATCCATTAAAAGGTCGTTGGGAATAGTGGAAGATGTATTGATGTGAGTGGATAAGTTCAGTAGATTTTGTGGTTCTGGATTTTGAAGCAGATAAGAACTGCCCACTGATCTTGGGTCGACCTTTTATGAATATGGGGAAGGACATAATTGGTGTTCATGAAGGTAAATTGACACTTCAAATAGGAGAAGATTAGGTTAAATTCAATATGAATAAGGCTTTAAAGAATCCAATAACAAGTAGTGCATACATGAAGGTCGAAATGTTGGAACACCAACTGTGAGAACAAATTGAGAGTTGCATTGCAGAAGTGAAGTCTTTGGAAGCAGAGGATGACAATGAACACCAGAATCCTGAATCTACAGAAGATGATGAGATAGAGGGGACAGATGTTCCAGTTCATCAAGACAAATTAATTTGGACCGAAGCACCCACTCTACCATCCTCAAAGAAGCCTCCGATATTAGAACTTGTGCCTTTACCTGTGCACCTCAGGTATACCTTTCTTGGTAAAGGTAAAACCTTACCAATAATAATCTCCAACCAATTGGGTGAAAAACAGGAAAGTAAAGTGGTGGAGGTTGTTAAGAAGCGAATGAAAGATATCGGATGGCAGATTGTTGACATTCGAGGAATAAGTCCAAATGTTTGCATGCACCGAATAAATTTGGAGGATGACTGCAAAACGGTACAGGAGCATCAACGGAGGATGAATCCTAACATGAAGGAGGTAGTCAAGAAAGAAAGCATTAAACTCCTCAATGCAGGGATAATTTATCTCATCTCTGATAGTGAGTGGGTCATCCCGTTGTAATGCGTACCTAAAAAGGGAGGAATGACGGTGATATAAAGTGAAAGTGGAGAAGTAACATCTACAAGAATAGTCACAGGATAGAGAGTATGCATAGATTATCAGAAGCTTAACTCAGTAACTAATAAGGATCACTTTCCTCTCCCATTCATAGACTAGATGATAGAAAGGGTAGCTGACCATTCATTCTATTGTTTCTTAGATAGATATTTAGGCTACAATCAAATTTTTATCTACCCTGATGATTAGGAGAAAACCACATTTACTTACCCTTATGGTATGTTTGCATACAGACGGATTTCCTTTGGATTCTGCAATGCCCTAGCCACATTTCAGAGATGCATGATGTCAATCTTCATGGACATGATAGAAGATATAATGGAGGTATTAATGGATGACTTTTTAGTCTTTGGAGACTCTTTTGAAATGTGTTTAACTAATTTGGATAGAGTTCTTCAAAGGTGTGAAGAATCACATCTGGTGCTGAATTGGGAGAAATGCCATTTTACGGTACAAGAAGGAATAGTGCTAGGCCACAAAATCTCACATCAAGGGTTCGAAGTTGACAGAGCAAAGATAGAGGTGATAGAGAAGCTCCCGTCACCAAGTAATGTAAAAGGTGTGTGAGGATTCTTAGGTCATGTTGGGTTCTACCATTGAATTCATTAAGGATTTTTTAGAAATTGCAAGACCTTTAACAAACCTCTTAGTTAAGGATGTGCCCTGCGTGTTTGAGGTTCACTTATCTACATTCAATACTCTAAAGGAGGCATTAATTTCAACACCAATTTTATCACCACCAGACTGGACATTACCGTTTGAAGTGGTGTGTGATGCAAGTGATCAGGCCATAAGTTGTGTTTTGGGTCAACAGAAAGATAAGATGTTCCATGCTTCTACTATGCTAGTAAGACTCTTGCAGGACCCCAACTAAATTACACCACTACAGAAAAGGAATTACTTGCAATAGTGTATGCATGTGATAAGTTTCGACAATAACTTTTAGGATTAAAGATCATTTATTCACCGAACACGTGGCATTGAAATACCTTTTCAACAAGAAAGATGCAAAACCCAGGTTAATTCTATGGGTGTTACTTTTGCAAGAATTCGATTTAGAAGTGAGAGATAAAAAGGGAGCTAAAAATGTGGTAGCTGACCACCTATCTAAACTTGAGGGAGGGGAATGCAAGCCAAGCAATTATATTAACGAGAATTTCCCTTATGAAACTCTAATATTACTCAATAGCTTGACTATACCATGGTTTGCAGACATTGCCAATTATGTGGCCAGTGGTAAACTTCCCTCATATCTCTCTTACTAGCAACAGAAGAAGTTCTTGCATGACTGTAACCGTTATATATGGGATGAACCAACCCTATATAGAGCTTGTGCCGATGGGTTAATGTGACGTTGTGTTCCAGATGAGGAAATGTTATACATCCTTAAGCAATGTCATGAAGGTCAATATGCTGGACATTATGGAGCCAAAAAATTGACGACTCAAATACTTGAAAGTGATTTTACTAGCCACAACTGTTTAAGGATACACAAACCTATGTGTCACAATGTGATCGATGCCAGAGGATAGGTAACATATCCAAAAGGATGAGATGCCGTTATCAAATATTTAAGAGGTATAGGTCTTCGATGTCTAGGGCATTGACTTTATAGGTCCATTTCCAATCTTCAATGGGGAACATGTACATTCTCGTGGGAGTCAATTATGTCTCACGATGGGACAAAGCGGTAGCATCTCCGACCAATGATAGGTAGGTGGTGCAAAAGTTCATTAAACGGCTATTTAATTGGTTTGGAGTGCCATGTACAATAATAAGTGATGGAGGCGCACATTTTTGCAACATATCTTTTGATGCCCTCCTAAAATGATACGAAGTATGCCACCGAGTGGCTACACCTTACCATTCACAAACTAGTGGCCAAGTGGAAGTTGTCAACTGAGAGCTAAAACAAATTATAGAAAAGACAGTGAATAATTCCCAAAAGGATTGGGCAGTAAAGCTGGATGATGCTTTATGGGCCTATAGGACAATTTTTGAGATACCTATTGGAACAACTCCGTACAAACTCATAAATAAGAAAGCATGTCATCTATCGATCGAACTAGAACATCGAGCGTACTGGACGATCAAAGCATTAAACTTTGATTGGAAGCAAGCCAGTGAAAAGAGACTTTTACAACTAGACGAGCTCAAAAAGTTTGATTTAATGCTTATGAGAATGCCAAACTCTACAAAGAAAAGGTTAAGAAATGACATGATGCTTCTCTCAAGCAAAACGAATTCAAAGTACGGGACATCATTCTATGATATAATTCCTAGTTAAGGCTATTTCTAGGGAAGTTGAAGTCTAGATAGAGTAGACCATTCACGGTAATTCAAGTTTTCGATCATGGAGCTCTCAAAATAAAAAATGCTAATAAAGAGACTGTTACAGTCAATGGGCACCGGTGTAAGCTATATTTTAAAAGAGCACTTCCCACAGATAAAGAAGTGATTTCCTTGTCTTCGACTGCTTGAAAATGCCTCCTAAATTATAGGTCAAGCTAAGGACCATAAACTAGCAACTAGTTATATTTTGTTTGAAAATGTTAGTGATAGTATTTTTACTTTCAATAAACTGTTGGCGATTCATACAGACTCTTAGGGTGTTCAACTCCCAACTATGACACCATCACCACCTCTGTCACCTTAGCATCTAAATCTAACCTAAAATTTTCTTCAATTTTATTTTGTTCCGTTTATTTTTTAGCTTTATTGTTATTATTTTTATTGTTAATTTTATCTGTTCTCTGTTACTTAAGTTTTTTTCTTTACCCTTCGTGTATGTGTTGTGTGTGTTTCCTTCTCACATCAAGGGCAATGTGATATTTAAGTGTGGGGAGGGAGGGATTATGTGGTTTTCTTTTGTATGTAAATTTTGCATACTGTATGATAGTAGAAGGTTACATTGTATGTAAGTGTGTGAATGTGTCTATGGCTTAAATCGAGTAAAATTTATTTAATTTTGGGACATAGTCTATCAGGTTTTGAACGATCATTAGCCTGTGAAATTAGTGAAATAAGGGGCCTTTGGATAAATATACAATGTAAGTTGGACTTAGTGTAAATTTGGCACTCTCTAGATTGTCACATTCATTTATAAATTGAGGTCTTTTAGGTTAAGTAGTTTAACTAGTATTTTTCATAAAAATGAATAGCTAAAAGCAACAAAAAAATTGTTAGTTTAATAAATTACTATTCTGCTGACCTTCGGAATAGTAATAGAGCTAGTAGCCAGTTGAAAATGTGATATAGCTGAGTAACCGGATCGACACGCATCACAAATATGTGCCTTCATGTAAAAAGGCTATAATGACATTTCAACCAAGTTGTTTAATAAATGACTTAGTTAAGTAGCCGGATTGACATTTGTCATAAACGTTTGCCTCCGAGTAAAAGACTAACTCCTGGTTTAAATAAAAAAATTATTTTAAATAAATACCTACCAGGCTTGTAATAAGCTTGAATTTTCATGGAATTTTACTTAGGAACAGTTACAAAGTGTGAGGGACTGAAGATTTATTAATGTGTGTACAAATGAAAAGGGTAAGTAAGTAACACTTAAGTTTTGATTTAGTTTTATATTTAGTTCAAAGCCCTTAGACACATATTTTGTTTGTTAATGATTTGCCATAATTCGAATGATTGTGTCCAAGATTAAGACTATTTCATGAAGTCAGAGCCTTTTTCTCATTATTTTATAGTGTGTTATGTTTTTTATTATTTTGTTTGCTTGAGGACAAGCAAACCTTTAAGTGTGAGGATGTTGATAGTTGTATTTTGCATAATGTTTTAGGGTGTAATCTGGTAAGTATTTAGAGTTAAATAGAGAGTTAAGTGTGTGTTTATGTGTTAATTATGTTAGTTAGTAAGTTTATGTGTCTTTTATGGGTTAGTATGAATCTTTGAGCTAATTGTTATATTTTTTAGGTGCCTTGATGTGTGTGTTAGTGTTGCAGGGCAAACATGCAATAACGATGAAGATTTGAAGAGTTTTAGGCTAAAAGACACAGGTCATGATCGTGTATAGTGGCCAAGATCGTGACAGAGAAGGAAGTGCCAAAAGCAGCCAAGCCACGATCATGACAGAGAGCGTCAAGTCAGGCCACGATCGTGCACTTCAGGCCACGATCGTGACATAAAGGATAAATCACCAACCACGATCGTGGCAGGCAGGGTTACGACCGTGCCTTGCGTCAAACTGACACAGAAACTCAAAATTTGAGTGATTTTTTAGACTTAGGGCATCTACAAGATATCCGCCAGTAGCCATTAGAGAGGAAGAGAGTCGTGGAAAAAGAACAAAATTTTGTCAAATCAAAGAGAGACCTAGAGAGAGATCAAGAGATTGAGGAAGGAGACGAAGGAAGAGAAACACGAAGATGTGCTAGACACGAAGTACTTCCTGAAACAGGTGGTTTCCCGTTGTCGCTGCTTTGAGATTTCGTTCTTGACAATATTTCCATTTATTTAGGTTTTATTTATGTATAGAATTGAAATAACTTTTGAGATTCGTTGTGTGAATGTTGAGTTTACGTTTATACTCACTTTCAGATTTTGATTCTTGAGATTAATAAAATTTATTCGATTGTGTTTTCTTATTTAGTTTATTGTTATTCAATTCTATTCTTAATAATTTGGCAACAAACTGAGAGAGTGAGCTTGGTAAAAATCATCAATTTGGGCTAATGGGAGTTAGGTGAATCGATCGGTAGAGAATTAAGTCAAGCCGGTAGAGTGGTGTAATAAGAGATCGAGCATAGATCCCTAATAGGTTAATAGGCAATTTTAGAACTAATTTAGGTTTTAGACCAATTAAAGATTGAGATATCATAATTCCCATCATTTGAATTCGGGATTACTAATTAGGGTTAAGAATTATAGCTCGAGAGAGTAATTCAACCTAGGACCACCTAGACCTGTTAATTCAATAATTGCATAATTGGTTAGGTTTTCTTAGTTTCAAATTAAAATCGCCTTTCTCTCCTTTGGTAATTTCTAGGTCGATTTTAGGTTGAGCTATGATTTTGCTATTTTGTTTACTCTCTAACACTTTAATTTCTCATATTGATAAATGATTTATTTAAATTTTGCATTAGTTGTTTAATTAGGTTAATGATGAACTTAACTTCCTTTAGATTTTAGGACCAGTTCTTTTCCTTGTGGGATCGACAACTTAGGTACTACGCAAATGACCTGTGCGCTTGTGGTAATTACCAAGGTTATAATTAGTAAAACTTAGCGCATGTAACCTTGAGCAAACACTAGTTGGATTAGCAAATCAAAGAAGATCTCATCTCTATAGTATCAGCTCAGGACATCAAACAAATTTTGTTTAGTCTACACCATTCGCAATCCCCTGATCTAGATGATTTTTTTGTCTCGTTCTTTCAACCCACATGGGATACTATTGGTGAATTACTTATTCAATTCTAAAAAAGAACAAAAATATGAAAACAAAAACAAGGTGGCCCTCCAACACTTTCTAAAAGTATCCTAAGTTAAACCTAATAAGAGCGTTTATAGTTAAGGTAACAAAACCATTATCAAACTATTTATAAACTATGGTTACTTGTAAAAAGTCTAATTATAGTTAAACTTTATTATCAAAAAAGCCTAAGGTCACTAATTTCTTTTTTTGTAGAATTTTAATGTTGTTGAAACTCTAATTTTATATATGCCCAATGACACTAAAAGTTTATTAACTAGAAGTATAAGATCATTGAAATTATATTTCACTAGAACTCAAGACATATCTCATAACTTCATACTTTGACTTGAATTTTCTACCATCTATCTAAAAATCACCCCCTGCCTACACAATTTGTAACATCCCGTTACCTATGGGAGGTTAGAATAGTAAATAGGAGTGTTAAATGAGAGCTTAGAAATGCTTGTTTCATGCTCATGCATAATATGGCATACAAATACACGTGATCAGTGAAGGTCTTGCATATGAAAATAATTGTACATGCATTCATGAATAATTCCGGGTATAATTGGACTGATTTGTGAATTTTTGAGAATTTTGAATATTTCTACATTGAAAATATTATTGGTTAGTAGAATTATGAGATTTAAGAATT
>JAOTAY010000004.1:25188696-25221349 GCA_025629805.1 Erythroxylum baracoense
ACTCACTATTCACAAATGCATGAGCATGAGATGTGTTGTCCTAATTTCTCTGATTGCTCTCTCTTGTGTACCCGTTTTTCTGGTCCGACCCGTTATATGAAAACGGGATGTTACATCTTATCCCTATTATCATCTTCTCTGAAATTCTTTCCATACATAGAGTTTTCCATCAAATTCCTTCGGAGAGTTAACTCTGATTTTTCATATCCCTTACCATTTCCGTTACTCCTAAAGTGTTTCTTTTGCCTTAAGAAAAACTAGAAGTAGATTAGTGTTCACAGAGGAGTACGTGCTCTTGCATGAAAATTTAGGCTTTATGGATAGTTGAAGATCTTAGAGTTTTTCAACAAGAAGAGGAGCAATTGGAACGTCAACCTCCAGACGTTGCCGGAACTTCCAGGCATTAGCTTCGGGAGCAATTGTGAGTAACCTAGACGGTCTTACTTAATTACTTGTTTGTTTAAATTCTATTTTGAAATGATTGAATGAATGTGGCTTGATTGTTGATTCCAGTCAATGAAGGTCCGATGACTGTGATATTGGATTTAGATATTGAAGTGCTACTTGTATGTGAACGTGCAGAACTATATGCTTCAAAATATGATTGATTGTGAAAGATGCATTCCATAAATGAATGTACAATCAGATAATGGCAGTTGTGACCAGAGTAGCCACCGATAAGAGCTTAATGCTCAAAGTGTAAAAAGAGCCTCGAGCTTAGAAAGTGATTAAGAGCCTAAGGCTCACTATGTAAAATGAGCCATATATCCTCAACGGATAAGGGACAGTTATCAATAAGCCCGGTATCCAAAAAGGATACGGGACAGTTCAGGCACTCGGTCACAACAATGTAATAACTGGAAAAGAGTCTCCTGAGCATTTCATATATGTCTACTTTAGTATGTTTGATTGATTGAAATGCAAAATTACCTATGCTTAAGTGAAATTGTGATACTGATGTAAAGAATAATTTGGTGAAATATATGTTATGTGAATTGTTGTATTGCATGAATTGAGTGGACCATCAATGATTGTTACCTCATTGAGTTCGCAAAACTCACCAAAATTGCAACGTTACCTTTTCAGGACCGAGAGACGACTCTAACTTTTGAGAGGCTCTACCAGCCGTGTAGATTGTGTTTTGGCAAGAGAAGTCATGGCTCAAAGGTCGGTCAACTGGAATTTTTAGACATATTAGATAAACTTTGTATATTTTTCCTCTTTCATGTAGTACTTTTATACTAGGTTTTGATGATGTACATGTAGTAAGTGTTGAAAGATACAATGTAGACTTTCGGTTTGTGAAATTAAACAAGGAAAAAGTTGGTTTTAAAATATTGTGGTTTTCTTATGATGCTTTATAAGTGAGAAATGATATGATGCCTTGTGAAGTGACTGTAGCGATCGAACGTGGCTCATCCTTATCTTAGGATATATATACCACAATGACCTCCAGGCGTCTCGGTGTGTACCCTACGGTAAGGGGATGCGACAAAATTACTCAAGGACTTCAATTTGTGAGCATTTGCAAAATTCAAACTATACTTGAACTTTCTACGAGTAATGACTTTAACAACATGTCAGCTACATCATCTAAAGTGCGAACTTTATTTAATAAGATATAATCAAATGTAGTAAATTTTTTGATCTTGTAAAACTTTACATCCTTTATTATAGACCATATTAGTCTATATTTCTCTAGACTTTCCCTAATCTCTAAAAAGATAGTCCATTTCCATCACTAATGGTCAAAGCATATGTAACTAAGTCTCCCCAATCGTATATCCTTAATTGCCTAACAACCCTTCCCACTTTATCCTTGCTATATTGTGCTGATATTTTCCTTTTGATATTATTTTATATCATGAATTAGAATTTTTAACTCCCTATTATTTTAGTATCAATCTTGAACTAGTACTACACACTGTTGATCTTAGTTTGTCTTTTATACTTTGTGTCCATCAATATATGTCACTCGCTGAAGACTATATCCTTAAAGATTACTCTATCCTTTTTACCAAGTACACAAAACTTACAAAATCTACTTCCCGTATTTGTCATCTTATAATAAGCTCCCTTTATAAAATTCTATCATCTATTATGCACCAAGATGACTTAATTGCAAATGTCATACCACAGTATTATCTTTCTTCCTTCAAGATTGAGACAAAACCAACAATTCCACCATCATCTTTCCTATTAAGACACAAATTCTATAAATGTCAACGTGCCTTTTATTATATTAGACTAATAGACATCACTAAAAAATGTGTTCCCTTGTCTATCATGAATACCCGTGGAAATCAAATTCTTTTGAAACTTAATAACATGCCAGGAATCTAATGTTCCAAAAATTACATCATATATTTGTTGGGAAATGAGGACGAAATCTAATCTTGGCCGTGATAGAATAATTATAAAACTTTTCATATTTTGATTTCTGAAAACTAAATTTTAATTATAAATACAAATATTTCTAATTAAATTCTAAATATGACCAAATAAGATCCAATATCTCATATTGATCATTATTTATTAAATATCTCATATTTAATCATAAAGTTTATCAAACTTTACAATCAAGTCCAACTTGATTAAATTACTTTTGCTCTCTTTAATTTGTTCTTTATGTGAGACCCATTAGGTTTTCAAATATGTTAGCAATTATTATAAATTATAATTATAATCCATAATTAGAATTAGATAATTAAAAATTCTTTTAATTTATCTTTAATTCTCCAATTAAACTATTTATAATCATAGATCAAGATTGGCTTCTAGTCACACTTCATAATCACCTAAACATTTAGGAATGTCAAAGTGACTTTGACTAATCTTTTCGTGTATGATTTTTCTGTATAATTTAATCCTTTCATCATATAATGTTTCGATTAGACATAGAGCATAGAATTAATGTCTACTTTATTTTGAGTCATATCATATTAGTTATCTCCCATTAGCCATTGATTTAATTAATGACATTTGTAAACTATTTACAAATTGTTACTCTACTTTGGTCAAGGATTTTCCAAATCAATATTAATCGAGAACAAGAAAACTTTCTCCCTAATTATTCTAGGTTGATGAATCCTATCTTGATTACTCAACTATCTATATATAGTTCATGCTACATTTAATGACTACCAACTGGACTACTCATAATTATAATAGGTCATAAGTAATACCAAAGCATAGCAATTCCTATACAAGATATCTTTGAAGACCTCAAGTCAAAGCATCACTTATGCAATCATCACAATAAGAATTTTCATAAATATATATGATATGTGTTTAAACGGTGATTCATTTGATATACTACACTTACTGATTAATGCCTTAGAAATGCTTAGGATACTCACTTTATCTCATATTTAATCTTAGGTACATTTTGAAAGTGAAGGAACTAAAGCGACCCGAAAGCATATCCATTGAAGCCATCTTCTCAATTTTCATATTTTATTGATTCATGGAGCATGATGAAGAAGACGATTGAAAGCAAGAGAAGACAATTAAAGGCCAAGAAAGATGAGACATTTGCTAGAAACACAAAGAAGAATATTGCATTGTAACTTATGGCTATGCAGTATTTTAATTCCACTAACGTTTAAGGTATAAAGAATACATGTGTGGAACATGAAGAGGGGCTGGAAAAATAAAGAAGTGTGACATGAAGATGGCTGGCAAGAGGGCAAAGCTGAAATGGTGTCGGCTCTAGCATGAAAACGTTGGGATAATAAAACAAAATTTGGATAGCTACATATTTGGAGGGCTTTTACTCACGGCTGTATGGATTGCATGGACTGAATGTATATCACATAAGTTACAACTGTTATTCCTTATTTAAAGTATATGAAAAAAAGAGATATTGAGGTGTTAGGTTGAACAAAAGAACGTGAGTGTGCGAGTGTTATAGAAAATGTGGAAGAATAAAAACATAGAGAGCTGGAATCGAAGGGGATGTAAAAATGCAACTCCTATACATTTTGTCTAATTTTTAACCTAGCTACCTTATGAGTCTAAAAAAGGCCTACAAATAATAGAAAAGAGGGTGGAAGTGTCGGTTAGAGTGTGGCGGTTGAAGGGAGAATAAAACAAGGAACAACTGAAAGAAGGAGGAGAGAACCGAAGCTCCCATCTTTATTGGAGGCTGAATATATGTAAGTGGAGCTGGTGTGTGAGAGTGAAGAAACGTGAGTGGAGGCTGCTTCTTTTGATGTTTAAACATAGCTAGGAGGGCTGAAGAAAGAACAAAAGAAACAAAGACTAGAGTGAAAAAGAGGAGCAATTGAGAGCTGCGAGAGAAGAGCATAAAAGTCTCATGAAACAAGTGAGGAATCGAGAGTTGCAAGAGAAGAAAAGAAGTTACGTGAGTAGTAGCTTGGGACAAACATCTTTATTAGATATCTTTATTGTAAGAGAAGAAAGGAAGTTATCTAACCTAATTTATGTTGTTCCTAATGATTAACGATGTGAGGGACAAACAGTAGCTTGGGACAAACATCAAATTAATCGTTAGGAATAACATAAATTAAGTTAGATAACCTAAATATGTAAGGTTACTACCTATATTGATCAGTTTCCAATTTGTAATGTGCCTGCCAAATTGAATCTAGAGATTGTATCCTAGGTTATTCGGTAGTTAGGTTTAACTAACGATTGTATCTTAATTAAACAAGACCTAAGGGAAATTGGGATTAGTAGAGCGTTCTATTAGTCTCAAATCAACAGTTCGAAGAGAGTAGTAAAGATGTTAGGATGATGGAATATGCTTGATCGTGTTTAGGCTGAGATTGAACCTAGAACCGAACCTTGCTTATATTAAACAATTTTCTCATTTTCGATTCCTTGTTTTAATTCGTTTTGATAGTATACTTTTACTTTAATTTCTAAATTCCTTAAAAATCCAAAATCACCATTTATATTTTCCTTTCATCAATTAATTTCATTACGAATATTAACCAAACATTCCCTGTGGATTTGATCCTGACTCACCATAACTATAAATTTTAGTGTGTAGAGTTAGGTAAATTTTGCAGTGCACTCGACACGTGTTGTCAATATAAGTAATGTTCTAAATAGATTTCTAGTAACGGGTCAGTTTAGTGCACTTATTCTCTGACAAGCACCCACACATTTGTTTAAGTATCTCCATACTTTAGTTTATGAAATTGACTACTTTCTTCATAAGGAAAAACATAACGTGTCCTAGTCCTTTTACATTCTATTAATATCCAGTCTTAATAGAATGATGACTCAGAATAATTTAGGGATAATGCATAAATGCAACAGGAATCTCATAATTATAATCTCATCATAATTTCATGTGCAATGTATAATTATCCTATGGACTTTATCTATACATCTAAACATGTCCAAGATAAAGAATGTCTTTAAATTATTTTATCACTAATCTATAACCAATCATGGGCATAAACCAATAATATTTGATATGTACTAATCTATTGTTTCTAACCACACACTCCATTATCACCAAATCTAATAATATTATTTTATTTTTTAAAGAACAGAACTAGTCCTTATTAGAGGTCATATAATAAGAAACGTCAATATTCACCAGGTAATCAAAGTTATTCATAGCTAAAACATCACAGCCTCTTCATAAGAAATCTTCTAGACTACAATAGTACATGATTTTTTATTTATTGCCTTTTTCTTGTTTCCGTTCTTTTGTTGTGAACAATCTTTTTTAAATTGTTCTTTAACTTTACAGTTAAAACAACAAATAAATTTAACCTTAGATTTAGATTGTGACTTTTAGCCTTCAATTTGGAGCATGACTTACTTCAGTTTTTAATACTCTTTTCCTTATTCCTTCCTCTATTAACAATCAAACTCATGTTTGATCTAAGTTCATACATGTCTAATGACCTTTTTATTCAATTCCCTATATTACAGGGCATCCTTCACAATAATGGAAAAAAAATCTCTTCACCATACAATATGATATCAAAAAAAATCTTCATATGAATTACGCATGTAAGAGAAAAAGATATGACTTTATCCTCATTCTCAATTTTAACCACAACGCTTTGTAGATCTAAGATGGCCCAATTAAAATTATTAATGTTATCTTTTGGTTGTGTACTTTTTGACTTTCTCGAGGTATATAAAAGCAGTAATATAAACAATTTGTAAGTTATCTCTTTTGATACTTACTTCCAAGTGAAGTCTATAATGAAACAGTAGTTGTTTCAATAATCACCACTCTTTAGACCTCATCACCCAAACTAAACAATAATGTGCTATTATGAGTCCTTGGTAAAATCTCTTCCTTCTCCAACGCCCCTAAATTCTCTAGCAATTTTTCTTCTCCTTTTAACATTGTTGCACATCTTTCTTGAATAAGAATTGCTCTCATATTCACCTTCTACATAGTGAAATCATTCAATCCACTAAACTTCTTAATATCGAACTTGTGTAGAGACATCATAATTCTTACAATATCAATTCAAGATGACAACCACGACTCTAATACCAATTCATACAATATCAATTACTCTCATACTAATTGTCTCACAAATGAAAGCAATATAAAAACAAGGAAATAAAAAAAATTTATATGGTTCAGTGAATCTATATGACTTACATTCATAGATAAGAGAATAGATTTCTTTTATAACTGTGAGAAAGGTGATACAAAGAGAAGTATATCAATAACTTTATAATACATCTCTTAAATATTCTCTCTTGTATCTTCTAACGTCTCAACTTACAAAATCCTTATTGAACTACTTACAAACTAGCGCTGCCTTTAAGATGTCTAATTTTAGATACAATTTATTTCTATAGAAGTCTAAGATTACTAATGTTCTATTTCAACAGGAGTTTAAGGTGACACAAACTCTATTTCTATAAATGTATAGTGACAACAAAACTCTATTTTGACAAATATATAGTGAGAATAAAACTCTATTTCACTAAAAGGCTAAAGTGACTGAAATCAATAAAAGCATATCTTATAGCAAGAAATGGAAGGAAAATTAAGCAAGACAAATCTCAATAAAGTGATTAGTCCAATGAGTTTTATTTGTCACTACGGGAGGTTGGTGCTCCACTTTAGTTCCTACTAAATTCAATGCGTAACCAACAACTAAGCAGATAAGGAAAATTGAAAATTGCGACAGAGAGGTAAGGGTACAACGTTTCAAGAACAAGGGTTGCTGATATTCACAAATTCTTTGTTTATGATTATATGCGGTGCACAAATCATTGGTATATTGAATTTCAGCGCATTTGTTAGACAATTCCTTTATCTTGTTTGTCCCTAAAAATAATCCATCAAACTAATTCACTTGTAACTCTTTTTTGAGCCCGTCATATTCCTTTCCAGCTACTCATCATATTAAATCACAAACTATGGCAAAATCAATAAAAATCAGTAGAGGTGACCACCATCACAAGAAAGGAATATTAAACTGCAACGGTATAATACACAACATGGAGAAATATCTGGTTATACTTTCCTTCCTTTGATCAGTTGCTTGCTTGGTACGAAAAATAAATGATTATTCCTTCCTTGTTTGTCGTAATCTACTTTTTGATAAATTTCCAAATTTTAGCGAAGCTGGGTTAGGTATAAGAAGGAAATATATATACCAACAAAAACATATTGTCATTCGCCTCAAAATAAAAGCTTAACAAAGATTCTTTATGAAGATATATCGTCTCTTGTCCAACAAAGGAAGCTGATCATTCGTAGAGAATTCAAAGCCTTGCTGCTTGTTCATTGATCATTGATCATTGATCATTGATCATTGAGCCAATTTAGCAGGTGTAAAAAGTTAGCACGTATCACAAGTTTCAATAGATGGCTAAGCTTCCTTGTTGCGACCGTCCCTTATCTGTCATTTTGCTTCTCTCTGTCTCAGGTATGTTTAATTATTGTTTGTATACATGTGAACGTACTATAATTAGTTGTTAATGTAATTTTCAAGTTTGAACCATTTAATTCTTTGACAAGCTCTAATTTTGATTACAACATGCACATCTATATTTATAGTTAGTAGAAGGTTTCATCCTGCCTAAACTCAACTTGAATGCCCCACAGTTTTTGAACTGGTAAGACGCTGAAGCTTTTTTTTTTTTTTTGATGGTGTTCTTGATGAAACTTTTTGGATTTGAAATATGGATCAAATTTAATTAGTAAATAAACTGAAACCATAAAAATGCCCGTCTTCTCCAGGGTTTGCATTTTTTTAGAAATATATTTGATTGATGTATACGTCTTAAATGATATTTCTTTCGACATGTATACTTATTTTGATTACAGTGGCATTGACGGTCCACCTTGGCCAAGCACAGGAAATGTGTCATGAGGTAATTCCCGGCAATGGGGATTGCGATGTTACGACATGTCAGGCACAATGCTCCAGTTTGATCCAATTAGGTACAGGAGTCTGCACTCAAGCATTTACTAACCGCTTCATTTGCATTTGCAATTGGGAATGTTCTTCCTAAGTTCACTTCACTCAATGGATCATCATTTAATTATCAATAAAATTTGTCAATTTTTCGTTTGGTTTTCATAACTTTTTATGTTCAATAAAAAAAAAAAAAGCAACAGTGCGCCTAAGTGAAATTTATGTCTTTCATCTTCTTTTAATTGTTCTTCTTCTCCCTGTCGCCTTCCATCTAATCGCAGGTTTTATCTCCTGCTATTCCTCGCTCATTTTATCGTACAACTCATGGATCCGAGACCCTAATTGAAATAATTATTATGAATCTCCAATCAATCCTTTAGTTGGTGATCATAAATGAGTCTCTCAATTAATGATTCAATCACGAATTGTTGACCTAAAATTTCAAGATTACCTTAATACCTTCTATTGGAGGTTAGAATTGAACTGGTCATCATCCACTCACGACGTATGGCTGAGGGACAATTACTACTAAAGTCTGTTTCTTTTCCTGTAGCTTTATTGTTCAGGTTAAATTTGTGATCAATTACATTAAAGCTTTTGAGGTATGATTTTTTATATGATTTCAAAATGTTAATAGTCTCATGCGGTTTGATAAATTTATAAAGTAAATTATTTTCTGAAAATTTCATAATTAAATTAACATTAATTACAATATTGTATTTATAATTTTATAAAATAGTGCAATAAGAAATTATGAAATTTGTTTTTTGAATAATCATATGCAGAACGAGTCTTTTTAATGACAATATTTGGAAGAAATAGTTAACCCAGTACTCAAAAATAGATACGTTTTCAGACTTGGGAATGAGAGAATCGAACATAGAAACCCAAATCGGAGCTTGTTGGGCTTCGGAACAATATAATATGCGTCATGAGTAATTGGATTGGACAGAGGCCTTATTTGACCATAATATGAATGCCAAAAGAACTAAACATTCCAATAAATATAGTGCCGATAGTTTTACAGGAATCAATTGAAAATTTTAGTGGTATAAAAATAAGTAGTTTACTGTGTTTAAATAAAAACACTTAACATCATCAAAATTTAATTAAAATTAGTAAAAAAAACATATTTCCTCTTACTAAATTACCTTTACGTTTTAAATTTTGACCCTTATTTTAAAGGTCAATAGATTTGTTCTTATAATATCGTGAATATGAGATAATGTTCGATAAGATTGACGCCCATATTGAAATTTTAAAGTAAATATCAGGGGCTTATTTTGTTAATTTCTTAAAATTTTAACATTTTTTATCTGCAAAAATATTAGAAATTTTCACTTGTATAACACTAAAGTATATAATAAAATATTTTCTATTGTTAATATTGAATTTTAAAATAAACATGACTAAGTGGTCTATCTGTTTTGACATCCGAAATGGTGGGTTGCATATTAAAGTCAGTTTAACTAATTTAAACACTCAGCTGGAAAGCCAAAAAAAAAAGAAGATAAGATGCGATATTCGTCGCATTTAGTGTGCTTAGATTTTACGCATCTCAAGTCATATATTATTATTTTCTGGAAAGTATAGGGCAGTTATTATTGTGGGATAAATATCAAGTATATGTCGTCTAATATGGATTGTGCCTAACTTTAATGTGATGTTTATATTTTTATGAACTCCTATTTGGTAAAATTAAAAGTCTTTATTGCTTCTTATTTCTATGTTCTGTAACTTGTAAAATAATTATTTGTTTGTAGAAAGGTTTAACCCTTAACTTCTCTGTGGTCGATTATAAAAATGGGTTTTACCGTCTTTTTTCTTGAGACAATTATAATCTATAAAGTTGACGTACAGGCAAAGTAATGCAACCAATGGAAAAACTAATTAGGATTAACTCAATTGCCTTTTTTTTTGCGTTAGAGAAGAGAGAGGGATAAATATTCCGATACAAATATTGTAAAATAATGAGAACGATCTTTGTTTTTCGGGCAAATTTGCAAGAAATGATGACCACAAGCACTCAAAAGATAGCCTCATTATTAGAGGACGAAATTTTCCTTGTGAGTAAATCTTGAAGTGAATACGACTCAAGATTAAAAAAAAAATAAAGATGAGGAGATTGATCCATTTGAGGATGTCCGATTGTTGGTGGTGATATGCTACAACTTCTGAAAATTGTGTCTTAAGTAGTATTAGAAAATCGACGCGGGATCCGAACTCATTCATGACAAAATACTTTTGAAAATATTTCATAAAATTTTTGGACGCTAAGATCACTAAAATTTTTAAATTAATCTATAAATTATAATAATTTATTCATGCACTCATTTGATATTTTCGGGTATAAATGATTATTTTAATGTGATTATAATGTGAATTATGGATTATGTGTCTTGAAAATTTAGTGGGAGTGTATAATTAGTGATTTATAATTTTTGAAAAATTTTGAGAATTTTCTAAAATTTTGGGTATTTATGGATTAGGAAATATGCCAAGTGACGGAACAATCGATAAATGGTAGTAGAAATAAGTGATGAGTGACAAAAGAAATAATTAATATATGATAATGAGACTTAATGACGCGTGTATTTAAAATTGGGAGTCAATTAGATTAGAATTGAGAGACAAATAGACTAGTTTTTAAAAAAGATCAAAAGAGGACCATAAGAAAGTGACATGTGGCAAGTGACAGGGTCAATTGCCACACCACTTGTTTTAAACTACGATTTTCATTTGGTCTTTCACTTACTATTTGCTCCTCTTTCCGTTAGTTTCTCTCATATTCATCTTCTTCATTTTCTTCATCTTCCTCTCCTTCTCACGACACTGTCTTTTTACAACACCCTCATGATCTTTGATTTTCCCCGAACTCTTTTCCTTCATTTCTTCAAGCTTCTTGTTGTCTTCTTCCTCTTTGCTACCAAAAACTTGGCTCATTCCTCTTTAAGTGTTGATGATCATATGAAGATGGAAAGCTAGGGTTGAGTGTGGTTTGAAGATCTTAAAGCTTAAACAAGTAAGTAGCATGTTATTCTTCTTGAATTGTTGAGTGAAACATGCATGATGATAGTTAGATGTCGAAAGATCGTGAAATGGGGATGAAAACATGTTGAAACGTGGACGAGAAAAATGAGCTTATAGATGTCTTATTTTGTGTATATTGTGAGTGATAATTCATAAATGGTTAGATAGATGATTTTTTGCTAGAAAGAGCATTAAAATGATGTGGAAAGAAGTGCAAAAGATTGATGGTGAATGTATGTGTATGTGTTCTATTTTTGGTGTTTATGATCCCTCATGGATTTTGATTTGTTTGTGAATTATATTGAGTTGAAGTCGAAGTAGGAATAAAGAGGAAATAATGAGAGACATGAGCTAAAAATGATAGACTAAGCAAAAGAGATGAACTAGGATGAAAAATGAAGTTAAACGTGGTGGAATATGTTAGATGGAGTATTTTAACTAAACCTGCATCTGTATTTTGATCATATATTGATCTATAGATATCCAAATGGGATAATTTTTAATTTAGATTAAATTAGAGACATATGGCTACAATTTTTATGAAGAAATTGAATTTGAATTCTATCCTTAAGGGTCTTGAAATTTGGCTTGAAGATGATAACTGTGTACTGTCATGGTATGAGAAAAGTTTGTAGTATTTTTAGGTGTAACTTGTAGATACTAAACCAAATTGCATGAATTTCATGTCATTAGAAACTTAAGGCATAGAGGAACATTTGTTTAGAAGAAGATGTTGTCTAAATACCTCATTTTCTAGGTCATAATGGTCATACAAAACTGACCTACAAATTTGTCCTGAGAAAAACTGGAAAATTGCAGGAAAAATGGGAGATTAGTTTCTGTCACGATCGTGGGTAGTGATTTTTCATGATAATGTTTTGATTATGCAATGGTTGAACCAATTAATGATGAGGTATATAACTATGATGCTTTTGGACTTAATTGGGTCTTAAAAGGAACATAATTTTGATGTTTGAAAAGTTGGTTAAATGTGTGATAAGTTTTAATTGATCTTGATGTTATACTTTAAGGAAAAGGATGTTTGATGGCAATGCATCTAAATGTGAAATGTTTAGAGTGTTAAATGAGGCCATGACATCATGAATGAATTGTTTGATACATTATGAATGAGATATACTATGGAAAGAGATATGATTTCATGAATGATGAAATTAAGTTAAAAATGATGAATCAAATAAGTTGAATTTTGTGGAGTTAATATTATCAATATGGTAGTTGAATTAGTATGAAATGAGGACGTATTAGAGGAGGTGAATTTTGTAAATTTGGTGTGAAATGGATGTAAGTATATATGTTGACTTTGAGAGAATGGAGGAAGAAAATGCAAGGCATGATCGTGGCCCTCACCTCACAATTGTGGCCTAATAAAATAGGGTTCCGTCACAATCGTGGCCCTCACACCACGATCGTGGCCTGGCCAAAAAATGTTTCTGTCATGATTGTGGCAGGAACACCATAATCGTGGCTGGACCTATGGAGAAAAAAAGTTATCTTTTAAGTGAAGTTTGAACCAACCAATGCTAGGATGCTTCAGTATGAGGTAATTAAGCTTAAATGAGATCTCAAGTGAACCTAGCTGATGATGAATGAGGCGAGTAAAGTGAGTTAAGTGCATTAGGTATTAAAGAATGATTGAAAGATGTTATTAAATGAATATAAGATGTGAATAAAGGTAATATACTCGGGATTGTCAATATGAGCATGCATTATATATTACACATATACGTATGTATATAATTGAATGTTTTTGTGATTGTGCAATTAATAATGTGGTGCAATATGTGTATTGTATAATGTTGATATATAGGATAGAATGTCAACATTCAGACGTTTCTAGATTATGGAAGCTAATGTTAATTTGGAGCATACTATAAGTCGACCTAGATAGTCTCACTTTCATTGTTTGTTCTGTTTAAAAATTCTATATTGAATTATGTGATGTGAATGTGTTGATTCCGAACAATAAATGTCTGAGGCATTTGATGCATGTAAAAAACATTGGAAGTGCTCCGTGAATGTGAATTTGACTAAATAAGTAATTCTCAACTTAAATATTGAATGCTGAACCAAGGTCCAAAGATAAATGTGAATGAGAACGTGGACGTGAATGTGAAAGTGTAAAAATTGAGCACAATTGATTGACTGAATACATATGATGCATTTCATTACATGTATGAATGACAACATAAAGGTTGTTGTGACCAGAGTAGCCATCAAAAAAGAGGTTAAAGCTTAGAAAGTGAAAAAGAGCTTAAAGCTTAGAATGTGGTAAGAGCCTCTGGCTCACTATGTAAAATGAGTCATGTATCCCTAATGGATAAGGGACCGTTATTAATGAGCCCAGTATCTGCAATGGATACGAGGACAATTTAAGCACTCGGTCACAACAATAACAATTGGAAGTGAGTCTTATGAGCATTGCATATATAATTAACATGTATGATTGAAATGATTGAAATAAATAGTTTGCATGATTTCTGAATGTGAAATATGAATTAAGCGAATATGAAGTTTATGTGATTCAACATGTTGATTTGTGAAATGGTGTGAATTACATGATTATATGAATTGATGTGTTATGTGAATTAGGTGAGTCATCGAGGATGGTCCATTCACTGAGTTTGCAAAACTCACTCCAAAATTTACAACATATTTTTCAGGCTCAAAGGAGACACCCAGTTAGACCAACTAGAGTCTAACCATTACATTTGAGTAAGAGATAGAGGTCTGGATCAGTTGGCATCTGCATATATTTTCTGTAAATTTAGTATTAAATATTGTATTCTGCAAGCTTCATTTATTGTATAAATGAATTATGTTTGTAATAATAGTTATAATCAAGTACATTTCGTATTTGTAATGAGCCCAAAAGATAATTGAAATTTCGACAATGAGTTTAATGTTTGATCAAATGTGAGTTTGTAATGACAATTGTAATTGGTGATGTTTTAAATAAAATGGATCAAATTGATTATGAGGTTTTTTTAAATGCGTATCCTGCGTGAAAAATTTTTAATAGTTATAATTGACTGACTATCCTAGAACACCACACTGGGAAAGTGTATTCTCGAATACCATCGGTGTGTTCGGGAATATACCCTATGGGAGTGGGGTGCTACAAGAATTAATTCTAATTAAATACCAATTATGATCAAATAAGAGCCAACATCTCATATTGATCTTTATTTGTTAAATATCTCATATTTAATTATAAAGTTTCTTATACTTTACAATCAAGAGCAACTTAATTCAAATATCATTTCTCTCTTCAATCTATTCTTTGTGTATGACCTATTAGGTTATAAAAAATGTTGGAATTTGATATAAATTATAACTCTAAATCATATTTAGGATTACATAAACTAAAATCATTTAATTTTTCTTTAATTCTCTAATTAAACAATTTACAATCATAGATCAAGATTGGCATCTACTAATGTATTATGACCATCCAAATATTTAGAAATGTTAAACTAGTTTTGACTAATATTTTTTGCATCATTGTTATATAATTTAATCATTTTATCATAGAATATTCCGATTAGACATAAGATCATATAATTAATGTCAATTTTATTTGAGTTCAATTATATTAATTCTTAACAATCAGCAATTGATTCAATTAGTGATATCTAAAAATTAGTTTCGAAGTATTATTTTACTTTGGCTAAGAATTTCTTGAATCAATATTAATCGAGAATATTGGAACATTACCTTGATCAATCTAGGACGATGAATCTTATATTAATCAACTACCTTCACATAATTCATGTTATATCTAATGATTACTAACTGAGTTACCCTTGATAGAATTGATCATAAGTAGTATCCAACATATTAATCCCTATATGACAAACTTTGTTTATTTAAATTCAAAGAATCACTTATACAATCATTATAAGGAGAATTTATATAAACATACCAGTAATAAGTTTTGGACATTTTAACAATTTAATTGAAATGAAATTCTAATTTCTATTAAACATTAATTAGAATTGTAATTAATTCTAATTGAATACCAATTATGACCAAATAAGAATCAATATCTCATATTGATCTTTATTTATTAAATATCTCATTTTTAATAATAAAGTTTCTCAAACTTTACAATCAAGTCTAACTTGACTAAAGTATTGATAATTTTATTAAAATAAAATTATATTTTCAATTAAAATTTAATTGGAATTAACCATTTGTGCTCAAATAAGATCCAATATCTTATATTGATACTTATTTATTAAATATCTCATATTGAATAATAAAGTTTTTCAAACTTTATAATCAATTCTAATTTGATTAAAATATTTTTTCTCTCTTTAACTCATTATTTATGTGTGACCTATTAGGTTCTCAAATATGTTAGAAATTAATATAAATTATAACTCAAAATAATATTTAGGATTAGATAAATTAAGCTCCTTTAATTTATCTCTAATTTTATAATTAAATAATTTACATCTATAGATCAAGATTAGTGTCTAGTAATGCATTATGACCATCCAAATATTTATGAATGTCAAAGTAGTTTTGACTAAGCTTTTTTTTTCACGATTTTTCATAGATTTCAATTCTTTCATCATACAATGTTTCGATTAGATATAGAGCATAGAATTAATGTCTACTTGGTCGGGTTATCGAAGCCCCCAAAATAGTTTTGATTTTTCAAACTTTTGTATTAGTCATTGCCGAATCCCTATAGAAATAAACACTAATTTCATAATTTCAAGTAATAAAATAAAATAGGGGGTTTGATTAATTAATTAATTAACTATAATTAATACAAAAAAAATTAAATCAATTGAATTTTAAATAAGAAAGCCAAGATTATCAAACTCCGATTCAAGGGAAAGATCTTGTCTAATTGTAACATCGATCATTAGTCTAAAAGGAATATTTTCACGATTCAAGCAGTTAGTCCAAAACATATAAGGATAGCTATAATAAATCTCAAAATTTTCAAAATTAGTTGGTTCACACCCAACATCCAAATCAAAACTTATCATCCATTGACTGGTATGATAGCATTCCATATCATGTAAATGATAGCAATAAACTTCATGAAAAAGACTAAATCCTAAATTAAATATTCAAGATAGCTACAACTATTCAATTTAGTTTTCTTGTTTATCATTAGTTAAATATGGAAATCCATAAATAACCTATTTGCTAATTGTACCAATCTTTCATGATAATTATAGATCACTGAATTCATGGAGAGCGATGGAATAATCAATACTAAATTAAATTGTCAGATTAATCAAATATTAATCATTCATCAAATATAAGAAATCAAAATAAGAAATACCTGAACTAAAACGTGAATAAAAGATTTAGAACACAAAACCTCACAAGGTTACAATTAGAATATCGAATCCCCTTGAATCAGAACGATTTAGTTTGGCCACATATGGCTTTCGCTACAGTAACAAAAATATAAGAAAGACAAATAATTGAAAAAAAACGTAAGAAAAGATAAACCTTTTCTATTCTGAGGAAAGTCCCTTTTATAAGATTTTATGATCTAATCCTAATCTAATTCTAACTTGTGAAGATGTCTATCTAAAACATATTCAAATTCCTACATAATAAGGATAGAAGGAATTTTTCCCATTTAAACTTTAACTCTTCAAGTGATCAACCTTATCTATTACATCAATCTCTTTACTTCATCCAAAATTCGTGATTATCATCGATAGAGTTCATATTTGATGCAATCTCTACTTTTCATCTCCTAAAGCAAAACAAATATTAATTTTCATATTTAAGCACCAAAATAATTCTAAAATGAAGGAGATAATATCAAATATTATGTGAAGATAAGATCTTATCAGATTCCCCTACACTGGACTCATGCTTGTCCTCAAGCATACATCAATTCAATACAATAATCATCTTCATAACAACCTCTCATCTCCTTTCATGTTATCCAAAAATATCTAAAAGCCAATTCACATTTAAGGGTTAAGATGAAATAACAATCGAGATAATAAGCACTCATTTGACACATTGTTAAAACATAGCATCTCATCAATTTCATCATAATCAAATAAATAAGACTTGACACACTCTCAAGGATTTCACTCTATACACTTAAAGTGTTTAAGGTCCATTAAGCTCTCAAATCAAAACATGACAAGTTATTTCTATAAGTTTGCTCAAGAATCATATCTCCACCACTAAACAAAATGAACTTAATGCATAAATCAAAGGGACTTTATAAGGGTTGTAATGTGGATTAGGTAAGGTATGACAAGAAACTTTTAGACTAAATAAATTGAAGGGAATTATATAAACTTATCCACACAAGTTTCAACTTAATTTGAAATACACTTGATTCAAATAACATCTCTTTCAAACACTTTTTCTTTTCTTTTCTCTCTTTTTTCTTTTTATTCATTTTATCCTTTTAAAAAAAAAAAATCAAAGAGTAGATTTTGTTTTTTTTAATACTTATACTCCGCTCTATAAAAAATCAAAACAATGCAACTTGAATCATCTAATTAACTTTTCATAGAAATAGTCAAAATCCTATGCAAATAAACTTGATACAATTCCTTCAATTTAATTAATAGGTGTGATTTGCATCATATTTTAGGGTTTAATTTGTTATGTGTGAAGTGTTAATTTGAGTGTTTAGTATGTGTTTGGGTTAAAATTGTGTTAGTTTATGTGTTTAAGTGTTTTATGTGTTATATTTTTTAGGTATCTTGATGTGTTTGTTAGTATTTCAGGGTCAACCTCGAAGAAAGAAGAAGTTTCGAAGACTTTCAGGCCAAAATCATGGCCCACAATCATGGCACAATAGGCCACGATTGTAACAAAAACATATGAGCCAGCCCACGATCGTGGCCTAAGGGACACAATTATGACAGAAGACTCTGCCACAACCCACGATCGTGGCATTTAAGCCACGATCATGACTAAAAGGTTTGATGTAGGCCACGATCGTGGCATACAAGGCCATGATCGTGGCCTGCGTTGGGCAGACTCACAATCAAGAGAAAAAGTCAAGTTTCGAGGGATTTTTTGAACTGTTTCGACCCTAAAAAAATTAAGGTTGCCATGGTATTTAAATAACACGAAGAACAGAAGAGAGAAAGATTTTGCATCAGCCACAATCCGGAAACCTTAGAGAGTTTTATCGAGGGATTGAGAAAGAAATGAAGGAAGAGAGACACGGAGAAGAAGCTTACGTGAAGTACTTCTCGGAATAGGAGGTTTCTCGCTGTTGCTGCCTCCGTCATCTGTTCCACTCGTATTTTCTGGTTTTGTTTTCAATTTTATTGAAGTTTAAAATTAGGATAGCCATTAAGAATAGGATTGTTAACTGTTAAGATTTGTCTAAACTCACCTTCGGGATATTTTTCTTTGATATTAATGAAATTTTATTGTCGTGTTTTTATTGGATTATTTGTGATTTAATTTATGCACTTCATAATTTGGTAACAAACTGAGAGGGTGAACTGAGTGAAAATCGTTAAATTGGGCTAACGAGAGTTAGGTAATTTAATAGATCAAGAATTGAATCAAATCGGTAAATTTGTGTAACGAGAGATCTTGCATAGGTTTTCGGTAGTTTCTTGGGACAACTTAAGATCCAATTTATGTTTAGGATAAATTGTGAATCAAGAGGTTGCAATTTATCATAATCTAATTAGGTTTTATAAATTAGGGTTAATGATTATAACTCGAGAGAGAGTAGTCAACCCTAGGACTATCTATAACCAGTAATTCAATAAATTCATAATCAATTAGGCTTTCATTAAAGTCGGATAAGAATTTCCTTTCTCTCAATTGGTAGTTTTTAGGTTGTTTTATGATTGGATGTTGCAATTGCTATCTTATTTATATCTTCGAATTTGATTACTGGAATTAATTACGTGATTGAATAATTTCTTATTTCAGTTTTGTTCATTGAATTATTGTGAAATATGTTCAGTCTTAGATTTTAGGATTAGATTAGCCCTCCTCGTGGGATCAACACCTTAAGTACTACAAGAACTACCCGTGTGCTTGCAAAATATCAAGGTTTTAAAAAAATTAAAACTTTGTCATATCAGAGCCTGCGATCAAATTGTTGGCGCCATTGCCAGGGAGCCCATTAATTTAGTTCTATAGTTTAAGGTATTTAGTTAGTTTTTAATTTTTATTTTCCTTCTTTCTTTTCTATTTCAGAAATCGTGCTCTTGCATGAACAAAAGAGTCACGAGAGGGTTAAGTCGTGCAGCTGAAACGTTAGACTTAGCTATCACTTGACTAGAACTAACCCTTAGGAAAGGTCAGTGAGAAGAAGAAGAAGATATCGTGAAATCAGTAATGGTCGAGGAATTTTAGCAGAACATGGATCATGGAGTGAACCAAGGACATCAACAGTAGACCCTTATGGACTTTATGAGGCTAGTTAATGCAGTAAACCAAGGAGTAGCTAGGCCATCTGTTGAAGCAGCCTCCTTTGTGATTAAACCAACCCTCCTAAATATGCTTTAGCAGAATGTGTAGTTTTATAGACTGGCAAATGAGGATCCCAATGCACACTTAGTTAACTTCTTTGAACTTTGTAATACTTTTCGGTATCATTAGATATCGAAAGATGCAGTCAGAATTTGTCTGTGCCCCTTTACCCCTTAGAGACAGAGCAAAGGAGTGGTATCATTCTCTAAACCTAGCAAATGTTATAGAATGGGATTAGCTAGTACGTGCCCTCTTAGATAAGTATTTCCCTCTAACTAAGACCACAAAAATCATCAAGAAAATCACCAATTTCTAGCAAGGTGATGGGGAATCGATCTATGAAGCGTGGGAGAGATACAAGGATTTGCAACGAAAGTGCCCACACCATAACCTACCCAAGGAATTCCTGTTGCAAACATTCTACAATGGAGTAAACCCATCCATGGGAGGCACAATGGACGTAGCTTCAGGAGGATCATTGATAAGGAAGACAGTTGATGAAGTAGAAGAGTTGATAGAGGAGATGACGAGCAATAGCTGCTTGTGGATGAACGAGTGGGGTAGGCAACTTGCTACCTTCAGAGAGCAAAAAGGAATGGTGGTGGTCGATCAGATGACATAAATGCAAGTGAAGATCGACAACCTGACGCGACAGCTCAATAATATGAAGGCTTCATCTTTAGCTCCGGTGAAGGCTGTATAACTTAAATATGAGCTCTGTGGATATATGGACCATGATATCATGGACTATTGTTTGATGAAGGAAGACGATCAGGAGCAAGTAAATTATATGGGAGCGTAATATGGACAAGGAGGGGGAAACAATCCCTACTCTAACACCTATAACCTAAGTGGAAGAATTACCCTAACTTCTCTTGGATGAACAATGCTGGAGGATAGTTCAGGCCTCAAGGACAATTGGGCTTCCAACAAGATAAATCAAGCTCAATGGAAACTAAGTTGGACAATATTTTAGATAAAATTTGAGGCATAGAGGATGCATATAGGAGGCTTGAAAGCAAATTCGAACAAGTAATGAAGAACCATGCCTCGTCAATACACAATTTGAAAGTCTAAGTAGGCCAACTAGTAGAGGCAATGTCTACTCAGAATACAAGAACCACCCTTCCAAACAATATCGAGTCTAACTTGAAGGAACGAATCATGGCTATCAGTCAGACCCAGGATAAGGAACCTGAATAGGTGAAGGAAGAAGGAGGTAAAATAGAAGGTCAAGTGATTAAGAAATTTCTTCCAAGTGACCCCATAATTGAGCCAATTAAGGTAACTCAACCTAGAATTCCTTACCCTATTACCACTTAGTGGGAGTTTATGTCAAATAAGGAAGTGAGGAATTTGAAGGAGATTGAATCAAACAGGGTCGAGGAAGTGACAAAACAACTACGAACGAAGCTCACACTGAAGGAATCTGTCAAGAAGAAGGTTAAGGAGCGTATATCGGAAGACACCCTAACATCGCATAGAAGAAGGAGGACCCAGGGGATTTTGATATTCCTTGCAGTATCAATGGAGTCATCATAGACATGGCATTCGCAAAATTGGGAGCAAGTATCAACATGATTCCCTATACCTTTAGTCAAAAGTTAGGGTTAAGAGAGTTAGTACCTACAAAGATGTTGGTAAAGATGACTAACAAAACAGTGCATCAACAGAAGGGGATTTCTAAGGATGTGCATGGAAAAGTTTCGAAGACTTTCAGGACAAAACCACAACCCACAATTGTGACAGAAACATGTGAGCTAAGGGATACGATCGTGATAGAAGACTCCGCCACAACCCATGATTATGGCATTTGGGCCACGATGGTGGCATGCAAGGCCGCGATTGTGGCCTGCATCGGACTGATGTGCAAAGAAGAGAAAAAGTTAAGTTTTGAGGGATTTGTCAGACCATTTTAACCCCAAAAAAACCCTAGGTATTTAAAGAACATGAATAATAAAAGAGAGAGAGCTTTTGCATCAGCCATAATCACGAAACCCTATGGAGTTTTATCATGAGATTGAGAAAGAAATGAAGGAAGAGAGAAACAAAGAAGAAGCTTACGCGAAGTACTTCCCGGAATAGGAGGTTTCCTATCGTTGTTGCCTCCATCATCCATTCCACTCGTATTTTCCAATTTTGTTTTCAATTTTATTGATGTATAGAATTGGGATAGCCGTTGAGAATAGGATTGTTAAATGTTGAGATTTGTCTAAACTCACCTTCGGGATATTTTGTCTTTGATATTAATGAAATTTGATTGTCCCATTTCTATTGCATTATTTGTGATTTAATTTATGCACTTCATAATTCGGTAACAAACTGAGAGGGTGAACTGAGTGAAAATCATTAAATTGGGCTAATGAGAGTTAGGTAATTTAATAGATCAAGAATTGAATCAAACTAATAAATTTCTGCGAGAGATCTTGCATAGGTTTTCGATAGTTTCTTTGGACAACTTAAGATCTAAATTAGGTTTGGGATAAATTATGAATCGAGAGGTTGCAATTTCTCATAATCTAATTAGGGTTTATAAATTAGGGTTAATGATTATAACTCAAGAGAGAGTAATCAACCCTAGGACCATCTAGAGTCGATAATTCAATAAATTTATAATCAATTAGCTTGTCATTAAAGTCAGATAAAAATCTCCTTTCTCTCAATTGGTAGTTTTTAGATTGTTTTGTGATTGCTATCTTATTTATATTTCTGAATTTGATTATTGGAATTAATTGCATGATTGAACAATTTCTTATTTTACTTTTCTTCATTGAATTATTATGAATTGTGTTCATCCTTATATTTTAGGATTAGATTAACCCTCCACATGGGATCGACATCTTAGGTACTACGCAAACAGCTTGTGCGCTTGCAGAATATCAAGGTTTAAAAAAATATTAAAACTTTGTCATAGCGGAACCTGCGATCAAAAATCGTTAAAGATATCAACAACAAAAAGAGTAAATTCAGATTATAACAAGGTTATTATGCAGGAAAAGAAAGGGTAAAGCTCAAATTGGTTTTCTAATGATAAAAAGTGAGGTGGGTTTATTAAGTTCAAAAAATGATTATCCTAAATGCCCTCATCATCTTTATACATAAATTCATAAAACATGTAGTCTCAACATGTATTCAAAAACAAGTTAGCATAGACAAGCTATGTTTGATAATACACAATAAAAAGATACATATAAGCACATATGTTATGAATGCTCTTAGGCTTAAAGGTTATGTAGGTGTCAAAAATCGCATCAAGTCTTGCACACTTTTCATTCAACAAAATCAATGAGATACTTGAAAAAATTTTAATGAAAACACTAATCATGCTTGTCTTTTTTATGCATTAGATCTTAAATCGAAAATGCATCCTAACTTAAGAATTATTCATGAGCAATAATCAGAAAATTATGAAGCATTCATGAGAAATAATTAATATATGAATCAGCATATCATAAGTCCAAGCACAAATCACAAAGTTTCTCATAATGAAAACATTGCTCCCCCTCACCTAAATCATACATTTTCCCTAATGTATGCATAAGATACTCACAGATCAACAAAAATAATAAAAGAAAATAAAGAATAGAGGACTCCTTTGAATTGCGGGCATCTGAACGTTATCTGCACATACTTCTTTTTGGTATTGATTTCAGAGTCTGCAGCAAATTTTTCGTTTGTAGCAATCTTGATGTTAGCTTTAGAATGCTCCACTACACTAAACAAGATAAACAAAAATTACTTGGAAAAATATTAACAACAAATTAATAATAATTAAAATTAAACTAAAAGAAAGATCAACTAAAAGTAATTGATACGAAGGAAAAGAAATAAGTTATTAAAAAATAAATTTTTTTTGATGAGACGTGACTTATATGTTGTGTGTGGAATGAAAACCAAAGAGCTGCTGTGAGGGGTGTGCGTGACTATAAAATTCAAAACAATATGAGAATGGGTGTGGAGCTTGTTATGGTTGAGGGTTGTCTAATATGGGTTAAGTTGTTGTGGACGTGTGAGGTGGCTATTGCGTGGTTTGGATGTGAGCTGGTTGTGGGTAAGGCATTGTTGTGAGGGTGCTATGTTGGTGGTGATGCTAAAAAGGGGCAGCTAGGCTGCGTTGATAGTTTGCGTGAGTAGGTGTGGTGGCTGGTTTGCGTGGATGTTCTATGTGTGGGTAAAAGAGTACTACGTTGGGTTTTTTTGAATTAGGAAAGGTGGATGTTGCTATTGTTGTCTTCTTATAAGGAGGTGCTGTGATGCTTCTAATTTATCTAAAAAGAAGAAACACATAGAATAGGGTTGTGTGAGTGTTTTTTTAATTAAAAATAAAAATTGTTAAAAACGTTTAAATAAAGAAAAAAATTAAATAATTAAATGAGATATTAAAAATTTTAAGTATTTTTTAGAACACTAAATCGCATAAGGTGAGATTTCGCCTTATGAGATTTAGTAGTTTGGAATTCTAGAACACTAAATTACATATGGCGAGATCTTGCCTTATGAGATTTAATAGTCTAAAATTTTAAGGTCTTCACTCTAGAATACTAAATTACATAAGGTGAGATCTTGCCTTGTGAGAGTTAGTAGTCTGGAATTTTAAGACCCCTTTTTCCTTTAAGCCAATAAATAAATGTTTCAAAAACAAACAAATGCATCAAATAAAGAACTAAAACAAAATAAAACAAAAATATCATATGTTAGCTTACCTCCCAAAAAGCGTAAGTATTTAACATCGTTATGCTTGACGGAGTCGATTCTTCCCAAACTTCTATGTAATTGCAGTTTTGAACTCCTTTAATAGTGTTATTAGCCCTTCCTCTTACTCTATAGTCAACCTTTTTGAAATGATTGTAAATAATAACTCTCCATCACCTAAACAGACATACTTTAGGTGATCAAGTAACACCTTTAATTCTATCTTCGGAGCCTATAAAACAAAAGGTAAGATTTTTCTTGTAAGTTATAGTAAGTTTGTCATTCAAAGTTTCTGAATCTATGAGCATTGCTGACAATGATTCTACAACTTCATAAGTTTCATTAATTTGCTCTTTCACTTCTGATTTAGCCTTACACTCTAACTCATCTTCAACACTTTCTTCTTTAAACATATCCTACACAAATGAATTTACAATATCCATATAATAAATAGATTGAAAATCATTTGGGTACTGTACTGTTTCAGAAATATTGAATTTTATTATCTCTCCATCAAACTCTACGGAAAGAGTACGCTTTTACACATCGATTATCATCTTATCCGTCTTCATAAACGACCTACCCAACAAAAGTGAAGTTGAATGTTCAACAATATCTCCATCCATTTTCAAGATGTAAAAATACACTGGAAATATCAAACCGTTAACTTGGACTAAAATATCTTCTATAACACCAATAGGGTGCATATATGAACGATTAACTAGTTGAATAATCACATTAGTTTCTTATAAAGAATTTAGATTTAAAGCTCAATAAATTGAGTTTGGCATGACATTAATAGATGCACCTAAGTCTAGCATTGTGCACTTAACTTTCTTATTATCAATAAAACATGGAAGTGTAAACATACTTGGATCTTTGTATTTTTCAGTAATTTCATATTTAACACAACTGATACATTCTTACCCAAAATTATGCTTGCCTTTTACTTCAGCTTTCTTTTATTTATGCACAGTTCCTTCAAGAATTTTGCATATTTCAGAACTTGCTTGATGGCTTCAAGCTGTGGTATATTGATTTCAACCTTTTTAAAGGTTTCTAGGAACTCTCTTTCACGCTCATCTTCTTTTGATTTAGCCAACGAGCATTAATTGATATCGATGAAAATGAATCATCTTTTTAACTTTATTGATCCTTGAGTTAGAAGTTCTTCCATCTTTTCTCCATCATCGTGCTTTTCTACCTCCATTGGTAAAGAAGTTCTAAATTAAATTTCCTTACCACTTCTTAAACTTATTGCACTCACATTCTCCTTAGGATTCACCACCCTTTAGAAAGGTAACTTTCCTAATACTTGTTCTTCCAACTTACTTATCGAGGTGGCTAATTGAGTGATTTGATTTCTTAAGTTTTGAAGGTTTGCCTTTGTTTCCTATTGAAATTGTTGAGTGTTAGTAGCAAGTACCTTAACAATTTCATTTAAAGGCATACCTAAATTTGAAGATTGAGGTTGGGCATACATAGAGGCTTGAGGTTGTCTATTAAAATTGTGAGGATGATATCTTTGTTGCCCTCTTTGATTTCCATAGCTCAAGTTTGAATGATCCCTCCATCCTGGATTGTAGTGATTGGAATATAGGCATATTTTCTTTGAGATTAGCCTGGAAATCTCCCTATCTCATTAACTTCTTGAAGAGAGTCTTATTGCAATGTAGGGCACATAGCTGTAGGATTCTAGAAAATGAGCATATTTTGCACACTCTTGTCAATTGCAATTGACCGACAACCAATTGACAAACTAGAGTAGTCAAATTTGAAATTTATCCTCAAGGTGCATGTTACTTAGCTAATTCACATGCTTAAACCCTCCATTCATCCTTATCCCAAATTGTTGAAAATTTTCAGCTGTAATTGTTATCAATTGTCTGGCCACCTCAGGTGTTTTATTTACCAAAGCTCCTCTACTAGCTACATCAATTATACTTTGATCCATTGGTAATAATCCTTCATAAAAGTATCAGATCAGAAGTTGATCAGGAATTTGATGATGTGGGCAGATGGTACATAAATCCTTAAACCTTTCCCAATATTCATATAATGTTTCTCTTGTAATTTGTCTTACCCCATATATCTCCTTTTTGATATTTTTTGCTCTTGATGTAGGAAAGAACTTCTCCAAAAATATTCTTTTCATCTCGTTCCATGTTGTTCATGAGCCAGGTGGAAGATAATATAGTCAATCTTTTGCCTTATCTTTTAATAAGAACGGAAAGGCCCTAAGATTTATTTATTCTTCTGTAACCCTTTGTGGTTTCATTCCAGAACAGACAACATGAAATTCTTTCAGGTGTTTATGTGGATCTTTACCTGTAAGACCATAAAAAATGGGCGTTAAGTTAATCAAATCATATTTTAATTCAAAATTCACCTCAACATCTAGAAATTGAATACATAAAGGTTGTTGATTCAAATTTGGTACCGCTAACTCCCTCAATGTTATGGGGTTGAGATTTGTCATTTTTTCGTCTGCTTCTTGAAAATTAAAGTCTTCACCAATTGTTAGATCTACTTCAACTTTCACATTTGAAGGTGAATGACTGCTTCTTTGCTTAGTCTCTTTTCTCAAAGGATGCGTTGTCGCCTCAATTTTCCGATTATATTGCAATTTATCTGTCTAACAAGTGTGATTCATACAAGACAAGAGGTTAGTAGTAACTATAAAATAAAAATGCAAAGAAACTAAGAAACTTGAAATAGTTCCTCAACAACGGTGGAAAATTTTAATCCGATTGTTGAAGCCCCCAAAATAGTTCTATTTCTTCAAACTTTTATGGTAGTCATATGACTAAGTCAAATTCCTAGAGAACTAAACACTAGTTTCTTAATTTTAAGTAATAAAATAAAATAGGGGGTTTTGGATTATTTAATTAATTAACTAAAATTCATATGAAAACAAATTAAATCATCTGAATTTAACTATGATAAAATCAAGATTACGAAACTCTGATTCAAGGGAAAGATCTCATCTAATTGTAACATTGATCATTGGTCTAAAAGGAATATTTTCAAGATTCAAGCAGTTAGTTTGAAACATATTAGGATAGTTGTAATAAATCTCAAATTTTTTTAAATTAATTAGTCCAAACCCAGCATCCAAACCTTATCATCCATTGACTAGTTATGATAACATTCATATCAAATAAACGATAATAATAAGCTCTATGAAAAAGACTAAACCCTAAATTAAATAAACGAGATAGTTGCAACTATTCAATTTAGTTTTCTTGTTTAACATAGCTTAAATATGGAAATTCATAATTAACCTATTTACTACTTATACCAATCTTTCATCACAATTACGAATCATTGAATTCATAGATAGCGATAGAATAATCAATATTAAATTAAATTGTCAGATTAATCAAATATTAATCATTCATCAAATAAAAGAACTCAAAATAGGAAATACTTGAATTAAAACGTGAATAAAAGATTTAGAACACAAAACCTCACAAGATTACAACTAGAATATCAAATCCCCTTAAATCAGAATGATTTAGTTTTAGTTTAGAAGCACATAACTTTAGCTCCAATAAAAAGAAATAAGAAAGACAAAGAATTAAGAAAAAACATAAGAAAAGAGAACCCTTTTCTGTTATGAGGAATGTCCCTTTTAAAGGATTTTCTGATCTAATCCTAATCTAATTCTAACTGTAAAGATGTCTATCTAAAACAAATTCAAATTACTACATGATCAGGATAGAAGGAAGTTTTCCCAGTTAAGCTCCAACTCTTCAAGTTATCAGTCTTATCTATTGTAGCAATCTCTTTGCTTCATCTAAAATTCATGATTATCATCAATAGAGCCTATATTTGATGCAATATCTACTTTTCATCTCCTAAAACAAAATAAATATTCATATTCATATTTAAGCACCAAAATAAATCTAAAAGGAAGGAGATAATATTAAATATTATGTCAAGATAAGATCTTATCATAACTTTATTTGAGTCTAATAATGTTAGTTCTTTACTATAGTGATTGATTATATTAATGATATTTGTAAACTATTTACAAAGCGTCATTCTACTTTGGCTAAGGATTTTTCAAATCAATTATAATCAAGAATGATATAATACTTTCCCTAATTACTTTAGAGTGATGAATCCTATATTGATTACTCAACTACCTCAATATAGTTCATACTATTTCCAATGACTATCGACTAGGCTATCCTTGACTAGAATATTTTATAAGTAGTATCAAAATATAACAATTCCTATATGAGATAACTTTGTAGATCTCAAGTCAACCAATCACTTATACAATCATCACAATAAAAATTTTCATAAACATACAAGTATATTCCAAATATAATTCTCATATCGGGTCAGTATAATGAATTTTTTCTCTAATAAGTACCAACATGTTTACTTAAGTATCTTCACACTTTAGTTAATATGATCGATTCCTCTTTTCATATGGAAGAAAAATAAAATGTGTTAAATCCTTTTACAATATATTAATATCCTATCTTAATAGAATAATGACTGGAAACAATTTATCGATAATACATAAATGCAATATAAATCTCATAATTATGGTCTCATCATAATTTCATTTGCAATGTATATTGATCTCATGAACTTTATCATTTATATCTAACATGTATAAGATAAATAATAAATTTAAATAACTATATCACTAAACTACAATAAAACTGATTGATTGTAGGGCATAAACTAACAAATAACTCATTTGAAATACACAATTTATAAGTTCTTATCAATACCCATTCGAAAGATCACGTATCTTGAAATCTACCATCATAAAAATGGGATCGTACCTCTCGTGTTGCCAATTAAGCCATTGAAGTTTCAATATACAAACAAAAAACAAAAATATTTGAGGATCCTTATATTATTTATACATTAGGTATAGGCTTGTTCAAGCAATTACTTACAAACAAAAATTTGACTACTTTATAGAACCTATTAGAATGAGCAAAACATAAAAAGATCAAGTAGAATTAATTCTACTTTTCTTCAATTGGCACTAAAGGTGTTAATATGAAAGCGTCAAACCCTTGTAGCAACCCTTTAGACACCAAATGGCAATATTTTATCTTTATATAAAATTTCTTATAAAAAAGACTCTTACTCTTTATATTTTTGCTCATAAAACAGATCAATTTACTTGTAGAGAAAAGTTTAAGGCAGAATTTCATGATGGCCAAGCACAAGTTTCCCTTTACTCATTTTTTGTTCCTTCTCATTCTACTTTCCTGAGGTTTGATCATTAATTATTTAAGAAATTGTTTACATTGCACGTTGATTTTGGCACAAAAGCACGCATGGCACAACAACTTGTATACAGGATCAATCTTAAACTTATAAGACAATTTGTTAGAGATTTGAAGAACATATGATTTAGACCCTTATCATTTTCTAGGATGGAATTTGTCAAAACCTTTTGAGTGTTCAGGTGGTCCATTTAGTGTCAAATGTAGCATTACTAAAGATAACAGTAGCATCTCAACATTTTTGCATGTAATTGTCCAAGAGGGGAATAGGTTTCTTTTAAAAAACTCTAATTACTTTATGAAATAGAATATATATATGTGTATTTATATACGTGTAATTGTATTTTTAACATGTAAGTCACAGATCAATTACAGACAGAACAAGAGGCAGAACCTGGTTGCATAATATGTTCAGTGGAATTAAATCCTAACTACAACGATATTGTGGAATGCAATGTAGGGAAACTAGGTCGAGATCTGATCCTGACTGTAGCGGAATAATTATGAAACTTTTTAACAATCTTTGATTTCCCAAAAATCAAGATCTCTTTAATTCTATAAAATGATTAACATAAATCATAATAAAATGGAAACTTAATTCGTACCTTAATTTGAAGCTTCATCTTTATCTTGTCATATTTCTCGAACCATTCTCAAAACTGATCCGTTTCAACCACTGTAGCCACACTAATGTTCAGCCTCTAACGGTATCCATGGAATGAGTTGAGATAACTCTGTAGCTCTTATATAGAGGGTTAAGCAAGAATTACTAGCTCTATAGAGGTTAAGCCTATTTATAATAGATTTTAGGCATTTCGGTAATTTCATTTAAATTAAAATCTAATTTTAATTAAACTTTAATTAGAATTACAAATCATTCTAATTAAATACCAATTATGTCTATATAAGATTCAATATCTCATATTGATCTTTATTTATTAAATATGTCATATTTAATCATAAAGTTTCTAAAACTTTACAATCAAGTCCAACTTAGTTAAATCAACTTTGCTCTCTTCAACCCATTCTATATATGAGATCCATTAGGTTCCTAAATATGTTGGCAATGATTATAAAATCTGATTCTAATTCATAATTAGAATTAGATAAATTAAAACTCCTTTTAATTTATCTTAATTCTCCAATTAAACAATTTATAATCATAGATTGAGATTGACGTTTAGGAACGCATCATAACCACCCAAATATTTAGGAATGTCAAAGTGGTTTTAACTAATCTTTTCGTGCATTATCTTTCTGTATAATTTAATATTTTCATCACCTAATGTTTCAATTAGAAATAAAGCATGGAATTAATGTCTACTCTATTTTGAGTCTAATCATATTGGTTCTCTGCCATTAGCTATCGATTCAATTAATGATATTTGTAAACTATTTACAAAGCATCATTTCACCTTGGCCAAGGATTTCTTAAATCAATACTAATCAAGAATAATGAAACATTCTCTGTAATAGCCCGGACTATCTACTCAAAGATATTGTCCGCTTTGGGCCTTAACCCAGCCAAGCCCTCATAGTTTTACTCTTCCCATTCCTTGGAAAAATGCGTCTATGAGGGAGAGGTTTTCATAGCCTTATAAGGCCTAATTCATTCCCCTCTCTAATCGATATGGGAATGTAACATTCCGCCCCCTTAAAGGCCCAACGTCCTCGCTAGCCCATAGGCCTGTATCCACCACCCTTTGAGGCCTAGCGTCCTCACTGACCCACAGGCCTGGATTCCCCCTTGGTGGTCTAGCGTCCTTGTTGACATACCAATCCAGGTACTGGCTCTGATACTATTTATAACAGCCCGGACCACCCACTCGCAAATATTGTTTACTTTAGGCCTTGCCCCAGCCAAGCCCTTATGGTTTTGCTCTTCTCAGCCTTTGGAAAAATGCGTTTATAAGGGAGAGGTTTCCATAGCCTTATAAGGCCTACTTTGTTCCCCTCTCCAATCGATATGGGAATCTAACGTTCCACCCTCTTGGAGGCCCAGCATCCTCGTTGGCCCATAGGCTTAGATGGGTTTGGTTAGGCCAAGGCCCAAAGCGAACAATATTTATAAGCAGGTAGTCCGGGCTGTTACAAATGGTATCAAAACTAGTACCCAGATCGGTATGTCAATATGGATGCTGGGCCTCTAAGGGGGTGGATCCAGGCCTGTGGGCCAGTGAGGACGCTGGGCCTCCAAGGGGGGTGGAATGTTAGATTCCCATATGGAAACCTCTCCCTCATAGACGCATTTTCTTGTTAAACGGGAAGAGCAAGTCTGTGAGGGTTTGATTGGGCCAAGGCCCAAAGTGAACAATATCTGTGGGTGGGTGGTCTGGGTTGTTACATTCTCCCTAATTACTTTAAGGTGATGAATACTATCTTGCTCAGACAACTACCTCCATATAGTTTATACTACATCCAATGAATACCAATTAAATGACCCATGATTACATATATCATAAGTAGTATCAAAACATAGCAATCCCCATATATAATAACTTTGATGACCTTAAGTTAAAGTATCACTTATACAATCATCAAAATGAGAATTCTAGAGACATACAAGTAATGTTTCAAATGGATTTCTCATATCGTGTCTGTTCAGTGAACATGTTCTCTAACAAGCACCCACTCGTTTGTTTAAGTATCTCTATACCTTAGCCTATGAGATCGACTACTTCCTTCATAAGGAAAAACACAACGTATATTAATCTTTTTTACGTTCTATTAATGTCCCATCTTAATAGAACAATGACTAGGAACATTTAGGAATAATACATAAATACAATATGAATCTCATAATTATAATCTCAT
>JAOTAY010000004.1:25260068-25271211 GCA_025629805.1 Erythroxylum baracoense
TGTCAAAAACACTTTAGACAGTCTAACCTATTCCAAAATGACTAAAATACCCTTCTCATAAGTGAGGGGATGTTACAATAACTTACTTGTTTCAGAAAAATTTCAGCAATTGAGAAGGGTTATAAGAGATTTTGATGGATGGAGAAAAGAAAAAAATAGAGAGAAATAGAAAATATATGTACTGGAATGTTTACTTTGCAAACTGTAACGTGGGTAAAATGCAGAAGTTAAGTGTTTAAGTGATCGATGAGCAAAGAAGGAAGATGGTGTTTTTGATGGAGATAAAACAAAAGAGCTGCAGAAACTAAAATTTTCATTACAATTTTTTGTAATTTTAGTAAATACTAATGATTAATTAATACTACTATTTTAAGTTTTAAAAATATGTTGAGTTTTTATTCCAAATAACACGTTGTAAACATTTAAAGCAAATCTCTAATAAAACATATCTTAACTATGATCGATTATAAAAATATTAGTTTAATAATTTATGAAAATTTCAATCATTTAGTGACGATTTCTAAAAATTGTCACTAAATGTAAACATTCAATGACGTTTCCAAAAATTCATCACTGAATGTGAAACATTTGCTGACAATTTTGAAATATCATCTTTGAATGTTTGATAGTTAGCGATGATTAAAAACAGTCGTCGCTGAATGTATAATGTTTCGCGATGAATTATTAATTTCGTCACCAAATATTGACCTTTTGGTGACATTTGGTAATATTGTCGCAAAATACATAACATTTAGTGACCATTTACGAACATCGTCGCAAATTGTTTGTAAAGTTATGGTGACATTTAAAGATTGCATCGCGATTGCACTATTTGGCGATGAATACTATAAATCGTCACCCATTAGTCTCAATTGTGTGACGATTTTACTTGAACATCGCTAAAGGTTTTCTTTTGGGCAGCGCTTTTTGGTTTCGTCACTAAAACTTAACATTTAGTGACGAGCGATATGTTTCGTCACAAAAGGTTGTCTTTTTGCGACGAATATTTTTTGTCACAAAAAAAAGTCGGGAAATGCTTACTTTATTGTAATGTCTTCTTCTTTTTTTTTTTTGCTTCGGTTAATCTCTTTCAAACATTTACCTTCTTTTCAAGTTTTGAATTAATTGGAAAAGTCAAAATAATACAGGGGTTCAACATTGATTTTTTTCAATTTAATGAAAAAATTATTCATCATTAACTAATACTAACACCTTGTATATCTGTAAATTGGCAGGAGTATATAATTAAAAGAATTTAAAGTTGTAAAATGAAATAAAGTCAAGTTGTCTAAAATGATTCATAAGGAACATATGTTTCAATGGGTTAATTCCAAAAATTAAATGGTTTAGGTTTTAAAAATCTGTCCAAAGGTTAGGTTTAGTTTAAAAATTAGGCTTAAAAAAACTTATGGATTATGTTTAGGTTATAAAAAATTTCAACAAGTTCAATTTAAACCTGTATTTATAAATATTCCAAATTTAGGTTAACATACAAGTTTTCATTCACATTATTATTAGAGGAATAAATTAGAAGTCACAAAACTCTATATATGGGTTTTATATATGTTCTTTCATTTACTTTCTTTATATAAATTTTTTGTTTGTAAATTATAAGGTATATCCATCTTAAAGATTATTAATATTCTAAATTAAAAATTAAATAGTGCAAGATAGTCTCTATTTAAAATCTTTATAATATAGTTTAGAATATACATTCTCGAGAAAAGATTCATTCTTTATTTTGCATAGTTTGACAAATGGAAATTGTTTAAAGAAAGTCAATTGTTTAGGTATTCCTCTTATTTTGCTATACAATTATGACTGAATATTATTATAGACTTAGTGATTATGACTAAGTATCTTTTCACTCATCATTTATGAAAACTCCCATGTGAAAAGGTAAAACAAAAGTATGCTTTACTTGTTTGTTTAATTATCAAGAACCAGTTGATTTATGACAAAAGTACTGATGATTGATTAATAGAAAATACTTAGTTTTATTGAACCAAATAAGGTGATGATAGTCTATATTTCTAGTGTTGAAATAGTTGTGCTAATTTTTTGAAAAACAAAATGAAGCAAGTAACTGAAGTTATGTTCTTTTATGAATTCATCATCAAAACAAGTCCGTTACTTTAACATATATTGGAAGTTTACTTTTATTATATAAAAATAATTAGTTATTGTTAATGTAAGAATTGTAATGATAGTGATAAGTTTTTTATCTACCATCTGATGATTCTTATAAACAAAAAAACATTAATTTTCCTAAAACTAAAAAGTTGCATTCTATTATATTGAACTTTATGACTAAGAAAGGAATATAAGAATATCCAAAAGCTCAATGCAATAACTGTGGAAAAGAATTTTTTAATCTAATTATAAATAGTACTTCTTACTTACTTCATCATTTAGAAAAATATCCAATGAAAAATTAGAATGATATAAGACAATATGTGATTGGAACTAAAATCATATTCTAATGGTATTATTGCATTAAAAAATATGAAATATAATCATAATTAATTTTTTAGGGTAATTAATATGAAATTTTTTATTGTAAGCTTTCTTTTACGTTTATTGAATTGCTTGAATTTTGATATATGATAAGCCTTATTTCTTACTTAATATATCAACTAATTAGTAGGGTTACTTGTCAGTGTGATACAATGTCTTTTAATGATCCAGAATGAGAATCAATACATAAAGAGTTGCTTAAATTTCCTTCTTACATTTACTTGAATTTGATAATTGAAGAATGAAGTATCAAAGGATGAATACATATGCATTACTACTCATTTTATTGATAACAAGTGGAAGTTGTAAAAAGGAATAATTCTTTTTAAGTCATTAAAACTTCCTTTTGATAGATTATTACTTGTGAATGAAGTAGCTCTTTATTTGGCTCAATGGAAGGTAGATAAAAAGATTTTATCAATATTAATAAATAATGCTTCTTACAATGATAATATGGTCGAGTTTCTCAAGTTTTACCTTCCTATAAGTAGTTCATTATTTTTCAGTAGGCAAAATTTTCAAGTTAGATGTTTATGTCACATTCTAAATCTTATTATACAAGTAGGACTATAAATGATTCATGATTCTATTGCTAAAATTTGAATAGATTTAAGCATTTGCATAAGTCTATTCTAAAACTTAAGAAGTTTCTAAAAATAGCTTGTAAAAGTTTTCATTTGAATATAATAAAGAAACTAAGAACAAATATATGTATAAGGTGAAATTCTACCAATATTATGACTGATTGTGCTTTATATTAGTATATTTTATTTTATTTGGCATAATTAGATAAAGAGTTCTTTATTTTTTCATTTACTGATAAAGGATGGCATAAAGTGAGACTTCTTCAAAAATTGTTAGAAGTCTTTTATGACATAACATTGTTCTTTTTTTATTCAAATTATCTAACACCAAATGTTCACTTTGAAGGCATATGAAAAAATTTAAAAATATTTAAAAGATGTTATAAGAAAAACTTATGTATTTATGGCTTGTATGATCTATAAGAATAGAAGAAATTGGACAAGGATTGGTCAAAGTACTTTTTGTTATTATCATGTGCTACTATTTTGGATCCTCATTATAAATTGGCTTTTCTTCACTTTCGTTAGTTTGTACTTTACGATAATTTAACTACATCAAATTTTACCAAACAAGTGAAAAAGACCATACTTATTATGCTTGAGTGTTACAAAAGTAATGGAGAATATAATATAACTCAAAATGTTGAATTTTTTTCTAGTTTAAATGATATTAAATTAAGTAAGAGTTCTAAAATATATGATTATAAAGAGTATTTAAAGTCAATGTTAAATCCCAAACTTAAGCAATTTGAATTAGATATTTATTTGAAAGAGCATTTTATAGATGCAGATAGTAACATTGATTTATTAGAATATTGGAATGTGGCTTGTAAAAGATTTTGCACCTCAAGAATGTTGACTAGAGATCTTTTATCTATTAATACTAGAATCTACATTTAGTTTAGCTAAAAAATGGTAAGTTCATCTCACATTTCACTCAAACAAAATACAATAGACTCTCTCATTACTTTTGAGAGTTGGACGACCACAAAATGACTTGTTTTAAGTAACTTATTTCATATACATAGGTATGATTTTTTAAATTTTAAATTATTGATTCTATTTTAATTATTTATTATAAAAAAGATGACGATTCTTCTTTGAATAATGATGATAGAAAAAAAGATGATAATGTTGAAGAACTTTAATTTAGTTTATTATAAATTTTATAAAAATTATTTTATATTTCATTAAACATCCAAAAGAAGCACTTATTAGGAGGCGACCAAATGATTCCAACTTGTATTTTATTTTACTTTACTGTCTTCGTTTTTATGTTCTTAATTAATGTGTATTTTTGTTTATATGTAAATTTTAAGGGTTTTTTTTATACACTTGTACATAATTAGGAGGGACTTCTGAGCCTTAGTTACCCCATTTGACTAAGTTTAATATCTTAATTGTTTGAAATTAGGAGTAATGCCATATTTAAGTGTGAATTGGGTTGAAATTTCTTTATTTTCATTTTTTGAATTAACATATTTTCTCTATTAAATTTTTGGTTTGATATGTGTTTAGAATGCATTTTTATATTATTATGTGTTAATTAATTAATTAATATTATGTTTATTGATTCAAAGTTTATAGGGAAAAATAATTGGCAGAAATAATATGAAAAATAGAGTTGAAGCAAGAAGTAAAGGTTATAGCAGAAAACCAACTCTAGTCTACAGGATGAGATAGGTGCTAATGCTATCACAATGTAAAAGAGTGTCAAGCAAGCAGAATCAGTATTTGGTGTTAGTTTATAAGTGAACAAAACTCTAGGAAAACATAATAAAACCAACATTGGTGTTCTAATGTGTATGATGTTATTCCCGTTATGGACTCTGACAAAATAAAACCTAGGCTCAAATTTTTCAGCTTAAAGCCTAATTCCTTCTTTTTTTTATTGCAACATAACATATACAATGCATCTTTTGTTACCTAAATCTCAAGTTTTAAAATATATGTGACCTTCCAAACATAAAATCTTCCTTAAAACACAAAACCTATATCTTAAAACATAAATCATCCCTATTCATTGAATTCATACAATTAGAATATGTAAATTGGGGATTTTTCTTTTAAGAAGTTTCGGGAAATATTGGACACATATCTTAGGTTATACACTATCTAACTAAGTTATATCTAATTTCATGATAATAGTATAATGAAGATGAGTATTAGCCTATTGAGTGTGGAAATTTATGGATTGAGTGCTACTCTTGTGGAATTGTGAATTATATTAACTTGGAATTATGGAGTTTGTATTGATTAAGGATTATTATGCTATAGTTTTTAATATTATGTTGATTGTTTGAAATGTGGAAGTGGTATTATGTGTTGAACTTATGGAGTGAAGTTTGTGAAGGGTGGTGAAGTGTTTGCATATTTGATTTATATACTTAAATGATGACTCCAATACTTAATACAAAGACTAGGAATCATATTCCTTCTTTTCTTTAACACCAACCCCTTTAGAGGTCATTATGAGGTTTACCAATTAGTAGAACAAGAAATGTTACAATGAGTGGATCACTAGCAATATGGTTATGAAAAGACCATAATCTTGGATATTGATAGGTTTTTTAGATTTATAATGTGTTCCAAAAGTTACATTAGGATCATTTGTTAACTTTATAAGGAGATTATTGCTTAGAGGTGGTAAAAGAGTCATATATCAACATTAAAGAGAAAGTAACAAAATCCTTATGCATATACTTCTATATTTGAGGCATTAAGGTATTGATTACAAAGGAAACAATTAAGGCACATCTCAGGCTACCATCAGATGATAGGAGGTTGAGCTTTCAAAGTAAGATGCTATTAAGATATGATGAGTAGAACTAGAGAGATGCATTGTATAGATTTGGATTTAGGATCACCTATTCTACTAAGCAGATGCACTTCTTATGTAAGCACCTATATAACCATAACTAGTGCCTTATCCACTAAACGATAATGTATTACTTCAGTTTAGTGGATTGAACCAAGTTTGGACCATAGATTTATACCTTATTAATTTGATTATGAACGGTTTAGGTAAGGCTCCACCAATCCCATTTTCATCAATAATATTGCAACCCATTAGAAATGTGGTTTTACATATGTCACAAGATAAAAATTTTATGTTCTTAGTGTTAATTAGTTAGTTGTTAGAAGGTAAAGGGTTAACCTCTCTAATGTTGAGGTTATTAAGACGAGAGAGGTAAATTACAACAATGATGAATGGATATGGTTATTTAGTTATATTTAGGAGATAATAAGTTGATTAACCCACACAAGCTTGATAAAGCATATCCAAATAACCTAGGATATGAGGCAAGGAAAAATAATGATGAAGATGCTAAAGAGCAAGAGAGGAAATTAGGATTGCTAGCCCAAAAAGGATAACGATATAACAACTGACATCATCTATTGATCAACCTTAAGGAGAACTTATAGGTCTACATGCCATGCTAGATTCTATATGGACCTATCTACAATGCTTTCCACTCTATTGATCAACCTTAAGGAGAACTTATAGGTCTATATGCCATGCTAGATTCTATATGGACCTATCTACAATGCTTTCCACCCTAATGACTTTAACCCTAACCTATATACACACATATATATAACTAGGTTTAGGTTCTTTTGTGATTATTAAATTATGTAGCATATAAATATTTTTAAAATGGACTGATGTAGGAGAATAAACACCTTAGATCTAAAGAACAAAAACATCCTAGATTACTGTAATATAAAAAGATTAACTAGGTATAATGAGTTTGATTAGATTGAATTGTTAATTGAGAAGTGGTAGTTAATTAATTGCATATATATATGATTTTTAAGAAAGGGCATAGATGCTTTAAGTTGATTGTTATTTCAACATAAATAATCAACCTTATATAATAACTAATATTATACTCATATAAACCCTAAAAATATAAGGATTTTCTTTATTCATTTCTCTTCACTTGCTTAATTATCTTAATTTTTTGGTATAGAAATTTAATTATTTTAGTAGTTTTTTTATTAAGGTAGGATTAAAAGAATTAGTTCTACTATCCACGTGGGTCAATACAATAGAGTACTCCAGTTTTATAACTTACTACAATTAATTCTATACACTTACAAATAGATTATAGATTAGTTAACTTAGTAGAGGTATGGGGCAACCTACCAGAAAGTAGTTGACTGTAGCTTTAGATGGTAAAAATTTAATGTCTAAAAGATCCTACCAATCCAATTTAATATATCAATTCTAGATTATTAAAATCAGTAATGCATGGATTTTAAGATTTTTAAAATAGATATGAAAAGTGTATCTTTGAGGGGTTTTGTTTAAGAAGAAGTTTTTGTTGATGAACCTCCTGATTTTGAATTACATATTGGTATCTAATGATATTTAAAGCTTATATAGCCTAAAACATGCTCTTAAAGCTTTGTATAAAAGATTTAAGTGAAATTATTTTTAGAAAAATAATTTTCCAAAATGAAAGGTTGATAGAACTCTTAACCATAAAAAATATGATAATCTTATTGTTTAAAATTTTTTGACCTTATTTTTAGTACTACTAATGAAGGTTATATAAGGAGTCTTTTAAGAGTATGTGTAAAGAATTTGAGATAAGCGTGATGAGAAAACTCAACTTCTTTATTAGACTTTAAATTAAGAAAATGAAGGAGGTAATCTTCGTCAATTAAGTAAAGATGATGAGAGTGAACCTAATAATGTATAGTTTTACCTAGTTATGATACATAGTTTGCTTTACCTTACCATTATTAGGCCTAATATCATGTTTAGTGTTTTTTAATTAAATATCTTATTGGAAATTGGAAACTGGAATATCAAGCTTGAGTTTGTTGAGACATTGTATCAATTTGCTGGCATATTCACTAAACTACTAAGTGAGGATATGTTTTATATAATCAGGATGTAGTTAAACATGATTGAAGTGTATTAAATGTGAATATGTATATTTTAACTATACGTAAAGTTAATGTGTTTATCAGGCCAACATAACATATTTATATTTTAATTATAATTTTCTAACTATTGTTTAACTAGATGCCTCTTTGAGTCGACATAAATGTTCTTGATTTCTCTTTCTAGAATGCTTAAGTTCCTATAAATTTAGATAATAGTCACTTATCCCTTTTCTAAATAGACATAATATCTATAAAGACCAAAGTATATTTGCTAATAAATACACACAAGACTAAGTTATAAGTTATTGATTGTTACCTAATACCATGAAAAGTACATACTAACTACAATATAAGAAATGGAAGGAGAAATAATAGAGATTGGGATTATTTGCTTTTAGGCTCTACTTGACACTAAGAAATGGAAGAAGATGATGTTACATTCTATTGTGCAGGAGGAGTTATTTGAAATTTCTCATCAAAGCTTCCTATAAAGAAAACTACTTTATTATATGACAATACTATAATAAACATAGTTTGGTACATGGATATATAGCAACCTGTATCATTCATAATGTCCCTTTAAAATTTCTAACATGAAGTAGTTAGTCATGTCTAAAAATGCCTATAAAAGACACATTTTTCTATATGAGCATATCTTGATCAGAATCCTTCATATTTTTCTTTCAAAAATTCTAACATGAATATGGCTGACCATAAAGGTGTGGTAAACCTTATCTAACAAAAGCTTTAATGGAAACAATTTAGTACATTGGTATTGTTCCTTCAAAAATTATATCATAAACATAGTTAACCATATAAACCTATAACAATAAGTGTCTTTCATAGATTTCCTTTAGATAAATGAATATGTTGCTTATTCATAATGAATGATGGTATTTTTTGTAAATACATGTGGTATGGGATGTCTATAGTCTAAGTATAGTATAGTATTTTTTATTAATGTATTTTTTGTAAATACATTGCTTATTCATTAATGCTTAGTATTGTTATTCAACAATGGTATTTTTATATTTAAGTGGCATTATTTATTTTTAATGCATGATTATAATTTTTAAACATATTGGAGGCATTGAATATATTGAATCCTATTATAGATTGTAATGAGGTATGGTTTTTTATATTTAGTCATAATATTCTTATTGTAAAGTATAGGTTCTACTTATTTTTAATGAATAATAATATTTTTGTACATAATGTGATATTAAATGTATTATATTCTAGTATAGTTTCTATTTTAAATGGTATTCTTTGTATTCAGTTAAATATTCTTATTTTAATGAGTAAGAGTTACATATTTTTAATGGCTAATGGTACTTTTTATGTATAGTGCCAGTATTATATTTATTGACTCTTATTATAGTTTGTATTGACTTATGATATTCTTTGTACTCAGGCATAGTATTCTTATATGAAAAGTGAAGATATTATTTATTTTTAATGAGTGACAGTATTTTTTTTGTACGTAGATATGGTATGATATGTAACGAGGTATGGTATTGCTTATGCTAATTTCTAGTAGGATATTCATATATTAAGGTTAAGGCGTTACTAATATGTAGGAGACAAGGTGATGGTATTTTTCTACACTGTCTTACTAAGAATTTCATTGCATAGTAGTGGTATTTTTTATCTAAGGCTTGTGGTTTTTGCAGGCTAAAGACATCGTATTTAAACATTAAGGTAAAATAATTTTAATTTGTTACTTAAAATATTTAACTAAGGAAATTATATTAATATAGATTGATGATAATGTTACAAAACTTTAATAATTCATTTTTCTTGATAACAAATATATCTCTGTGAAAGTTCAACATGAAAGTAATAAAGAAAAATACTACAAATAAATTAACATAACCTTTACATTAATTTTTTAGAAAGTTAAATCTTTACATTAATTGTTAAACAATAATCCATAATATAATCTTTATATTATACCACTAATACTACTATGTTAATCAGAAAGTACCTCTACATAAGCTATATCACTAAGTAGTATAATAGATACAAATATATATTAATAGTTGCAAGTAAACACATCTGGAAAAACTACACACTACTTAATTACCTATTGTTGTTGGAATGGAGCTTAAGTGAGATGATATACTTGAGCTATTAAGATTTCTTATTAGTGGAGAAATGGCCCTCACGTGGGTGTTTTGGTTAAGGTGACAAAATTGTCCATTTTTGACAAAATAAAACTTAAAAGGGGTCATCCTATTGAGGTAGTATTATGGAAAAGGATCAAGGAAGACTAAAGGGCTTGTGATGTTGCACCTATCTTCCTACATCATCAAGGCATCAGGACTGCTTATTTTCTATATCATGAAACTAAAACTAACATGTCAGTAACTATTCATGCACTAATCTAAAATTATGGACAGACACTAATCTAACACTACAAGAAAATAACAAATTACTGACGAAAAATTACCGACAGAACATATAATTTTCGGCCGCTAATTAGCGATAGAAATTGACTTCCCGTCGGTAAAGTTGACAGATTTACTGATGGAACAAAAATTCGTCAGTAAATGTAGAGGGAAAATATCCCCACGAGTTTTCTGTCGTATTATAGGAACGGAACATAAGAGTCCATCGCAAAATTAGGCGATAATAGCTGGCGGGGAAAATGAGCAACTTGAATACCGATGGAAATGTGTTTCTGTTAGTAACTGTCAAATTTTTCGTAAAATAAAACGATGTCGTTGGTTATTAATCCAAACAACGTTGTTTTATCATCATCATTTACAACCCGAAAACCCCCCTTTCTCCCTCTCCTCTGCTATTTTTCTCTCTTCTTCATTTTGCGTCGTTGGTTCTCTCATTTTGGCTGCTTCCACCCTCAATTTTTGCTTTGTTTTTCGGCTATCTGCATCATTTTCAAGTAACAACTATGTTGGGTTTATTTTGTCTCCAAAAATGAAGGTGTTAGATGCTTATATGTATGACCATTAGTGAGTGGTTGGGTTTTGTTTGAATTGTTGGTTTATACATTTTTTACTTAAAATTTTTGGTTTATTTAGACTTTAAATGTGTTGTTGTTGGTAGATAATGAAAAAATGCAGTTGTTTTGTTATTAGTTAGAGATAATTCGGGTTGCCTATGAATTGTTTGATGAAATG
>JAOTAY010000004.1:25271311-25292525 GCA_025629805.1 Erythroxylum baracoense
AAAATTTCTTCCTCCAGATCATCCATTTAGACGCAATAAACAAAAGTTCATTAAGAATAGGATGGTAAAAACACCTCCTCCCCCTCACAAAGCTAGTGAAGAGTTATTGTAGGAAATTAAGGAATTAGGCTTGCTGAAAGTTACAGAATTTGAAGCTAATGAAGTTAATACAAGCCTTAGTAAAAACTTTGGTTAGAGAAAACGAAGCATCTTTCGAGATTTGCTATATTAGAAAACTAATTTGATATGTTATAATCTAGATGTAATGCATATTGAAAAAATATTTTTGACAATTTGTTCACTACCATAATGAACATTGAATGGAGGATAAAAGATAATGCAAAATCATGAGCTGATTTGAAACTTTTTTGTTGAAGGAATGAGTTACATAAAGATCTTCGCACCGGTAAATATCTGAAAGCATATTACACTTTGGACAAAAAAAAAAGGAAATATTGTGTGAATGGTTGAAAAGTATAAAGTTTCCCGATAGTTATGTTTCAAACTTGGCAAGTGTGTGGACATGAGGAAGTACAAATTATTTGGGATGAAAAGTCATTATTGTCATATGTTTATGCAAAGACTAATTCATGCATTTTGGAAGTTGCTACCGAATAAGGTTTGGGAAGTAATAACATAATTAAGTTTGTTTTTCAAAAGCTTAACATCATTTGAAATCAAGTTGGTTGAACTGGAAAAACTAGAAAGGAAAATTTCAGTAATTTTGTGCAAGTTAAAAGGAATTTTTTCTCCAAGCTTCTTTGACTGTATGGAGCATCTACCTGTGCATTTAGCACATGAGGCTAAACTAGCCGGTCCAGTTCATTATCGATAGATGTATCCATTTGAGAGGTAATTCAACAAAAATGATTGTAATTAAAGTAATAACATGTTTTAATAACTAAAATGGTATAACCCTATTTGCTAATATAAGTATTTGCATCACTTGAAGAAAAATGTCAAAAACAAGGCTAAAGTTGAAGGTTCGATATGTAACGCTTATTTAGTGGAGGAAGCTAGTACATTTTGTTGACATTATTTTAAGTCGCATGTTTACACAAGAGAAAGAAAAGTTCCTCGTAATGACGATGGGGGAGAAATGAGTGATGCTGATGGTAACTTATCCATTTTCACATATCATGGACGAACATATAGATGTTTAACAAGAAGAATATTAACAGAGGAAGAAATTGAGGATGCCCATGGTTACATTTTATTGAACTATCAAGAGGTTCAACCTTTCATGCAATAAGTTGAAATTGATTATTTGGGTTTTGAAATTTAGTTTTTTTCACAACTGAAATACATATAATGTTTTTAGATTATATAAGAAATTGTTAAGCGAGCTAATGCCCGACAAAACACAGAATGGTATCAATAAAGAAGTCAGAAGACACTTTCCTCGATGGTTCGAGAAATATGTAAGTTTTCACTTACAAATATTGAAATGATTGAATTATAAGATTTAAGTGTTCAAATGACATTATATTTTTTAATACGATAATTTCTTTTATGTAGGCCTTAGAAAATCTAATAGAGAACAAGTTCATATGTGCTCTTGTGAAGGGACCTTTGCGAACTGTTAAATCGTATCCGATGTATTTCGTTAATGGATATAAATATCATACAGAATATCATGGTCATAGCTGGCAACAATAAATAGTAGAGTTTGCATACAGGGAGAATTGATGGATTACTATAGTAAAATTATTGAGATACTTGAAATTGAATACCCTGCATTGCCAATAAAGTGAAGTGCGATATTTAAGTGTGACTAGTTTGATCCAACTCTAAATGTTGGTACAAAAGTACATAGCAGATACAATCTAGTTGAAACCAACAAATGAAGAAGATTTAGACAATTTGAACCTTTTGTGTTAGTAATGCAAGCGATCCATGTGTATTACGTCCCTTTTCCCAGCTTACGAGGAGATAAGTCAGATTGGTTGGCCATTTGCAAAGTTAAGCCTAGAGGGATTTTTGAATAGGGATGGCAATTTCAGCCCGACCAGCCCAGCCCGACCCTTATTTTGGCCCTGGTTGGGAGGGCCATAGGTAGGCCATGGGCCGACCATGGTCCGTCGGGTCGGGCCATGAGCTGGCCCGACCCAGTCCGTGGCCCGCTAGATTTATCCGAAACAACGTCATTTTGATTAAAACGATATATAATGGATGGGCCGGCCTGGCGGGACCTACCCATGGCCCGATGGGCCATTGGGTAACCCACGGGTTGGTGGGCTGGTTTGTGGGCCGGGCCGCAGGCGGTTCGAGCTTGGCCAGGCCCATTACCATAACTATTTTTGAATCACATGGAAAAGGAGAACAGAGAATTAAAAGTGAAGTGTTTCAGGAAGATGTTTATGAAATAAATGCATCTTTCATATATGAGGATAATGAACCTTTGAACAATCCATCTAATGAATATGTTGAAATTTGATCTGGAAAGGACGAGAAAGGCCAGAGATCTGAAAAGGAACCTGAGTTTGATTCTAATTCTTCAGAAAAAGAAGATGATTTTGATTTACAATTAAATGATGATAGCGATTAATTTGTGTTTGTAATTGAATATTATATTCAACAAATGAATTATTTCCTTTTCAATATATTGTTTAAAATATTGAATGCAAATTGTAATATTTCTAGAAAATTCAATCAAATATTAATTTCAGGTTGAAATATACCACCAAAGAGAAGACAGGATATGTTGTGACCAAGATTCAGACCACGATTCGAAGGTACTTACTGTGCAGGTGAAGCATCTCATGGTGTAGAAGCTGGAACTGAATCACCTCCTCCCCCTTCAGCTACTATACTTGCAGATGAGGCATCACCTTCCATACCTGCTACTATAGCATCCACCACCCCTACATCATTCACTACCCCTATACCGATAGAGATATCAGGGATAAACAATGAGGATGAAGGAGGCGACTACTAACCTGGAACTGAGGAACCTGATGGAAGAACTTACATTACAATTGTCAATAATATGTAAGCAAAATTACATGAAACACTATATGTTTATAATTAAGTTATAGGTTTTAATTTTAAAAATGGTATAAAATTATTTGTTTTTATATTAGGTTGATTCTATCTAGACCGTACTCAAGAAACATGACATCCAAATTCAAGGAGAAGATTGATCTTGAGAGTTATATATGTAAGAATATTTCTTAGGCCACAAAGCAATTTTACTATCAGGATTTTGAGGTATAACAAAATTTATTATTTTCTTTTTTAATTAATTTTTATACATTAATTAGATAAATATTATTACATGATAAGTATTTATCGAATGTTTTTCCTTTTGTTTTAGAAGGAATTATTTTGAGACTCTAAATTTGAAGCGATCATTTATAAAGTATAGGAGATACGAGCACGTATACATTATTGGGAATTTGTTGGTTCGATACACAAGGCTGATGTACAACCGCCTTATATTTCTGAACAAATATAGAGTCGTTGGCAGTTGTATTGGACATCACATGAGACAATGTCCATTTCAGAGTGTAATTCGACTAACAGACGTGGAGGACCGGGGGGAGAGAGTCTTCCTGTACATACAGGAGGATCTATTACCCACCACGAGCATACTGAGAGACTTATAAGTATCTACACTTTACATTTATATTCTAATTTCTTTACTTTGTTATATTTCAATTGAATTTGATGTATAAATTTTGGAATGAAAATTTGTGTATTATAGAGAATGATAATATTATAAATGCTATTAAAAATAAAGGAAACTCTGCCAAAATTTTTATAAATTCTACTTCACTTAAAACATTTTATTTTTATGCAGGAAAAGTCTATGAACATGAGGCCTACACCTCGTCAGCTCTTTTTAGCACACTCACACTAAGAAGCATGATAGTGTGACATTTGTCAATAGCCATTGTAGAGAACTCAATGTATGTGGAATTTATGGTTTAATATTAATGCTTAATAATTATCACTTGCTAATATAAACATTGCCTTCTAATATGACCAAATACAGGAAAGCATTCAACGACAGTCTTAGCAGTCTGAAGATATTGACAAGACTCAAACCTATCTTTATGCAGTGGGTGGTAGGGACCATCGTGGAAGGATATTCAGCTTAGGTTTATTTGCGAATACATGTTATTCACAGTCCTCCACGTCCAATATAGCAGCATCTAGTAAGCGGTCCACAACAAATGAAGTCCAAGAGCTTCAAAGCACAGTGCAGACATTGATGGAGTACATAGCTCAGCTCCGTAATGAGGTGAATGAGTTGAAGGGTAGGGGTAGCATCTCATCGTAAAAATCAGAGCATCCGTCGTCTCTAAATCAATAGTGTACTTTTAGTCATTTCATTTGAATCACAAATACTTATTATGTACAATTTAATGCTTTTGTTATCAATTAAGATATTTTTGACTTTATATCATTAATCAATTTCTGTTTAAACAATTAAATGTATACTATTAAATTCATAACTGTTTAAATTATGCATCAACTATAGCTTCATCAAATAAAATTTATTGACGGTATTGACGGTATATTTTTTTTTAATTTCTAGTTGATTTACCGACAAAAATTTGCAATTCCATCTGTAAAGTCAATACCATTTACTAACGGAAAACGACTAACCGTCAGTAATCACAGACGGAATAACCAATTCTGTCGGTAAATTTGACGACAGAAAATAACCGTCGGTACACTCACCGATGGAACAAACGTAATCTTCGGTAATGTTTGAACAAACTTACCAACAGAAAACTACAAACTGTCGCTAAATCTTCTAACAGAATAAAATCTTTTATCGGTAAACTTACTGACGGTCAATTGCACAAGAAACCGTCAGCATATTTACCGATGATGCATTAGTTGTTCGTTGGTAAATTTACCGACGGACATTCTGTTTTTCGTCAGGAATTATTAACTACAGTTGTTTCTACGACGCCTTTGTTCGTCGGTAAAGTCCGTTGCTAAGCTAACTTATCGACGGAATGCTAATGTTTTCCATCAGTAAATTTCATCGCAAAATGACATTTTTCTTGTAGTGTAATATGTTGCTCACTCATTACCTTTATATATATTGAATTTGATAATGTAGTCACGGTTGATACAACTTATCTTATAAAATTCTTTGTCTGAATAAATAAATTAGAACCACAATGAGTTGGCATCTTAAAACACTATAGAGAGGGAGGAAGGAGGGATACCATACACCAACTATATAGGAATTTAAAAATCAATGGGATGAGAGAATAAAGAGAGATTTCAATTCTTTGTTTTAAGGTTCTCCGAGAGACATATGGTTGATGAAGATAGCAAAGATAATTCAGGCAGTAGGTATTTTAAGAATTCTCAATTTTCCTATTATATTATGAAATTATATAACTATCCTTATCACTATAATATCTATTGAAAAATGCTAAGTTAAGAACTGGTTATCACAAATAATCACTAATTGCCGATTAATCAAATTTTTATGGAAAATATTTTTAGGAGTTTGCGGCAAGAATCAAGTCTCATGCTTTCACGTTTTTAACTTATAAATTTATGCGTCCACTTTTTGTCTTCGAATTTTGTTCTCACAGGGTGAATTAACCCACTCTTGATTTTAATTAATTGGAGACAAACTTGCCATAAATAATATTTTTATATATCTATCTTTCAACTTCAACCAAATAATAAATTCTAAAAAAAGAATAAAGATAGATATATCCAGGAATATGTGTGTGGGCAGATCTAAATGAGGCCCCAAATATATAAGTTATGGAGAGGAAAGTTATATATGTATATATATATATAAATAAGTTATGTGGAGATGAAATGAACCAAAACAAAAACCACCTTATTCCCAGTAGGAAAATATAAAAGCAACATTACTTCAAACTGCATAAAAAAAAGTAATTAAAAGCTATAAAAAGAAAAGGTAGTGCCGACAACAATCTATATCAGTTGGCTTTATGCGTGCCTCGTCCATTAAAGACGACACTTTATTTTGTCCCTTTTGTCTTTTTTACGTTCCTAGCTACTTTACTGTAAATGTAATAATAAAACATACTGAAAGTCAATAATGGAAGACATAAACATTGTACTCCACCACAGCATCTCCTGTTTTAAAATCAAAGACATGGGTTCTTGCCTGAGCATAGCCATTGGCGAACCGAAACAGACCGCTGCCGCCAACTATGGGCATCTCTCTCACGGTATAGAGCACGCTGTTACGACCCAACACGCTAAGTGTGCTGCCATTATACTTCCCTTCCACGAAAGCAAAGTTCAAAACCATTAACAGACCAATTTCATTAAGTGAAGCAGACGCATACATACCCTGCGCCCTGCCTACAAGTTTAGTACTCATTTCAGGGCCAGCAGTCAGAGGATCGTCAATCATGGCTACCATACCAAACCCAGTTAGGGACGTGTTTGTCATGGCTGCTCTGGCAACTTCGACCGCCGTCGGGTTTCTTCCGCTGACGATGTCGTGGAAGTAGAAGTGAAGATGGCTTAACTTTTGTCTCTGCAGGCCTAGTTTTGTCGGAGAAATGTGTTTTGAGAAGTTGTAAGACTCGGCCTTTGAAATGTTATGTAATAGCATCAAGATTGTGAAGATGACTAGGAAGGTTGAAGTAAGGTTACGGAGAATTTTGGCCATACTAATTAATTGGAAGATTGTGAACATAAGGAGGATAGTTTTTGTGTCTAGGGTTTCAATAATTGTGGAGTTATATAGAGTGGCCAACGTTTGTTTGTTTCACATTAGTTCTTTTTCTTTTTGTATCGGGATAATATATGACATGTTCTTAACAAGTTGACAGTTCAAAATATTGAACTTGGACGATATCATTTACATAAAAAGTTTCCAATTTCACATCACTTCACCCTTATTTATATCCTACGATGTATTTGTATTTTGTCTATAGGGATAATTACGGTTTCAAGTGAAATAAACTGTAAAGTTAGTAAATAAAATCATTCAAAATTTTCACCAACAGTTTTGAATTTTTGAGGTAGTTCTTTCTCGGAAATTTCATTAGCTTTGTAACTGCAATGGCAAACGATGACTCTACACACCACTGTAGCAATACTCGTATCCTTCCCTGGCATGAATGCCGGTTAATGTTTTATAATTACTCAGTTGGTTATATATATATCCAGAAATATATGATAAAGTTATGAGATGAATATACATTGCAAATAAAATTATATTAAAATCATAATTATAAGATTCATATTACATCAATGTATTATCTCTAAATTTTTTAATCACTATTCCATTAATATTAGACACTAATAGAGTGTAAAAATACTGGTATATTTTAGTTTTTATAAATTAAAATAATTCATTGATAAATCATAAAAGGCATCAAAAGGAGGATTTACAAGGTTGTGTCAACCAAGCTTAGTAAGAATACATCAAATTTTCTATCTACTATCCATAAGAGCAACTAGAATCAGAAACTTATAAATCAAAGATTCCATCTTCTTCTAAGAAGAAGGCTTATCTTTTGAGCTGCTTGGTGAGTTACCATTATTTCTCTAATCTAGTAATATATCCTATGTCGTAATGCATGTTTGCCAATTTTCCCCTTATTGAACAATCCTTCGTTCCTTTCCATCCATATTGCATACACTGAGCCATTTAGGCTGAGGCTTAGACATATTGATCTTTCTCCAAATTTTGGTACTTGTTTTCAGCCCACACCAATATATTGTCCCAATCAGTGACTGAACAAAAAAGATTCATTTCGTGTTGCACTATAGGCCAAATGGAGGCTGAGTAGTTGCGTTTCAAGTAAAGATGATCAATAGTTTCAGCTTCTAAACAACATAATTCACATAGGAGATCATTAGACCCTCTAAAGAGAGTAGTCAATCACATAGACTAAAGTATAGAGATAATAAATGTGTGAGTACTTGTTAGAGAATAATTTCATTGAAGTAACTTCATATAAAAATTATATTTGGAACATTACCTATATGTATGTGAAAATTCTTATCGTATGATCATGTAAGTGATTCTTTTACTTGAAATTTTAAAAATATCTTATGTAGGTTGTTATAAAGGATTTCCTAGATACCAAACTTACACTAAAGTCAAGCCTATTCCTTTGCATGACAATCTCACTTAGGTCTGCCTAAGCAAGACTCAGCTTTCCCACATGATTGTTGATGAACAAAACCTTGTTTTCGAATGCCTCATGACCCTAGTAATGTTTAACTCATACTCTTGTAAGAAAACTATCAAAGTAATAAACTATTATAGGCAACACTAAATACACAAGAGCATGGTAAAAACCCAACCTTTATTACTTCCTCAAAAGTATGAAAAGGAATGTTATCTCTTAATGTGTTCCCTTACCATCTATCTCCCCTCTGGGACAAGGCTTAAATAAGTTATTTATAGGCATTTTTGGCTTTGCAATTTAGAATCCTGATTAAATTGAACTAACTCAATCACCTATATCCTTTTCAAATTAAATCAAACTAACTAATTGGATGACACCACCATCTAAATAGTACTTTATATGATAAGATTTACCTACATCATAACTAACAAGTTAAGAAATTAAATTTAATAAAAAGGATACATCCATATCCATAAATAATAGAGATTACATTTAATTAGGAAAGATACATTAATATTCATAAAGAACTCCACTATCTTCAAATGATCCTCACACATGGTCCTTTTTTTTAAAACTAATGTATATCTAATGTGATCTTTTCCGATTTGTCATCCAAGATCTCCCCTTGATCTCTATCCATTAATGATGAGTCATCTGAGTCCAAAGCCTTTTATAGCACATTGGTTTGATCCAATGCTTTTCTATCTCAAGTCCATTAGTCATAGTCTATCTATTTGAGTACACATTAAGTCTATAAAGCTCTCACGTCTCCCTTATACATGTGATGTAGCTAATCTTTAATCCAAGGTCCATATTATGCTAACTTTTGGTCTCATGTTTGAATCTTGCATTTCATCGAAGATTTCTGCCAATATGTACCAATGAATGCCAAATCATCAATAATGCCTATTTTCCTTGCCTATTCACAAGTCTTTACCTTGTTCTTTTATTTTAAGTGCCAAACATTGATCAAGGCTCATCAACGCCCACATAATTTCACAATTTACACTTAGGTTGTAACAAAACACCCTCTTCAGAAGAACTCGACATCCTCATTAAAATATTCCATCGACAAATGTGGTTCCCTTAAGAATTCTTAATCATTGACACATCTCTCACGTACTATATTCCGTCTCTGTTGGGTTTATCCTTACTTTTGTTTGAACGCTCTTTTATAAGGCTCATTGTACCCAACAAAGCATAATTATTAAGGTTAACTTCTTCCATTGAGTAATCCTCTCCTTCTTTTGGATCCTTCGTGATCATGGAATTCATTTTTTCCTTACCCACCTTTTGTTTTAAGCATTAACGAGCAAAGTGAGGCCCTTTAGAAATGACACAAGCAATATCCCTTTTTTCTATTTCTTGGACTTATATTGAGAAGATTCACATACATTCTCCTTGCCTTTCTCCAACCCATTTCGTGTCCCACCATTATTTTTACCCTCATTGCTAGTTCGAATTGATGATGGCATTAATAGATCCACCAAGGCATCTGCAGCCACTTTAGCATTTAGGAGGCTTTTCACGTTATGCCTCCAAAGACCCATTTATGCATAACATTGCAAGCTGTTTATGAAATTGAACAATTGATCTTGCTTAAATATGTGCTGCAAGTCCAACATCAAATATGTGAATTTTCTCACATACTTCCACACCGAGCCTTATTGCTTTAAACTTTTCAAAGCTTCTCTTACAAGCCATGAAATGTTTCTGAGGAGGAACTGATCTGTTAGGTCTTTCTTCATTTTCTTCAAAGTTTTAATGGAAGATCTACCCGTACTAATGTTATTGGAGGTTATCGTTCTCCATCATAGCTTTTCATCCTCTACAAAGTATTGCTCCATATCCCATAAAAATTTTTGAGTTCTTTAGCACTCCGCTTGCCATTGAAAACTTAGATCTCTTAAACCTTCACCAAAATTAAGATTATGATCTCCAGTCTAGAATCCTCTTGTTCCTTCATCAAGTTTGCTATTTAATGATGCAACTATTAGATTTGTGTCTCCAAAATCTCAAACTGAGATGTGTAGGAAGCGATCTCTTCCTCCTCTTAAGGAATTGGCCCTATAAGTGCCTCTACTCTATTGACAAGCTCTACCAAATTGCTACCACCCATCATATCAAAATGTGGCTCTGATACTAGTTGTTACACAGGTCTTCTAAATACCAAACTTATACTTCAAGTTGCACCTATTCCTTTGCACAACAATCTCACTTAGGTCTGTTTAAGCAAGACTCAATCTTCCCATATAATCATCGACCAACTAACTTATTCTCGAATACCTCACGTCCTTTGTACTGTTTAACTCATAGTTTTACAAGAATACTATAAAAGCATTAAACTATCAAAGGCAACAGTAAGCACAAAAGAGCTACAATAAAAACTAACTTTGTTATTTCCCCAAGAGTATACAAAGGAATGCTCTTTCTCAATGTGTTCGCTTCCCATCTATCTTTCCTTTGCAATAAGGCTCAAATAAGCTATTTATTGGCATTTTAGGCTTTACAATTCAAAATCCTAATTGAACTAAACTAATTAGATCATCTATATCCTTATCATATCACATCACACTAACTAATTGGATGAAACCTCCATCTAAATAGGACTCATTCTAATAAGATTTAGCTACATCAAAACTAACAAGACAAGATGTTACATTTAATTAGGAATGATACATCCATATTCATGAAGAACTCCACTATCTTTAGAAGATCCTACATATGGTCTTTTATAGAGCTAATGTATATCTACTATAATCTTATCTGCCACATCATTCAAGATCTTCGCTTAATCTCTATCCATTGATGATAAGTCATCCAATCCCAAAGCCTTTCATAGCACACTTGTCCAATCCAATTCTTACACATATCAAGTTCATTAGTCATGGTCTATCTATTTTAGCACATATTAAGTCCTTAAAGCTCTCACATATCTCCCTCATGCATGTGATCCAGCTAACCTTCAACCCAAGGTCCATCTCAAGCTATCTTTTGGTCTCACATCCAAATTTGCATCTAATCAAAAATTTTGGTCAATGTGTACCATTGTCTGCCAACTCATCAACAATGCCTATTTCATTGCTTACTCATAAGTCTTTACCTTGTTTCGTCATTCTGAGTGCTAAACATTGGTTAAGGCTCACCAATACTCGCATGATTCCACAATTTAGACTTAGGATTCTAACAAAGGGATTATTATGTTTTGATACTATCTATGTCCTATTCTAGTTAAGAGTAACTTAATTAGTTGTCATTAGATATAGCATAAACTATATGTAGGTAACTGAGTGATCAATATAAGATTCATCACTCTAATGTGAATAAGTATAATTTTTCAGTATTCCATCTAGTATTGATTTGAAATATTCTTGACCAAAATGGAATGCACTTCTAGAATAGTTTTCAATTATAATTAATTGATACAATTACTAATAGTGGATAACTAACATTATTGGTTAAATAAAGTAAACGTTAATTTTATGCTCTATGTCTAATTAGAATACTATGTGATAAATGGATTGAATTATATAGAAAAATTAAGCATGAAAAGATTAGTCAAAATCACTTTAACATTCATAATATTTAGGTGGTCATAATGTGTTGCTAGACACTAATCTTAATCTATGGATATAAATAATTTAATTTGATAATTGAGATAAATTAAAGAAATTTAATTTATTTAATCTTGATTATTATTTAAAAGTATAATTTATATCCATTTTCAAAATATTTCAAAACCTAACGAGTTACTTGCAAAGAACTATTAAAGAGAGAAAATGTGTTTTAATTAATTTGGATGTAGATTGTACAGTTTAAGAAACTTTATGATTACATATGAGGAACTTAATAAATAAGGACTAATGAGATATTGAATCTAAATTGGGTCTAATTACAATTAGAATTAATTTTAATTAAAATTAAAATTATTTAATTAAATTACTAAAAGATCTTATAAATAGGTTCAGGCTTTTAAGGTCCAATCATTTCTTACCTAACCCTCTCAACACCACTTATAGAGTTCTCTTAATTTGTTCATGAGGGCACTATTAGAGGCTAAACATGTGTGTTGCTATGATAGTTGCAATAAGTTAGTTTCGAAAAATGGTTTGAGGAAAATGACAAGAAAAGGAATAAGCAACATAATAAGGTAAAATTTACATTTATTATATTTTAGTACAATTTAGATTTATTAAATTTTATTCATGAATCATTTTTATAGAATTTAAAATAATCTTGTCTTTCGAGAAATCAAATAAAAACTTTTCATATTTATTCTAATTCCCTGATGCTAAGTGATGAATAGCCTACTCCATTTGAATGTCTCACTAAAAGAATGGTGACATGTTATTCTACAATACAAAAACATATTTGACAATTAATAAAGAAAAATTTCAACCATAGGTTACATGGAACTACAAAATTATTCATTTTGAAGTTATTATAACCTAATGTTAAACCATTAAAAATTATGAAGTATAATTTATATTTCAACACTTATTTGTAAAAGATATTTGTAATTAATATTAATATTAATTAATATTTTAATTTAATGAGGTGTTATATAACATTCTTTGTTCCAAATGGCTATGCCTTATTTTTAGAACACTTGGTCACTTACAAGCAGTTTAGTTATGGAAGTTGTGTTGGAATTTTTTGAGAACAAGGAAATGTTTAAAGAGATTAACAAAATTTATATTTTTCTAATTCCCAAAAAGAGTAACCCCAAGCCCTTACATGATTACAACCATATGTTTTGTTTGTTTTATTGTAATACCATCTATAAGGTCATCTCCATGACATTAGCTTACTTATTAAATGTTACCTTGAAGCTCATCATTAATCTATGTCAAATTGTATTTATACAAGGGAGGAATATTAAAGATAACATCCTCCTTGCTTAGTAATTCTTCATAGATTATAATGCCAAAACTTTCATCAAGAGCTGCTCCTTGAATATTAATTTTTTTAAAAGCTCTTGATACCTTGGACTGGATCGCTATTGTCAATAGTCTCTTGGCTTTTAGGTTTCCAAATATTTTTTAAATGTTTAAAGAGGACAAGGGTATCAGGAAAGGGGAGCCATTATCCCCTTATTTATTCACATTTGCCTTAGAGATTTTTAACAGAGCCCTACGTAGGAAGGGAGACTACATATTATTTATACTAATTTATGAACCATATACTTCTTTTAAAAAAATTTAGAGGCTATTCAATGATAAAATTGAAATTTGGGTTAAGTGAATACATAATTATTACCTATCTAACACTAGTTTCTAGGGTTTAATGTTAGAATAGGGCTTTCTTAAGCTTTAAATCAGATGCTTCAGAAGATGGATCTTTTTAGCTTGACTTTCAAAAACCTGATAGGTGATGATAATAACACATGGTTTTGATATGACAGCTAGTACAATTTAAGGCCATTATAAATTAGAATGGGCTTAAATGTCCTAAGATTAAGGATACCATATAGTGTTAAGGTGAAAGAAATTATCAATGGGGATGAATGGAGGTGCAGCTAAAAAACTTGCTTTTAATTAAGGGTGGTCTACCTAATTATAAACCTAATCCTTTTATATCATACTCTATAGCCTAGTCAAGGTAGAATTTGAATAGACTTATAAAAACTCTTACTTAAAGCTATAAAGGACTTATAACTATAAAGTTATATGGTCAAACTTAGCTTGGTCTAAAACTAAGTTCCCCAAAGCTTCTTTTATTTTTTTCCAGTATTTAAACAGCTATTGGAGACAAAGTATATGATAAAAGCCTCTCTAGATTAGCCTTTTTACTTTTCCATCTAACGTCCTAAATTAATAGCTCGTCTATTTTTCTAATGTCAATTCTCTCAGGCTCTATGGACCAGGACTCAGCAACAATTTCATTATTCATAGTAGGATAAAAATGGTCTAAAGTGTTTAAATAGGCAACCAACCAATTTAAATTGATGGAGAAAGATTCCAAGATCTTCAAAACTACCTTTATCTATTATATTTATGCATTATAAAGGGAAAGAAATAATTGATTCCATAATAGGAAGGTTTCAGATAGGCCTACATTCATTGCAAAGACTATTTATTAGATTAAAATGGTGATAATGGCCACTCAAGAGCATAAAGAAGCAAGTTTGTGCACTAGGCTTAGTTAGGACATGCTTTGACAATAGGGAGACATTAAGATATCCATTTATTGTTAAGTTATTTCACATCATTGATTGTTTACTTGACTAGGTAGTGTAGGTAGTGTTGGAGTTTACCTCCTTGGCAATGTGGTTATTATTAGTTACAACTAGTTACACATTATATAAGGCCTTTGGCTTCTTATTTTCATATATTTCATTTAATTTTCAAAAAGAGAAAGGGCTTAAGTTCAAACTAGAAAAAATCAAAAACACTATTTGGTGCCTATTAACCTTTTAGTTATTATAAGGAACTATTATAATTAAATTTTAATATTAAATTAAAAGTTATGTTTCTATTATATGATAAAATTAAATTTTTAAATTAATAATAAAGCTATAATGAGTTAAATATTTTATTAAATGTTAGGTCTTAACCTAAATAATGAATTTAATTTTGAACTATTCATATTTAACTAAATTCATATTAATAATTAACACGTTTAGTGCCTAAAAATATTTAAATTCTAGCTCAAATGAGAATTAAAACTAAAGTTGTTCCGTTTATAAACATGACAAAGATTTGATTTATTCTTTTAGGGAGAATCAACATTTCTTATTGATAACAACTAGCTCACGAAGTTAAGATATCATTAACTCACTTCTCATTTAGGGTTCGAACATAGTAGATTACATGAGTGTAGATTGCATGAGCTGGGTTATGATTAGTTCTATCCATTGTGCAAGTGAAACTTACTGGTTAGAACTCAAATGAGATGATTTATAGAAGAGGTCTCAAGAAATCAAAGAAAAAACGAACTTTTAAATGAACAAACATGATTCATCCATATTGATCTTACACAAAGTACATGTATATATAAAGATTGGTATTGATAGTTCTATATTATAATTTAGCCTAAATACATGCATATGCACTTTTCAAATCCTAAACTTACATATGTAAAAAAATATCCATATATATCATAATTACACTAGATGAATGATAAATAGCTAATAATGACATATATGAATATTTTCTAACACTCTTTCTCAAGTTGGATTTAGATGGTTAACAGATCTAAGCTTGCTTAAAAGGTGGTGAAACTAAATGGATGGTAGAATAAACTTGATAACAAACGTACTGATGGTCTACTTCAATACGCTTCATCTTTCATGAACTACATGATTAGTAATAATATGCATAGCTACTTGATTGTCACAAAAAAGAGTCATAGGAGTAGTACAAAGGTGACCTAATTTAGTGAGAAGACTTTTAAGCTATACAAGCTCACACATTGTTGGCACCATAATATGATACTCAAATTCTATACTAGACTAAGTTACCATATGTTATCCTTTATTTTTCCATGAGACTAATTTACTATGAACAAACATAAAATAACCTATGGTAGATCAATCAAGAGTATTTTCAGCCTAATAAGAATTGATCTATTCAAAAATATAGGTATACCTTTTTTTGGTCATAGTTATTGATACGTGTGCATTAGGATATGTTTTTATAGGTAATTGGCATATGTTTTCTACCATAATTGTTGTTTATTGTTCTAGTTTGGGATTCATTTTGTACATTTTTATTAAGTTTGATTTCTATTGTTGTTCTTGTGTGTTTGATGCTAATAGAGGGTAAGAATTGACTATTTTTGTGTAGGAAAGAAGAGGGAGCAACTTAGAAGTTGAACAAAACATCAAAGAAGAGAAGACAGGAAGAGTGCATCTGTGACAAATTCCCATGTTCGTGGGAATCATGTAAATTTCCACGAACGTGGGAATCGTAGAAGAAATGAGGAGTTCATCATGGGAATCATGTAAATTCCCACGGATGTGGGAATTGTAATCCAAGACAATCTACGAGGCCTCATTAAACTTAGGGTTTTTGGATTATAAAAAGAGAATTAAGCCTCCATCTTCAGGGGAGACGACATCCACTTATAGAAACACCATCCTTGAGTGAAGAACACATGTTTGGAACATTAAGGAAGGATTGAAGACAAGGATCATCATCAAGATTGAGCAAAATAGCACATCAACACCAAAATTCCTGATTTTGGCAAAGAAGATTCTTTCTATTCAATTTTATGTCATTTTAATTTCTTATATTATGTGTAAAAATGGTTTATTTGATTGTTGATGATGTTATGGAGACCATGTTATGTTGATTTCATTTTAAGGATTGGTTTTGAATTATTTTGTCAAAACTCCTATTTTATTGAATTGAATACAATTGTCTTTATTGATTATTGTTCTTAATTGTCACCTTGCAACAAATCGAGAGAGTGAGTGAGATGAAATTCATGTAGGATTGTACAATGAGAGTTGACGACCTATAGACTAGCAATCATCATGTTAATTAAGTAGTTAGAAGAGAGATCTCGATTAGTCAATTGATCACCTATAGGATAGTTTAATAACTAGTTGAATCGGTAGAGTCATTGGGTAGGTTGAGAGATCGTTCAATCGATTCTCGTTAATTCAATTAGGGAAAAATTGTTACATCTTGAGAGAGGGTAATTAGTACATTTGGAAATCTAGGGTCAGACACAATTCAATCAATAAAATAGGATGGAGATAAAATAAGAAAAAAGTAATCTCTAGAATTTAGATTCTTGAATTCAGATTTTTTGCAATTGATGTATTGTCCATTGTTTGCATTAGTCTTTTAATATTAATTTAAATTTCCAAATTATTTGCATTTCACAATTTAGTTTCTTAAACAAAGTTGTGTCTAAGTTAAGCAATGTTTAGGCATCAATCCATATAGAATCAATATTTACTCTTTCTAACTACAAGTCACGACTCATTCACTTGCAGTTTTTGAGCATAAAACAAGTAGATAGGTTTTACCATTAACAATGATGGAGTAGTAGGAGTGGTTATGCATACCTTAAACCAAGTGACAAATACCTCTGGGAACCACATGAGCCTTAGAGTCCGTAAGATGAAAACCCATTCAATATGATCAAAGGCTTTCTTGAAGTCAATTTTTATGGTACAATTTGGTGGGCTATTTTTTCTTTAATACCCTTTCATCAACTCCTGAACCATGGAAAAATAATCACCAATTTTTCTACCCTATAGGAAAGCTCTCTAATTATCAGAGATCAATAAATCCAGTACCAATTTTAGCTATTTGTTAAGATTTTGAAAATAATCTTATAGAGGAAATTGGTACAAACAATAGGCCTGTAGCCATTCAAAGTAGAGGAGCAAAGGGTTTTAGGAATTAAACAAATGTGTGTTTTGTTGATCTCCTTCAGTAGAGTCCCATTAGAGAAAAATTCCAGTATTGCTTCTTTGACTATAGGTCCAGTATCTTGCTATGTCTTTTGAAAGAAATAACCATTAAAACCATTAGGACCAGGTGACTTATTTGGATGCATTTAAAAAATCACCTATTCTATTTCTTTATCATCCACTGGTTTAATGAAGAAAGCAACAATTTGTTCCTGGGAAATTTTTTCCTGAGTGAAGGAATCAAGAGTGTTTAAATTAGAAAGGGTCTGAGAGTATCCATAGAAACTCCTGAAGTATCTCTCAACTTCCTTAAGAAGGTCCTCTGGATTTGAAATTTCCTCTCCATTCTGTAACTTTAGAGAGCATATTCTATTAGCATTCCTTCCGGCTAAAACTGAATTGAAGAAGAACTTTGTACACCTTTCACCATCTTTTAGCCAATTAACTTTGGCTCTTTGCTCCATTAAACTATCATGGTCCTTAGCGTTAGAAAGATAAGACATCAATAGGGTCTTCTCGGTATTCAATAAGCTAGCATTGGTCGGTTCTAAGTCAAGTTGCTGCTAAACCCTAGTCAGTTACTCTCTAGCTAAAGTAACTGCTTTTTGAATGGACCAAGATCTTCTACTCATTAAAGATTTCATCTCCCTTTTACTAGCTTTTAGCTTCTGGACATGTACAAACTATTGGGTACCTTCATCCGTAATTCCAATCCTTTATGTAATGCCTCAGTAAAACCCTCATCATGAATCAATAGGTTATTAAACCTAAATGGCCCTCTTCCACCCTGAAAGTGAGATAAAATTTTAATTTACATATGCGTATGATCTGAGAATAAGGGTCTAGAAAGAAAGTTACACTATTTAAGAACTGTGTAATCCACTTCTTATTCACCATAATCCGATCAAGTTTTTTCCTTAGAGCCCATCTTCCTTGCTATTTATTACTCTAGGTATAGAAGTGCCGCTGAGACTTTAAATCAAAGATTCCTAGCTGCTTCACACAATCATATAAATCAGTTGAGAAATTACTCAGGCTGAAGTTACCTTCAGCTTCCATTCTATATAATATAGAATTGAAATCTCCATATAGAGGCCATGCACTATTAACCGTATTTTGAAACTGGATCAAGCTATCCCATAACTGTTTTCTCTGAAAAGCATGATTTGAACCATGGATAAAAGAGACAAAGATTTCAACATTTACATGAATAAGATTACATTTCAAGTGTATGGCTTGCATCTCTGTAGTAAAGACTTGAACATTCACCAAAGAAGGATCATATCCAATAATGTTTCTCCCATAACTATGGGTTCGATGTTTAGAGATAAAAGTCCACTTAGAACCCATCTTATTCAATAATTTAATATTTTAATATCTAATTTTAGTTTCTAAAAGAGCAAAAATCCATGTATTTGTGTGATAAACAAAATCGCTTAAAGCTGAAAGCTTTTTTGGGCAGTTAATCCCCCTCATATTCCATGCTAAAATCTTCATAAATTAAGCAAAGTTGTTTTTGGAGCCCTTCCTTTTGCTCCTGCTGATTTTCTTTTTAGCAACTGTCAAAAATCTACCAATCATAGGATCTTCCTCCTTATTATCCGTATTAGTTCCAATCCTTTCCTTTAGATTAGATCCATTTGGGTTATCCCCAAGGTTGGCTGAAGAATCAGTCAAAAATTGCTCCTGATTTAGACAAGCCACCATAATCTCCTCTCCATTGCCATCAGCAATGGTTATAGCTAAATCTCCTTTCCCTACATCACATTCACTCCCTTTTCCCCTAGTTTCATCTAGCATTTGCATTCTTTCCCCTACACCTTCTAGTTCATTTCTCCTTGAACCAGCCTCAGGTATAGGCACAGATCTTATTTCCTCATTCTGTCCGTCTTCAGGAGTTCTAAGTGCAACACCCATCAATTCCTCATAGTCCCCTCTAATGAAAATCTTACCCATAGGTATCCATCTTTTACCTTGAGCTGAAAAGGACGGCTTCCACTAGTATTGAACTAGCACATTATCCTCATAAAAGGAACCATCAAGCCCCAATCTCATGATAGGAATAGTTTCTAGTAAGTTAGAAATATCCATATTAATGTAGATTTTGACATACTGTTCGCAAGGTTATGCACGTGCTAAGTTTTACTATTTATAACCTCGGTAAATTCCGTAAGTGCACGAGTCATTTGTATAGTACCTAAGGTGTTGATCCTATGAGAAAGGGAACTAGTCCTAAAATCTAATGGCAGCTAAGTTCGCAAAACCTAATTTAACAAGTAATGAAGAAATTTAAATCAATTGAGGATCAAATATGAGAAATTAAATCACCCAAAGAACAAACAAAAGCGAACTCACACAAATAATTCGAATTTTAGCCTGGAAGTGACCAATTGAGAGAAAGGGGGAATCTAATTGAAATTAAAGAAAATTTACCTAATTATGAAAATTCCGATTTAATGGGCCTAGACGATCCTAGGATGAATTACTCTCTCTCGAGTTATAATTCTTAACCCTAATTAATAAACCTTAATTCAAATTATGGAAATTGTGATCTCTCAATCCACAATTTGTCCAAAACCTAAATTAGTTCTAACGCTGTCTATTAACTTACCGGGAATCTGTGCCCGATCTCTCGTTACATGACTCCAACAGTTTGATTCAATTCTCTACCTATCAATTTACCTAAATCTCATTAACCTAAATCGATGATTTTCACTGGCTCACCTTCTCAGTTTATTGCCCAGTTATAAAGAATCAAATTGAATCACAATAAATCGAAATAAAACACAATCATATCAATTTTATTAATCTCAAGAATAAATAAACCCAAAGGTGAGTTTAGACAGAAAAATTAACATTCAACGAAAACTAATTCTAATCAATCTCAAATCCCATATAGAAATGAAATCGAAATAAAAACTAGAAAATACTATCGAAATGGATCTCGGAGTCGTGACTACGAGAAACTACCTGTTCTGGGAAGTACGTCACATCAAGCGTATCTCCGTGCCTCTCTTCTTTCATCTCCTTCTTCAATTGATTAGTCTTTAACTAGGTTTTCCCTCAGATTTTTGGCAGAATCTCATGTTTGTGCAGCTCTCTCGGCTTTCTCTCTTCTGTCATGATCGTGGCCAATGTGCACAATCGTGGCCTGTATGTTTTGGCCCAAAACTCTTAAAATCTTCACCGTTCTTTCCTGCTTTCCCTGTAACACTATCACATACATCAAGGTACCTAAAAAATATACAATTTAGGCTCAAAGATTCAAAATAACCCATAAAAACACTTAAACACAAAAACTAATCTAATTAAGCCTTAAATGCATACTTAACACTTAATTTAACATAAAATGCATAACAAATCAAACCCTAAAATATCATACAAAATACTAATATCAACATCCCCACACTTAAACGTTTGCTTGTCCTCAAGCAAAGAAAACAACTCACAAAACACAAAACACACAATGCAATGATGAGATGATGACTTTGATCTTCATGAAATTAATTTAATCTTAAACACAATCAATTGATTGTGTCAAATCATTAACAAGCAAAACTTGTGTCTAGGGGCTTTGAACTAAATATACAGCTAACTCAAGACCAAGTTTTAACCTATTTACCCTTTTCAATTATGCACACACATTAATAATTTTTTGGTCTCTCAGACTTGGTAACTGTTCCTAGGTATAATTCCATGAAACTTCAAGCCTATTACAAGTCTGGTAGGTTTTTATTTA
>JAOTAY010000004.1:25295019-25308944 GCA_025629805.1 Erythroxylum baracoense
GGATGTTTTGCCTACCAAAGGTACCCAACGGGCAGTTTTGCCCATCGAAGGTGCACAAATGGGTTGTTTTTCCTACCGAATGTGCCCAACAAACATGCTAGCGGGCTATTTTTGCCACCAAAGGTGCCCAACGAGTTATTTTGACACCGAAGTTGTGTGAACAGACATTTTTTCCACTAAAGGTGCCCAACAGGTTGTTTTCCCACAGAAGGAACCTAGCGACCTTGCTGGAGGGCTATTTTGCCTACTAAAGGTGTACCAACAGGCTATTTTGCCTACCGAATGTGTGCTATCGAGCTGTTTTTCCCGCCAATGGTGGCCAACGGAATATTTTTCCCACTAAAGGTGCCTAATGATCGTGCTAATGGGTTGTTTTTCACACCAAAGGTGCCTAGCGACCATGCCAGCGGGCTGTTTTTCCCACAGAAGGTGCCAAGAAACCCTGCCAATGAGTTGTTTTCTCCACCAAAGGTATGCCAACTGGCTATTTTGCCTACCGAAGGTGTGCCAATAGATAGTTTTTCCCACCGAAGGTGCATAACTGGCAGTTTTTCAGACCCAAGGATCCTAACGAATGTGCCAATGAGCTATTTTTCCCACCAAAGGTGCATAGCAACCATGGCAATGGGCTCTTTTGCCCACAAAATGTTTGCCAATGGGTTGTTTTACCTACTGAAGGTGTACATAGGAGCTATTTTGCCATCGATGATGCCCAACGAAATATTTTTCCACCTAAAGTGCCTAGCAACCGTGCCAACAGGCTATTTTGCTGATCATGCCAAAGGGCTATTTTGCCTACTGAAGGTACCTAACGATAGTGCCAATGTGTTGTGTTTCCCATCGAAGGTGCCTAGTGAAGGTACAAATGTGTTGTTTTTCACCCTAAAGGTTTACCAATGAGCTGTTTTGCCTACCGAAGGTGCCTAACAAACTATTTTATCGACTAAAGGTGCCAAGTGAACATGCCAAAAATTGTTTTCCCCACCGATGTTATTTTCCCACCAAAGGTGCCTAGTGACCCTGCCAATAGGCTATTTTGGCCATTGAAGGTGTGCCAATGGGCTATTATTCCCACCGAAGGTGCCTAGCCACCCTACCAATGGGCTGTTTTGCTCACTGAATGTCATCCAACGGGATATTTTGCCCTCCGAAGGTGCCTAAAGACCATGTCAACTGGTCATTTTTCCCTCCAAAGGACTTCCAATGAGCTATGTTTCCCACCAAAGGTCCACCAATGGGATGTTTTGTCCACCAAAAGTACCCAATAGGCTGTTTTGTCTACCGAAGGTGCCCAAACGGGCTATTTTTCCTATCGAGGGTGCCAAAAGGTTTTTTTTACCACCAAAGGTGCCCAACAGGTTGTTTTGTCCATCGAAGTTATGCCAAGGGGTTTTCTCCCCATCGAAGATGTCTGCCGACCCTACCATCGGGCTGTTTTACCTGCCAAAGGTGTTCCAACGGGTTGTTTTCCCACCGAAGGAGCCTAGTGACCCTGCCAAAGGGTTGTTTTGCCTATCGAAGGTGTGCCAACATACTGTTTTGCCTACTGAAGGTGTGCCAATGGGCTGTTTTTCCCACCAATGATGGCCTACAGACTGTTTTCCTTACAAAATGTGGCTAGTCATCGTGCCAACGGGTTGTTTTCCACTAAAGGTGACAAGCGACCATGCGAATGGGCTATTTTTCCCACACAAGGTGCGTAGAAACCCTACCAACAAGCTATTTTCCTATTAAAGTGGCCTAGCGACCCCGCCAATGAGCTGTTTTTTCCACCGAAGGTGTCTAGTGACTATGCCAACATGTTGTTTTTCCCACTGAAGGTGTCTAGCGACTATGTCAACAAGATGTTTTGCCCACCGACCATGTACCAACGAGTTATGTTTCCCACTGAAGGTGCCTAGTGATCGTGCCAGCTAGCTATTTTGCCTACCAAAGGTGTGCCAACGAGTTGTTTTTCCCACTGAAGGTGCCCAATATGTTATGGGGCTATTTTGCCCATCGATGGTGTGCCAAGGGCTGCATTTCCCATCGAATGTGTTGGATCGCCTATAGCATTATGACTACCCAAATAAAATGAGGATCGGTAATCTGATTTAACCTATAACCATGGTTACAAACTCAGTCCCTTTGTAACACGATATCAAGATTAATCATAAGGCATGGTACATGTCAACCTTTGATTAATCATAGTTTCTTGATTCCCAAGTTAACTGACTATAACAAGTGACATTGATGACTCCTCATTAATTGGAGCACAGCCATGTATTTCTTCAGTCATATTTTTCATGAGGCCCAAATGATATCTCTCTTATTTAAGAGAGGTACAAATCCCATCTACGTCATTCATATCCCTCCGCATAGTTCATTTAATGTCTAACATAAGACTACTTGTTATTTGGTTAAAGATAACATAGTCTAATGTCAAAACACTGAATTCCTCATGTAGGGAACTATGATGACTTTAGATCAAAGGACTAAAGTCAAACCATATTAAGAATAACAAATGACATGAAACTATGTAGTGTTCTCTCTGTGGGTCGGTCCAATATGTGTTCTCTAACGTATATCATTGTATTTGATTTGATAACTCATATCCATGATCAGTAAAACGTAATCATCAATCAGAACACATACTAGCATTAATTCATTATTGTTCTACCAATAATGATCGACCAGGAACAGTTTAGAATATTATTATAAAGCTTATGGTTTTATTATCAAGTCACGTACTTGATGACATAAGCTTAATACTATTCATGGAATGTAAATCACATTACATAAACAATATACGTGCATATATAAAAGAATACCTCATAATATATTATTACTAAGTTAGAATGACAGTACAAAATTCAAATATGACCATTTGCCTAGGGCACAGTACTAACAATATATACATGCAACCATTAGTTGATGATTTAAAAGATATTTAGGAAGTTGGGTTAGAAGCTTATAATGTTGTAGAAGGGGAAATTTTTAAATGCATGTGGATGTTTTGTGGGCTATAAATAGTTTTCCTACCCTTTATTTAATTATCAAACTCATTCAATGAGGTTACAAAGAAAAATATGAACGAAGAGTTGTATGCTGCATTTGGGAAAGATGAATCACTCCCGAAAAGGAATATATTGATTCTCCCCTAATTGGTTGGATCGTAGGTGCAGTGATTTACTTCACAGGTGAGGTCTCTTGTTCAAATCCAAGATGGCCAGCTGTGCCAAAGAAAAGAATAGAAGAAGCATTTGACTCCTTCATGCATGCTTCATATCTGGTGGAGAAGTAAATTGTTTAATGGAAAAGTAGAACATGGTGAAGATCCTTTGCACTTATTAGGAGATGATGTGCTAGATTAATTATCGCCTTTGTAGGAGTTTATACCTAGCAAACACCCAAGTAATAAAAAGCAAAATTGAACTTTTGTTTATCTTAATTGGAATAAAAAAGCATATTTTTTCAATTTGCCTTATTAGAAGGATTTACTATTGAGGCATAATTTTGATCTCATGCTTATAAAGTTGTAGGCTTAAAGAGCCATGATTGTCATGTGCTTCTATAATAGTTACTTTTTGTTGGAATATGTGTCTATTTGTCGAATGATACATTGACAATTTTGGGTAAATTGGGTGTTTTTTTAAGTAATTATATTATAAGACACTAAAACTAAAAAATCTTGAATAAATGGAAAAGACAGTGTTTCATTTCTTTGTAAGATTGAACTAGTTTTTCCTCCATCATTCTTTGATGCCATAGTGCATTTGGCAATTCACTTACCATATGAGGCAAAACTTTGTGGGCTTGTTCAATTTTGAAAGATGGTCCTAATTTAAACGTAATTTCTTTTCAATTTTATTGTCTTTTTCTATTAATTAGAAGCAAATGTTGATCTTTTATACCTTTTTAGGATTTTAGTCTCTCCTGAGCATTACATGTGCAATAGAGCTAGACCTGTAGACTCTATTATAAAGGGTTATATTTTAAATGAATATTTGACATTTTATTCTATGTACTTACATGAAATGGAGACAATTTAATAAAAAAGAATTTAACTTCAATTTTGATTAAAATAGTGGCTTATCAATTTTCTCCTAAGAAGTAAGGCTACTTGGAATAGGAAAATATGTGAAGTTAACTAAAGACGAACTTGAAATTGGCCATTAGTATATTTTGAGCAATTGTGAGGAAGTCAACTCACATATAGAGTATGTATATTAATTCTTATACATTAGTTCATATTATAGTATGTATATTAATTCTCATACATTAGTTCATATTATAATTTAATATTGAGACTCTCTTTTCTTACATAAATTTACATTTTAATTAGAGAACATAAAAGCGAAATCAGAAGCAAAGGTGAAGTTAATGTTAAAGAAAGACATAAGCTAAACTTCCCATCATAGTTTGGGAAATGGGTAAGTTATTTATGTAAAAGTAGAAAAAATAACAACACCCTGTATAAATCCTATTAAGACAAGAGATCTAGGGAGGTCCTGTAGTACGCAGCCTTATCTCTAACTAGTAGAGAGAATGTTTCCAAATGACCCACATGTATGAATGAAAATGAAAATAAAAATAAAATAATAAAAAGAATATAAATAAAATATAAATAAATAAATAACCATAACATTAGAAAAGAAAGAAAATAAAAAATAAAAAAATACTAGGGAAAATAGATAAATAGATGAAAATAAATAATATATAATATAATACTAAACAAAATAAAAGAGATAAAATAAAATAAAAATATTATTAAAAGTAAAATCATAGTAACACTAATAATAACAGACAAAATGATACTAATACCACTAAAGAGAATACTAAATATTCTAAATATTCTAATAATAATGATAATACTAATACGAGAAATAAGTAATTACCACTTAGGTTAACTACAATAGGCAATAAGTAAAAGATATACAAGAGCGATCAAGATTTCTTTATGAGGAATCCTTTTCCTGAATCCTAGTACGTCAAAGTTTTCTATTGTGGGTCATGTCCTCGGTAATTTCCAGTATTAGCAAATCATTCTTGATCACCTCCCTCTAATTCTTCTTAGGCCTCCCAAATTTTCTCTTACAATCTTTATATGCGATCCTCTTGCATCTTCTCACTGGAGCATCTATGTCTCTCCTCTTAATATGTCCAAATCACCTAAGCCTTGTCTCCCTTAATTTGTCTATAATATTAGCTACCTTTATTTTATCCCTTACCATTACATTCCTAACCTTATCCCTTTTCGTAAGGTTGCACATCGAATGAAGCATCATCATCTCCATCACCATTAACGTATAACTATAAATTTGTTTGATGGGCTAACACTCCACCTTATAGAGCATGGCCGAACCAATCGCTAAATGATAGAATTTTTCTTTAAGCTTGAGTGGTATCTTCTTTTCACATAAAGCTCTTGAAGCACCTCTCCATTTAAGCCATCCTAATATGATCCTGTGAACTACGTCTTCGTAAATTTCTCTATTGCTTTGGATGATAGATCCTAGATATTTAAAACACTCCTTTTATGGGATAGCTTCTGATCTAATCTTTACCTCCACATTTGTAACCACCCTATGTCATGAAAAGTTACACTCCACATACTCAGTCTTAGTCTTACTTAATCGTAAACCCTCTGACTATAACATATCCCTCCAAAGTTCAAGCTTGGCATTGACCCTCTCTTTTGTCTCATGCACTAAGACAATGTCATCAGCAAATAACATGCACCAAGATACATCCCCTTGTATGTTCTTGGTGAGCTCATCAATTACTATGGTCAACAGAAAGGGACTCAAAGCAAAACCTAGGTGTAACGTAATATCTATAGAAAAATGCTCTGTGTCTCCTCCTATCATCCTTGCTTTAGTTTTGACACCTTCATACATATCCATAAAAATAGAAAAAATAACATTGTAGTTAATATTACATCATTAATGTTATGATTTTTTCTTTTTTTATAGATGATACGGTTACACAACTATAAATTGCCAAAAGTGACAGAAGCATTATATTCGTTGGCACATGGGCCTCATATGTATGCTAAAAACTATACAGGTTGCATTGTTAATGAAGTTAGATTTCATAGAAAAAATGTGATAGCCACCTTAGAAGCCAAAATTGTTAGGTTATTATTGAAGGACAATATAAGGATGACTTTATTGAATTTTATGGTGTTATCTCCAAAATAATAGAGTTAGATTATATCAAAGATAGAAAGGTCAATCTATTTAAGTGCAAATGGTTTAATGTTTATGACAAAGGGATGAGCATAAAGTGAGTGACAATATTACTAGCATCAATGTTTTTTTGAAAAGTAAGTAAGTAGATTCATAAATAGGAATAATTACATAATTTTTCAAAACAACTACTCCTCATTATATAGATTCGATACAACACCAAGAAATGTTTCTATAGATCTAGCAAGTACATCTTATAACTTTACACACCTATAGACATAATCTCATTTTAGGTAGTGTTGTTATGGTTTATGTATAAGAAAATATTATAGCAGTCAAACTAAGCTTCAAGAATTACCCCTTCTAATTGTACTATTGAAATTCCCGAGGATCTCTAAACAACTTAACATTCCTTAATCTCTAAATATAATGGACTAACATAGCAAATCCTACTTTGAACAACTTCTGATCCCCTCTCCTATTACATCTTAGCCTGTTAGCTTATTTAAGAGTGCACAACCAGGTTTGGTTATTATGTTGTAAATTCAATGGCCCTATTAGTAGATTCCTTTAAGATTCAGTTGAAAATGTATAAGAGCTATATAGTTGCCATCTTATAGAATCATCTTGTGATTGATCAGGTTGGTACTCTGGCATATTGTTCAAGATAGTGCTAGTTCTCTATTTGAGTGACAAGGCCAGTACTAGTTCCCATTTTGTATTAGTATGTGTACTTTGGTGTCTTCAGGAATTGATCTTCTTAGAGTTTGAAAGTATTGGGTGTTATATAAAGGCCCTAGAGGATGCCAATTATCAAAAAAAAAAGAAATTTGAGCCCCTTTTATTACCAGTAAAGTGTTTGATAAGAGAATGCATAAATTGCCCTGTATTTATAATCTATTGGAAAACATAAAATTTCTTTAGTTTACTTTGAATAGAGCAAATACTATCTTACTTAATATATACAATGTAAATCCATTTCACCTATAGACTTTTTTTTACACACATATTCTCCATAGCCTCTTAGCCATTAAAGCTTTGCTGTTTTAATAATAGAAGTAATTCCAAGTCCTCGATTTTCCTTAGGGAGACAAATTGATATCTATTTAACTATAGGTCCTTCCATGATTGTCACTCTATCCATGCCATATGAAATCCCTTATACATATGTCAATCTTCTTCAAAATACTCTTAGTAAGGCAATGTGTGAAAGCCATTATCTACACAAGTTATTGAGAATTGAAATAGTCAATTTCAAGATGCCTCCCTAAGAACGAAAGTTGTTACTCCGATTTGTAACTCTCTTTTGTATGGAGTCAATAAGAGGGTTACATTCTATCTCCTTAAGTTTTTTTATAGAGATTGGAACTCCTAAATTAGTAAGTGGCATTTGTTGGATCCACATTCCTGAGTTATTGATCAGTAGTATAGAGTCTTCTTGATTATGTTTAGAGAGATAAGCAAAACGTTTCCTTAGGTTAAAGATCAGGCTAAAAATATGCTTAAACCTTTGAAGAGCCCTTAGAAGGACCCCAGTAGATATAGGAACATTAATAGTAATCATAAGCTAATCATCTACAAATGACAACTAAGAAATACTGAAATTTCCATATCTATAATGGTACTTAAAGCCTTGATCTTTAGTTATGCACAGTTGAGTCATTCTGAGATGAACTTTTATAGTAATGGCAAAGAGGTACAGAGATAGGGTATCTCCCTGCCTTAAACCTCTTGAAGCTTAGTAGAGTTGCGTAGATTCTCCAATCATTAAAACAAAATATGAAATAGTAGTGATGCAAGCTTGGATCCATTTGATAAATCTTTCAAGATAACTAAATTCTGGAGAGAAATGATGATGAAATTCCAATCCACTATATCAAAAGATTTAATAAAGTCAATTTTGAGAGCAAAACTTTTCATATGTCATTTAATATTGTAATACTTGATGATCTCCTATGCCAATATGATGTTTTCACTAGTACTTCTTCTAAGAGCATAGGCTCCTTGACAAGGATTGATCACCTTTGGCAGTGTAAGTTTTAACCTATTTGCTAAAATTTTTACATGATTTCGTAAACAAAATTACAACAGTTAATATTCTATAATCATTAAAGCTCAAAGGGAGGTGTTTTAGGAACCAAAACAATGTAAATTTTGTTAGACTCAGTTGATAACTTGTCAATATTGAAGAATTCTTGCACAACATTTACAATTGAGGGTCCTATAAGGTTCTATTTATCTTAGAAAATATGGAATTAAAGCCATATAAACCTGGGGCCTTGTCTACATCGAAAGAAAATATAACTGATTTGACTTCCTCACCTGAAACCTCTTTGACAAGCATAGGATGGTGACTTTGTGCAATTGTTCCCTGCATCTTCCTTAAAAGTTTACCTCACTACTAGAAAAATGTGATTTTGTGACGGAAATTACTGATAGAAAACATAAATATTCCATCGGTAATACGTATTATCGACAGACAAAGGCATCGTAGAAACGTTCGTAGCTAATATTTACCAATGGTAATAACATGATCGTCGGTAAATTTACCGTTGGTATAGTAATTACTGTCAGTAAATATATCAACGGTTTATTCTGTCACCTACTGTCGGTAAACTTTAATGATGGTGGGTTATATTTAGTCGATAGATATACCGACGGTAAGAAATTTACCGTTGGTAAATTTGGTTTAAGATTACTGACGGATATGTTAGTCCATCGGTAAAAATTGAGACAAAATTGCTTATTCCGTCTATGATTACCGACAAATTTATGAATTGAACATCCGTCGGTAAACGTAGATAACTTTATCGATGGAATTTTTCTGTCGATAAATTAACAACAATGTTTTTTTAAACGTGTAATATATACTATTAGTATATTTAAATTATGGTTAATGCATAATTTTAATAGTTATAAATTTATAGTATACATTTAATTTGCGTAAATAGAAATTTTTATTGATGATTAAAAATTAAAATATCTTAATTGATAATAAAAACATTATATTGTACATAATAAGTATTTGTGATACAAATTAAATGACCAAAATTGCACTATTGATTTGGAGACGGCAGATGCTCTGGTTGGTGCAATGAGGTGCTACCCTTACCCTTCATCTCATCCATCTCCTTACGGAGCTGAGCGATGTACTGCATCAACAGTTGATGCCATTCCATTGACTGTTGCAACTGAAGCGCCAATATCTACACTGTACCCCGAAGCTCTTGCACTTCATAGGTAGTGGACTGCCTACGAGATACTGTTGTACTGGACATGGAGGATTGCGAATAACATGTTTTCGCAAATGAACCTAAGCCGAATATCCTCCCACAACGATCCTTACCACCCACTGCATGAAGATAAGTTTCAGTTTCATCAACATCTTCAGATTGATGAGAGTGTCGTTCAATATGTTCTTGTATTTTGTCTTATCAGAAAGGAATGTTTATATTATTAAGTGATACTTATCAAGCATTATTAATATTAAACCATAAATTTCACATACATTGGGTTCTCCACAACGACTGTTGACGAATGTCACACCGTCCTGCTTCTTAGTGTGAGTGTGCAGAAATAGCTGACGAGGTGTAGGCCTAATGCCCATAGACTTTTCCTGCATAAGAATAAAATGTTAATAATAAGTGAATTAGAATTTATAAAAATTTTGACAGAGTTTCATCTATTTTTATGATATCTACCCCCTGTTGAACAATGAAAAAACGGAAAAACACAGCCATAAATGGCACCAGACATTTATAACATTATCATTCTCAACAAGAAACACATATTTTCATTCTAAATTTTAACACATCAAATTCAATGAAAATATAGTAAAGAAAAGAAATGAGAATATAACTGTAAATTGTAGATACTTACAAGTCTCTCTGCATGCTTTTGGTGGGTAATAGATCCTCCTGTATGTACGGGAAGATTCTCTCCTTCTGGTCCTCCATGTCTGTTGGCTGAATTACGCTGTGAAATGGATATGGCCTCAGGTGATGCCCAATACTGCAGCCAACGACTCTATATTTCTTTAGAAATGTAAGGCGGTTGTACACCCACCCTGTGTATCGCAGCAAGAAAGTCACGATAACATGTACGCGCTCGTCTCTCCCATACTCTATAGATGATCCCGTCAAATTGAGAATCCCAAAAAAATTATTTTTCTAACAAAAGGAAAAATATTCGATAAATACTTTTGATATAATAATATTTATCAAATTAATGTATTAAAATGTTAATTAAAAAAGAAAATAATAATTTTTGTCGTACCTCAAACTTGTGATAGTAAAATTCCTTTGTCGCCTGAGAGATATTCTTCCATACATAGCCCTCAGGATCAATCTTCTCCTTAAATTTCGATGTCATATTTCTTAAACAGGGTCTAGACGGAAATAACCTAATATAAAAACAAATAAATTTATAACATTTTTAAATTTTAAGCCTATAACTTAATTATAAATTAATGTATTTTCACTTACATATTATTGACAATTGTGATGTATTTTCATCCACCGGGTCCCTCAGCTCCAAGCTAGCGGCTGTCTTCTTCATCAGCATTGTTTACCCCTGATACCTCTATCGGTATAGGGATAGTAGATGATGTAGGAGTGGTGGATGGTATAGCCTCATCTGCCAGTGTAGTAGGTGGAGGGGGAGGAGGTGTTTCATCTCCAACTGCTACACTATGAGATCCTTCACCTGTACAGTAAGTACCTTCGAATCGTGGTCTGAATCTTAGTCGCGGAATACCCTGTCTTCTCTTTGATGCCATATTTCAACCTGAAATTAATGTTTGATTGAAGTTTGTAAGAATATTACAATTTCATTTCAATAATTTATATAATATATTGAAAAGGAAATAATTGATTTGTTCATATAATGTTCAATTACAAACACAAATTAATCGCTATCATCACTTAATTGTAAATCAAAATCATCTTCTTGTTCTAAAGAATTTAAATCAAACTTAGGCTCTTCTTCAGATCTCTAGCCCTCCTCATCCTCTCAAGATGAAATTTCAACATATTCATTACATGGATCGTTCAAAGGTTCATTATCCTTATATACGACAGATACATTTATTTCATAAACCTCTACCTCAAATGCTTCACTTTCAATTCTTTGTTCTCCTTTTCCACGTGATTCAAAAATACCTCTAGGTTTAACTTTGCAAACAGCCAACCAATCTGACTTATCTTGTCGTAAGCTGGGAAAAGGGACATAATACACCTGGATCGCTTGCATTGCTAACACGAAAGATTCAAATTGTCGAAATTTTCTTCGCTTGTTGATTTTAACTAGATTGTATCGACTATACACTTTTGCTCCAACATTTGGAGTTGAATCAAACTAGTCACATTTCGCTTTATTGGCAATGCAGGGTACTCAATTTTAAGTATCTCAATAATTTTACCATAGTAATCCATCAATTCTCTCTGTATGCAAAATCCACTATTTATTATTGCCGTGCTATGACTATGATATTCTATATGATATTTGTATCCATTAATGAAATACACCGAATATGATTTAACAATTCGCAAAGGTCCTTCGCAATGCAACTGGAAAAAAGAATTTGGAAAATATTCATTGATGCTTAATCAATATAGGTTAAATGGGTTCATACTTATATAATCAAATAACAATGCTTCTGGGTCATCAAGGTGAACCAATCTTTTTCTTGGTCCTTTAATCAAATTCTAAAGTTAAGAAAGGATATGAATTCTGTTATTAAAATCATAGTATGGAATGGAAAGAAAAATTAGTTTCAATATGACTTTTGGAATGAACAAGGTTTGTTCTCATAAGATATCACTCATTCACACAAGTGTTTGAAATTTGAGTGATATAATCTCATCATCTTCTTATGAAAGTGAATTTACCATATGTTTGAAAATCATCTAATCTCCACTACTTATACATATTTATACAAGATAAATTAAAAAGACTTTGAATAGGGTTATAATAAGGCCAAATAGCTAAGTAGGCTAACCAAAGAAGGGAATAGGAAAAAAAATAGTATAACGATAACAAATAAATTAAGAGAAACTGTTAGGATTTATTCTAAATATATCCTATTTTTATTTTTGGCATTTTTATTGGACTTGCGTGTTGGATTTGGGATATTGACAGTGCATGGTTCAAGTGAAAGTTGACATATGAGAGTTTATGTTTGAATGAATTTCTACAGTTGGTATAAAACACGTCAGTGAAGAAACCTAGTGGATAAACATATGCTACTAACAAGATAGAGTGACGTGTCCATGGTGTGGAGGTCATTGACTGTGCATATTAGGTTTTGTTACTGAAAAAAAGGAACACGAGTGTGTATGTGAAATTGGGGGCTGCTGCTCTATTTTATTATTTTTTCTGTTGAACTTTTGCGCGTGGGTCTCTAAGCAGTTTCTCTTTTGTTCTGGTTTTATCTCCTACAAGCAGTACACGCATCGTGTGGAGTTGCTGAATTTTTTTTGGGTACTTTAAGTTGACTGAAAGTTGCGACACTGAGTTTGTTAGGTGGCTGATGAGTTATTGACTTGATGCAGTGACGATTTTCTTTATATCAGTGGACAATTTCAGATCTGGAATTTATTGTTCGTTTGTTTTATTTGTTTTTTGCTTTTGAGGAAAAAGTAGTTAGAAAAATCCTCTGACGAGGTTAACACGAGTCGGTCTTGTTATTGGGCGTGAAAATCTTTCACGGGTAGTTAGGTTGTGGGTTGGTTGCATAGATTGAGCTGTATGGGATTAGATCAATTTTTATGTAATCGTTGCAAACTACAGTGAAAGTGATTAATCTGGGTGAAGGCCCCGCAGACGTAGGCAAAGTGTGCCGAACTGCATTAACAAACGTCGGTATTTTTGTTATTCAGTTTTCATAAGATTTTACTTCACTTGTGTGTAAAATAATTTTAGAAAGTCTACGAAATATTCATAACTTAGGAATTTCAAATGTGGACCACTACTTTCTCCGTAACAAATTTTCAGCTCATCCCATAGATCTTTTGACGTCGTGACCATCGTGAACGAATTTGCAATTTCTTTGTTGAGTGAATTTAGCAGCCATACAATTACCAGGTTGTCCACTGTTACCCATTTCCTGGCAAGTGCGGTGTCGTCTTCTGGTTTGTTTATTTCGCCGTTAATAAACCCTAACTTATTTTTGGATTTCAGGGCAATTATCATGGATTTGCTCCACGACAGGTAATTATTTTTGTTGGGAGGTGTAGTGACCATAAGGCAGCGTGGTGTATCAGCCGAAGTAATAATGTAAGCTTCAGCTTCAATTTCCTTTTTGAGATCCAAAGTTGATACATCTTGTTGGCTTGAATCTCCGATGTTTTAAGCCATTTTGTGGGTTAGGGAGGATCAGAGTTTCTCTGATACCATGAAGGTTTTGACAACGAAAACAGAGGGTGAAGAAGAAATAATATATTTCTGATTTATTTCATGATGCTGTGTGATATGTATTTATACACATGAAAAGCTACCGTTTACAACTGTCCCTAACAAATCGTAACAAACTATTTACAGAACAACAAATCGTAACAAACTATTTACAGAGCAACAACGGTAAGTGCAAAAAGTGAATTGTTATTTACAGGTATTTTGTGTTGCGAAGGTTGTGGATGAAAACTGGGGATGGTTTGCATTTGTGGACTGTGCTGGCTTCGGTCTGTGCCAACAAGCAATCTCATTCTTTAATTAAAGTTCAACCTTTTCAATAGGTAAGAATAATCTCATTTTTAA
>JAOTAY010000004.1:25309044-25348104 GCA_025629805.1 Erythroxylum baracoense
ATAGAGTGATGAAAAGTAGTTGGTTACATAAGCTTAGTCACAAATTGACATTTGAACAATGAGGTAGTGTAGAGATGAGTAATGAGTTTTCAATTGAGCCAAAGCAAGGATTGAACCATATGAATCCATCTATAGTCATTTTATTTCTTTGTTAAGCGTACTTCCATAGGTTACTACCTTCAGAACTAACTTTGAATCGATTTAAGTCTACTGGATGCATGCTTAATAAAGACAATCTATGCCCTTTTTTATGTTAACCCTTGGCTTAAATGACCTATACATTCATTATCCCTTGCTACCCCTATTGAGCCTTAACCTTTTTTTTATGAAACATCTGAAATTTTAAAACTTTAAACCCCAATACCCTACCTTTTTCACAAGCTTAGTAGAGTATTAAGTAAAATATTAGTTGGGATTGTGTGAAATTTTTACCGAGACAAATTTAGTACATTTCTGCCAATGGACTGTATTATATATAGTGCTAGTTTTCACTCATAGTTCTTCCATGTATGAAGAAAAATAAAGAAAAATGAAAAAAATGAAAAAGAAAAGAAAAGAAAAAGGAAAAACAAGTGAATAGCGTCAATAAGTGCAAAATATTAGTTATATTTGTATATCTCGTAGTTATGTTTTGCTATCCCATTTTATCCATTTTGTCATTTACTTATGCTTGTGCTTAACCCTCTTTCCCCTCTTTTGACCCACCTTAACCCTTACCACATTACAACCTTAAACAAGTTCTTTTGAACAATTTATGCATGCAATCATTGTAAAGGAGAATTGGTGTATTAACAAGCCCATGATAGCATAGTTTCCTATAGGAAGTTTGAGTGAAACACTAACCCTTAAACACTTAAGCAAACTGAGTGAAAACTATGAGGAAGATTCATCTATGCATCTTTACTTATCTTGGAGTGATTATGTTAATTATGAGTTTGCTTATGTACATCGATGAAAAAGTAGTCATGATATGTGCATTAACTTTATATTTAAGTTGGCTTTAAATTGAGGGATTGTATGCTTTGATTTTTGTGAAAATGAAGTAGTAGAATTGATTACTGGAATTTATTTTGCTTGAGGACAAGCAAAGATTCAAGTGTGGAGATGTTGATAGGTGTGCATTAGAATATGTTTTTGTAGGTAATTGGCATGTGTTTTCTTGTATAATTGATGTTTATTGTTCTAGTTTAGGATTCATTTTGAATATTTTCATTAAGTTTGATTTCCATTGTTGTTCTTGTGTGTTTGATGCTAATTGAGGGTAAGAATTGATTATTTTGTGTAGGATGGAAGAGGCAGCAATTTAGAGGTTGAACAAAAGATCAAAGAAGAGAAGATAAGGAGAGTTCATCTGGGAAAATTTCCAATGTTCGTGGGAATCATGCAAATTCCCACGGACGTGGGAAATCACATCAAAAATGAGGAGTGCATCTATGTGCAATTCCCACACTCATAGGAATCATTCAGATTCCCATGGATATGAGAATTGTAATCTGAGGTAATCTACGAGGCTTCATTAAACCTAGGATTTTTGGATTATAAAAGCATCATTACGCCTCCATCTTCAGGCGGTGACACCCACCTATAAAAACACCATCCTTGAGTGGAAAAAACATGTTCGGAGCATAGAGGAGGGATTGAAGACAAGGATCATTATCAAGATTGGGAAAAATAGCACATCAACACCAAAATTCCAGATTTTGGCAAAGAAGAGAAGGAGTTTTTCTATTCAATTTTCTTTCAATTTAATCTTCTTTGTTCTTTGTAAAAAAGGTTTATTTGATTGTTGATGATGTTATGAAAACCATGTTAGGCTGCTTTCATTTTAGGGATTGCTTTTGAATTGTTTTTTCAAAACTCCTATTTTATTAAATTGAATGAAGTGTTTTTTATGATTGTTATTCTTAATCGTTGTCTTGCAACAAATTGAAAGAGTGAGTGAGATGAGATTTGTGTAGGAATATACAAGGAGAGCTGGCAACCTATAGACTAGCAATCATGCTATCAATTGAATAGTTAGAAGAGAGATCTTAATTAGTCAATTGATCACCTATAGGATAGTTTAATAACTAGTTGAATCGGTAGAGTCATTGGGTAGGTTAAGAGATCGTTCAATTGATTCCTGTTAATTTGATTAGGGATAAATAATTACACCTTAAGAGAGGGTAATTAGTACATTCAAAAATCTAGGGTGAGACATAATTCATCAATAAAATAGGAGGGAGACAAAATAAGGAAAAAGTAATCTTTAGCATTTAGATTCTTGAATTTAGATTTTCTACAATTGTGATATTGTCCGTTGTTTATATTAGTCTTTTAATTTTAATTTAATTTTCTAGATTATTTGCATTTAACAATTTCATTTCTTAAACAAATTTGTGTCTAAATTAAGCAGTGTCTAGGCATCAATTCCTGTGGGAACGATATCTACTCTTTTTAACTATAAGTCATGACCCGTTCACTTGCAATTTTTAAGCGTAAAACAAATAGATAGATTTTACCTTCATCAAGTTTTTAGTGTCGTTATCGGGGATTGATTGTTGAACATTGTGACAAATTTAGATTACTTTAATTTAAAAGTTTTTGACAATTTTCCTTGTGTATTTGCAAGTGCATGAACACAAGGAGCACACGAAGGATGAAAGAAGTTATTAAAGACGAATTCCCCGACTTTAAGAAGAACAAAAGAGAAATAAGAAGGGGAAAACTTCTAAATCTTTTATATCAAGATATGGCTGAAGAAAGAGAGCAAAGAGGACTAGAGCAAACATTAATGGATTTCATGAGATCAGGGTTTAGTCCTCAAGGAGTGGCGAGACTAGTAGTCCAAGCAAATAATTTTGAGATAAAGCTGGAGCTACTCAACATTATCCAAAACAGTGTGTAATTCTACAGGCTATCCAACAAGTATCCGAATGCCCACATCATAATTTTTTTGGAGATCTGTGAAACATTCAAATTCAACGGAATGTCTGACGATGAGGTGAAGCTGTAACTATTTTCATTCACGTTGATGGATCGGGCTAAAGCATGGCACAATTCTTTGAATCTAGGCCAGGTCATGACTTAGGAGCATCTTGCCCAAGCATTCCTTGCCAAATATTTTTCGTTAACGAAGAAGACGAGGATTATCAAGGAGATAACAAATTTCCAGCAGAGCAACAGAGAATCTCTCTACGAAGCTTGCGAGAGATTTAAAGAACTTCAAAGAAGTTGTCCCCATCATAACCTCCCGAAGGAATTTCTGCTTCAAACATTTTATAATGGAGTGAATCCGAGCACAAGGGGCATAATTGATGCAACAGTCAGAGGTTCACTAATAAGGAAGATGGTGGAAGCAGCTCATGAATTATTGGAGGAGTTGGCAAGCAACAGCTACATGTGGTCGAGCGAGAGGAGTAGACAAGGAGAAAAGGAACAAAAAGGTATGATACCTATTGACTCAGTTACTGCCTTGCAAGCTCAAATCACGACTTTGACAAAGCAGCTAAACAACATGAAAAGATTGTCCACCTCAGTAATTAAGGCAATGCAAGCACAATGTGAGTTGTATGGGGACAAAAACCACAGCTCAGCGAAATGTTTTCTTTTGGGAGATGGTAGGACCGAACAGGTAAGCTATTTAGGCCAGCCGTAGCAAGTTAAACCACCCAAAATTTTCTTGGAGTAACAATAACTTAGGTGGGCAACAAAGACCATCGCCAGGATTCCAGCAAGAGCGAATCGGAGTGTTGGAAAATAAGTTGGACAAGTTTAAGGAGATGTTTAATTCCAAACTGGCAGTTCAAGCAGAGAGTTAGAAAAGATGTATGAAAGCCAGGAGGAAAATCAACAGAGGATGGAGGCAAATTTTGAACAGATTGTGAAGAACCATACCTCGTCAATCCATAATTTGGAAGTCCAAGTACGTCAACTTATTGATGCTTTATTTTCTCGAAATGCAGGCTGCTTACCAAGAAATAATGAGGTTATTCCAAAGGAGCAACTCAAAGCAATTACACTTCGAAGTGGCAAGAAAATGGAAGAACCAAGTGTGAAAAAGGACGGCTAAGAAAAGGAGAATAGTACGGAGATAGAAGAAGAAAAGGGAGAGGCCAGGCTGTATGTACCACTACCATCGTACAAGCCCAAACTCCCCTATCCACAAAGAGTGAAGCAACATCAGGTGGATACCCAATTTTCCAAATTTTTAGAGAAATTGAAGAAGCTATAAATTAATTTGTCATTGGTGGAGGCTTTGGAGTGCATGCCTAAGTATGCGAAGTTTTTGAAGGATATACTCACGCACAAACGTACTTGGGAAGACAATCAGATAGTTACATTGATGGAGAACTGTAGTTCTATTATTTCAAGTCAAATGTCTTCAAAATTTCAAGATCAAAAGAGCTTTACTATTTCATGTGTTATTGGCAATTTTGAATTTTCCAAATCTTTATGTGATTTAGGTGCAAGTATTAATTTGATGTCTTTATCTATTTTCAAGAAATTGGAATTAAAAGAGGTCAAGTTGACTTCTATGCTGATTCAGCTTGCAGATCAATCAATAAAAATGCCATTTGGAGTTGTGGAAGATGTATTGGTAAAAGTAGATAAATTTATAATTCCGGTTGATTCTGTTGTGTTAGATTTTGAAGTTGATAAAAAATTTTCAATAATTTTGGGTAGGACCTTTATGAATACTGATAGGGCATTAGTTGATGTTCATGGAGGAAAACTTGTGTTGAGAATTGGTGGTGAGCAGGTTAAGTTTAATATCACAAAATCTTTTAAGAAACCGATGGATGGAAATGTGTGTATGAAAATTGATGTAGTAAATGAGTGTGTGAAGGAAATTAAAGAAGGAGTTGATGAGGTGAATGGAGTACATAAAGATGAAAGTACAAAGGAAGAGGATGTATGTGAGAAAATGGAGCTTGAAAGATTAGAGAGAGCTAGAGCACCTACACCACCTCTTACCGTTAAACCTCCCACTTTAGAGCTTAAACCTTTACCTTCCCATTTGAGATATATCTTTTTAGGAAAGAACCACACTTTACCTATCATTATCTCCAATGAATTAAATTTTGAGCAATAAGAGAAAGTGGTGGAGACTATTAGGAAAAGGATGAGAGCTATAGGGTGGCAAATTTCTGATATTCGGGGGATTAGCCCCAATGTAGTGATGCATAGAATTAACTTGGAAGAAGGTTATAGAACTGTGAGAGAACGACAAAGAAAGTTAAATCCAAACATGCAAGAGGTTGTAAAGAAGGAAGTGGTCAAACTTCTAGATGCAGGAATAATTTACCCCATTTCAGATAGTGAGTAGCTAAGTCCAGTACAGTGTGTGCCAAAGAAGGGTGGCATGACAGTGATAGAAAATGAAGAAGGGGAAAAGATTTCCACTAGGATTGTCATGAGGTGGCAAGTGTGCATTGTCTATAGAAAGTTAAATTTGGCCACCAAGAAGGATCATTTCCCTTTACCTTTTATAGGCCAAATGATTGAGAGAGTGACTGGTCATTCTTTTCATTGCTTTCTGGATGGACATACAAGGTACAATCAAATATTTATATATCCGAAAGATCAAGAGAAGACCACTTTTACATGTCCATATGGAACTTTTGCATATCAAAGGATGCTTATGTAATGCACTTGCTACATTTCAAAAGTCCATGAAGGCCATATTCATAGACATGAATGAAAACTTTATGGAGGTATTTATGGACGATTTTTCTATTTTGGGAGAGTCTTTTAATCATTTCCTGTTGAACTTAGATAAAGTGCTCCAAAGATGTGAGGAGTCACATTTAGGTTTAAATTGGGAAAATGTCATTTCATGGTCTAAGAGGGAATCATATTAAGCCATAATATTTCATATAAAGGGATTGAAGTGGATCAAGCTAAGACAGAAGTAATTGAAAAGTTATCACCTCCCTCCAACATCAAAGGTGTCTAAGGTTTTCTTAGTCATACAGGGTTTTACCGATGATTCATTAAAAATTTTTCCCTTATTGTAGAACCTCTTACTCATCTATTGGTAAAAGATGTGCCTTTTGTTTTTTATGATGACTATTTGAATGCTTTCAATAGGTTGAAGAAGGCACTCATAACAGCACCAATTCTGACATCGCCGAATTGGTCTCTTCCATTTAAGATTGTGTATGACGCAAGCAACCATACAGTTAGGTTTGTACTAGGTCAGCGAAAGGACATGAGGTTGCATGCTATCTATTACGCAAGCAAGATGTTGAAAGGAGCACAATTGAATTATACTACTGAAAAAGAACTGCTTGCGGTGGTATTTTCTTTTGAAAAATTTTGTTCTTATTTATTAGGTTCACAAGTTATTGTGTTTACAGACCATACAGCATTGCGTTACCTTTTCACTAAGAAGGATGCCAAGGCTAGGATTATTTGATGGGTACTCATACTCCAAGATTCAATATTGAAATCAAAGACAAGAAAGGAGCAAAAAATGTCGTAGCAGATCACTTATCAAAGTTTGAAGTCAGACATCATAAAGAAGAAAAGGAAATTAAGGAAAGCTTTCCTGACAAGACTTTGATGGTGGTAGATACCCTTTCCTGCCCTGGTTTGAAAATATTACAAATTACCTCTCAGGTGGTATTCTTCCATCTGATTTATCATATCAACAGAGGAAGTGTTTCTTATTTCAGTGCACTTATTATATTTAGGATGAACTTGTACTCTATAAGATTTATGTTAATAGTTTAATTCACAGGTGCGTTCTTAAAGATGAAATGCCTAAGATCTTACTGCAATGTTATAGCTCACCGTATACAGGGAATTATGGAGCTAATAAGACTGTTGCACGGACTTTGGAGTGTGCATTCTATTAGCCAACTCTATTTAAGGATGCTTGAGATTTTGTGCTCAAGTGCGATAGATGTCAAAGAGTTGGCAACATATCAAAACGAGATGAAATTTCGCTTTCAAATATAATGGAGGTGGAGATATTTGATGTATGGGGTATGGGCTTCATGGGACCATTCACACCCTCTGAAGGCAATACTTATATCTTTTTTGGAGTTGATTATGTTTCTAGATAGGTCGAAGCAGTCGCTACTCCAACCAACGATAGCAAGGTGGTTTAGAAGTTCATTAAGAAGATTTTTACTAGATTAGGAGTGCCTAAAGCAATCATATGTGATGGGGGAAGTCACTTTAACAACAAATCGTTTGAGAAACTTATAAGAAGATACAATGTTTATCATAGATTGGCTACCCCGTACCATCACCAAACCAATGGTCAAGTGGAGGTGGTAATTAAAGAGCCGAAAAAGATTTTGGAGAAGACAATGAACATTTCAAGAAAAGATTAGTCAACGAAACTAGACGATGCGCTGTGGGCCTACAGAACAACTTTCAAGACCCCTATAGGCACAACACTATATCAGCTTGCGTATGGCAAGGCATATCATTTACCATTGAAATTGGAGCATAGAGCATATTGGGCAATCAAGAAATTGAACATGGATTAGAAGATAGTAGGAGAAAAGCGGTTGTTACACCTCAACGAGTTAGAAGAGTTGAGGTATTATGCTTATGAAAATGCCAAGCTGTATAAAGAAAGGGCTAAGAAGTGGCATGATAGCCATATCAAGAAGAAAGAACTTAAGAGTGGGGATTTAGTACTTTTGTTTAACTTAAGACTTCAACTATTTCCTGGAAAGCTCAAGTCAAGATGGAGTGGGCCTTTTAAAATTCTTCAAGTGTTTCCCAATTGAGCTGTGGAGCTAGAAAATGATAATAGGGAAACATTCAAGGTCAATGGGCACCGCCGTAAACCATATTATAGAGGGACATATCCACAAGCAAGGGAAGTTATCTCTTTCCTATCTTCCACTTTTTTAGGAGTATGTGTTGAATGGTCGAGCTAAGGACCTTAACTTAGCATGTTTAATCTCTTGTGTTATTTTTTTGTCTAGTTTTCATTTGAGTTCTTTAGTTTGATTATTTCCAAATTAAGATTGATTAATGTTCATGTTAATTTTGTTTAAATTTTAATTTATTTTCTTTTCAAATTTGGATGATATTATCTTGAAGTGTTTGTAGGTTTTGGAATCATGGAGAACTCATGAAAGCTTAGACGAAGGTTTGAATTATAAGGATCATCAATTCCCACGTGAAAGCTTAGACAAAGGTTTAAATTATAAGGATCATCAATTCCCACGTCCGTGGGAATTGTGGTGATTCCCAAGAATATGGGAAATCTCTTCAGAAGGTTTCTGGAGAGAAAATCCACATTTGTGGGATTTGTAGTGATTCCTATGAATGTGGGAATCCTCTCCAGAAAGTTTTTGGAGAGGAATCCCACACTCGTGGGAATTATAGGAATTCCTACGAGCATGGGAATCCCACACCGGAGGGAAACTTAAGTCTCCCATTTTTTTCTCTCACCCTATCTACAAATTTTCATACTCTTTCTTCTACCCACGAATTTCTCTCCTCTCACTCTCTAAAACTCTGCAATCTCCCTTTAGATTCTAGTATTTTCTTCAATTCTTTCATTATTCTTACATTATTTTCATTTTCTTTTCATGCATTAATCTTTCTAAACAACAAAGATTTAGGTAAGTTTTTTGTTCTCTCTCTCCAAAGCTCGAATTTCACTTTCTCTCTCTTGTTCTTGCAGTTTTTTCTATAACAATGGCACCGAAGAAGATGATAGCTCAGAAACTGGGTGACGAAGTGCACCATCAAGTTTTTGGTGAAGCCAAAACTGATTTGGCAGCAACTTACCGATCTCCCTTCCCGATTTACTCAGAAGATGAAGGTACGCACTGCTGTGATTTTAAGAATAGGGGAATAATTACTCCCAGGTATTTCAATTTTAAATTGTTAGAGAACATTGGAGTGAGGACAAAGATTGAGCAACTAACTAACAACATAGGGTGGAATAAGTTCATCCGATGTGACATGCATATTCACCCTATAGGGACAGTTGAATTTTTCAATACTATCCATTATATCCCAAAAATGGATGTCTTTTGGTTTAGAATATTCGGTGATGTGTACAAACTAGATTATAATGTCATACATCATCTTTTCAATTTCCAAAACACAAAAGTTTTAGATGATCGTACTGATTTTGATGTGGATGCTTATTGGAAATTTTAACGGGAGAAGATAGTTTTGATTCACACAATGCACTAAATGCTTTAATACGTAGTGTCGAACATTTTTTGTTGCATAAATTTATATGTTTAATTGTATTCAATAAAACTGAAAGTAGAAAATGTTCAGCTAAAGAACTTTTCTTCCTATGGTGCATGGATTGGAAGGTTATAGAATTTTTAGATCAATCGTTAGTGTTGTCAATAAAAAGAGTTCATACTTTGGAATGGGTTGTTGTTACTGCTTTAGCTTTTTTTATAACCATAATTTGGAAGAGATGCATACAACGCCACACGATATGTTTGACATATCATTTTTAAGGTGTCTCGAGATTGTGTAGGTTCATTCTATGGAACTCCGTAATCCTCATGTATGTGCTACAATGAGAAACAGGAGAAGCATCAGTACAGCCGCGTATTGACCTTCCACATCTCAAGCAACTCAGTATTCAGAGGACGATGCAGTAGTAGTAGAACCAAACGCATCAACAGAGGTTGACCAATGCCAACAAACCCTTAAACAAATAGCCTCAAACCAAGAACGGATGACATGTAAATTAAATAAGCTCAATACACAAATATGGACAATGCATAAGAAGCAGCGTAGTTTGAAGAAGAGGTTCATCAACTTCTATCAGAGGAACAATTTTGAAGCTCCTACACTATCACCGTCACCACCATCACCGGAATAAGCTTTTCTTATCCCTTAAACTTTTAAATTTTGTTGTTTCTTACGTGTGAGTGCATTTCATTTCATGTGTATTTGGTTTCATATTATTTGTTTATGTCCTATGTCTTTTATTTAGCTCTAATTTCTTTAATTTTGGTTTGACTTCAGTATCCTCTGTTTGGTTTAATATCATTCGTTTGTTTCAATTTCTTTTATTTGTGTTGTTTTCATTTTTATTTAGTTTAATGTCATTTTCACTCACTTGGGGGTTGACTTGTCACATTGAGGACAATGTGATCTTTAAGTGTGGGGAGGAAAAATCAACTTTCCTAATTGCATTTTTTTTACATTGTGTTAAATAGGATGCATGTTTAGGCATATTGTATGTGCTTTGTGTTAGCAATGGTGCTTTAAGTTAGCAATGGAACCACATTTGAGTCACCCAGATAATGAGGATGGACGAGGGGGTGGGATTCATAGGTAGGTTTAATGTTTAACAAAATGACGTTGTCGTTTTCATTTTACTAAAAACATTGAAGCTGAAGCTAATGACGACATTTAAGTTTTAGTTTTACCAATGGAACCAGTATTCCGTCAGTAAATCATTGATGGAATCCAATCCCATTGGTACACCCCAACGCTTGTTTATACTGCTAAGAATTCTTGCCTAATTTACCCACAGATATCGCTCTTCTGTTGCTATATTCCGTCAAAAAAATTACTGGGATAATTTCCCTCCATCTTTACCAAAGAATATTTTGTTTGTCACAAAATGCAATTTTTTCCAACAATGTTACTGACAGAAATTGATTTTTCGTCGCTAATTGACTATGATATTTTTATCATCGATAAATTTCTGTTAGTTATTTGTAATTTTCTTGTTGTGTAAGTTTCTAATAATAAATTGGAGAATTAAGAGCTTCTCCTATTGAATCAACCTTCAATTTCTATTTCAAGGAGTAATTACATGTTTAGTGTGTAGTATAGTAGTATCTTAAAGCAATCTAAAGTGTATTTCTATTAAGGTGCCCATTTCAATACAAGAAAATATTTCAAGGAACCTAAGTTTTTTAATTGCAAATTGATATTAGAGGTTGTTTTTCAACTAAGCAATAGAATTATCATTTCTCCTAGTTATAATTAGATTATCAATGTAAATAAGAACCATTAGTTTGTTAACCTTTTTAAATTGGACATATAACGAAGAATCAACCAAACTCCTCAAAGAAGCAAAAGCTTTAAAGACAAATGTCAACTTACAATGTGAGATATAAAGACTTTACTTTAAACTGTAAAAAGAATTGTGGACCTCACAAACCAAGTTGGAATTACCACTTTGAGGATAACCAAGAATAAGCCTTATAAAATACTTCTTCTTTAAGATCAATACATTAAAAAAAACATTTTTTTATATCTATTTGAGATAAGGATTAGCCATTATTAAAAGCAACGAACAAAAGAACACTAGTAGTAGTCATCTTGGCAACCAGAGAAAAAGTCTCCTTTTTATAAATAAAAAAATTTTGAGTAGATCTTTAAGACATAAGATTCCCTTTATGGTAATTAATAAATTATGCTCTTTATGGAAATTAATAAATTCACCATAATTGAAACTAGACTTAAAGTATTGTTTTTCTCAAGTTTCGACAACTCTCCACCTATTGACTTCCTTTATATAACTTGAGAGCGAGATTATTGGAAGTTTGACATAGGTGCATTATAACGCTACGCCAAAATAAACTATACCCACTACTATAACAATGGCGAGTCCAGATTAATCCCACAGAGAGTGTTCAGTTATTTTGAAATGAAATTAATCGATGTTTAAGTTTTGGGGGTGTTTGGTTTAAAATAAGAAAATAAAACAAAACTAACAAACAAAAGCAAATTAAAGAAAACATGGAAAAATGATGAAAATGATGAATTCGTTAAGAATCTGGTTCTTTAGTTTAATCTCAACCTACACCCAATTAAACATATTTCATTTATTTGTTATTCTTTTACCTCTCTTTGAACTATTGGTTGTAGAATAACAAAAAGCTCTGTTAACCCTAGCTTTCCCTTAGGTCATGTTTAATTAAGAGCTCGTTAATCAAACCTAGCCATCAAATAACCTAAGATACAATCTCTAGATTTAATTAGACAGTCGCATTACGAATTAGGAAAATAGACCAATCTAAGCAACAATGATATGTGCTTAATTGTTGATACATTTAACTCTTTACACTTAGTGATTAATGATATGAAAATGCTTAATATACTCACTATAGTTCTTATATGGTTTTAGATACAATTCACATGCGAAAGAGCTAAAGTGAGTTAAAATCACTATATTTGAGTCTTGTTCTTAAGAATCACACTTACTTGTCTTCATAGAGCAAGAACGAGAAGGATTAGAGAAATAGAAGAAAATAAAATACATAAAATGAAGAGCATAAAGAGTATTGAACCAGGTCACGGCCATGTATGATTTGTTATGGTCGTGAGACACATCTCACAGCCATGACAAAAGGTGTCAAAGGCGTGACATATTTTTCATGCCCATCAATCATTTTAGTCGGGCGTGACACCTATGTCACACCCATGCACATAAGGCTCACAGCCGTGAGCCTTAACTAAGGTCACTCACAGGTGCGACACTATCATGCACCCCACGAGACACTTACAGTTCACTCAAACCTTACTTTTTAAGATAAAAGCATCGTTTATATGACAATAGAAATTTTATGAAATTTTTTGGGTGTTTTTCAGCTGAAGAAGAGGAGAGCATCGGGCGAGATTGAAGAGAGCAAAGAAAGCCCTCAACCATGAGAGACCCATAGAGGGGTAGACGTCAAGACATCGATTCAGAGGTGACATCGACACCAATGACTATGTTAAGTGTATTTCTCCTTGTATTTGTTGTTTTCTTTCTCTCTTTAGAAATTGATTATGTTATCCGATGTGGACACATTTGGGGATTATGGAAAGATTATTTTAATGCATTCATTGGATCGTTTTATTACAAAACCATTCCTATAATTTCAATATAATCTGTAATTATTATGTTGAAATTCATTGGTAGCGACTAATGGTTCATAATCATTAATGATAATATAACCTATGTTAAATGATGCATCGTATGTGGTTATTTTCTTGATTAATTGATTTTCCTAATTTGTAATGCTACTACCCAATTGAATCTAGAGATTGAATCATAGGTTATTCGGTATTTAGGTTTAATTAATGATTGTACCTCAATTAAACAATACCTAAGGGAAATTTAAGGTTAATAGATTAACCTACGATTAATAGTTTCTATGAGAGGTTTGAGAAAAACAAATCATTGAAATATGTTTAATTGGGTGTAGGCCGAGATTAAACCAAAGAACTAAGTCCCTAACGAATCCACCACTTTCGTCATTTTTTGCAAGTTTTCTTTAAATTGTTTTCATTAAGTTAGTTTTATTTTATTTTCTTATTTCAAGACCAAATAAACCCCCAAACCCTAAACACCAATTATTTTCATAATAAGCCTAACCGAACACTCTCTATAAGATTGACCTAGACTCACCACTGTTATGGTAGTAGTCTAGTTATTTTGGTAGCGTAATGACGCACTACCAATTTTGGTGTCGTTGCCAAGGAGTGTGGTGTTTAGTTTTTGTTATTGATTTTAATTGATGTTTTGTACATGTTTGTTTGTAATTAGTTTCTTTGCATTTATTTCATGATTTTTTCATTTTTTGTTTACTATTTATTGTGTTAAAAAATATATAAAAAAGCATGGATGGAAGCAATTTTTTCTTTAACTCTTATTCTCAATCCTATAACCAAGGTTGGACTAATCAACCTAAATTTAGTTATGAATGGAATAATCAACAAAGTTACTTCTATGATAGCTTACAGGACGTATAATAATTCTCGTATAGACCAGAAGCTTCCTATAATCACATAGATACATCTTTGGAAGAATTGATTAATATTATGAACGCTAATAATTTGCTATTACAACAGGGTATGTAGCAATTTCAACAGAATGCCCTACAATTCCAGTAGGATGGTGCCAATTTTTGCATGATACAAGGTTTAGTGTCCAGTATGTGGAGAGTCAACAAGATTCAGGTACATCTCTAGAAGAATTGATTAATATTATAAATGTTAATACTTTGCAATTTCATCAAGATGTACAGCAGCAATTGTAGCAGTTCCAGTAGGATATCATGCAATTCCACCAAGATACAATGTCCATACTTCAGAACGTGGCAAGCCAGATGGGTGAGATAGTAGTGAAGATCGAACGCCTAGAATCTCAAAATGAAGAAATGTAACCATTTCAACCTTAGGAGTACCTAATGGACGTTGGTGAAAATACCTTATAGAGAGATGAGAAGCTTAAGAATTTTAAGAGTAATACTCAAGGAATTGCATGTGAAGAAGAAGTTGAGGTTGAGCTCGAAGCAAAAAAAGTTACATCTTTCAGCTCAGAGGTAAATACTGAGTTCCATTTTATCATTAAGAATGACTCTTTACTTTTACCTACCAGGTTAGAGAAAGTTAATGAAGAAGAAAAAGGTAAGGAGACATTTGAGGTCTTTCCCAATAGCATAGACTCAGTAGAGTTTGAGATTCTGAAGATAGGGAATGTGTTGAACATGATGGATTATCAACCAAGACCCTATCCTAAACAACCTCACATGGAAATGGCTCAAACTTTGATACCCGAAGATCATTATTTCGTCACGTGAGGAGAAAACATGGAGTCTAACCAGTGACCCTAAACAAAGGCACTTCTTGGGAGGCAATCCAAGGGAAGTAAATTTCTTTTCCTTTTCTTTTTCGCACTAGTTAGATATGCACGTATGTTTTTATGTTGGTTTATTTCTTACTTGTTTTAAGTTTTCAATCAAAATGAAACAAAGAATAAAACAAACAAACAAGCATTTGCTTGTTTTCTATTGTTTCTAGGATTATATAGTTATGATTAGAGAATGAATTGACTAGATAATTTCATGGCAACTTGAGCATGTACTTTTACTTTTTTTATTGGTCGATATGTATTATCTTTAGAAGAGTAATGACTAGTGGTAGACAAAACCAGTGAGATTTTGAGCCTTATTAGATTGACACATCCATATCAGTCTCTTTTTTTGTTTATATGTGACCTTCATGACATGTACATCGTAACTTTGCCTTGATTTTTTATTCAAGACCACTTTTTTATCACATGCATTAAAATGGAAATGATTAGGCATTCTTTGCTTTTCCAAACTATATTAGCTAAATAGCCTACCCTATTGACATGATTTCTCCCTTTTTAATCCTCCTTGAGCTTTATTTACCTTTTCTTTGTGTATTAACCACATTACATTCTTTAACCTAACCAAATTTCCTTCCTAAGCCTTAAAGCTAGTGGAACATTATGATTGTTGAGTTACGGATGTACAAAAGTATAAGTATAGGGGTGTACATATGTGTGGGTTGGTTACAATGTTGGGATGTTATTTTATGTCGTATCATTGAAATTCCCATGTTGATGTAGTTTCTTTCAATGTTCATATGAAAAAAAAGGAAATGAAAGAAAAAAACAAAATGAAAGAAAATTGAAAAAAAGAAAAATGAAAGAATGTTTAAATAAATGTATCAAGGAGGAAGTGTTTATGTGTTGAAAAGTTGTTTATGATTAATCTTTCCTTTTAGAGTTATATTGAATGGGTTACTTAAGTATGTTGAATATAAGGTAGACATTTTCTTAGAAGGTTCACTCATTATAGTGTCAATGTAGTGTTATCATCAATCTCTATGAGTGACCCTTTTGATTTGTTATGCTTCATGTGGTTTATATGTGAGAGCTGAATTGAGTTGTGAAATATATTTGTTGCATTCATCATAGCTGACAGTACCAAATTTTGTATGAATGTTAACTTATGCACTTGATACCTCATTAAGTATTACTTTTTTTCACTAGCTTAAATAACTTTCATGCTACTTGACCCAAATACATCTCACCTTACTTTTACCTATATTACAACCTTGAAAAGTCCTTTAATCTATGATTTTGCATGTGAACTTTAGTGGTGGAGAAATGAAATGATATGCAAAGTTATGTAATGTCATGATTATGAATGGTGTTGAGTGTACCTATGGATATATCTTATTTAAACACATTTTCCAAGGCGATTGATCATAAGTAGAAGCATTGAATGTTGAATTATTATTATGATTTTTGAAAGTCATTCATCTTTGATTATGATTATGTATTCTTAGAAAATAAGGGAAATGAGTCAATGTTTTGGGTCTATGATCTTAATTTTGATGTTTTTCTAGAGAATGTTAAAAGTTACGTGTGGGGGAAATTAATATGTTCTTGATTGTTGATACATTTAACCCTTTACACTAAGTTATTAATTATATCAAAACGCTTAAGATACTCATTATAGTTCTTATATGGTTTTAGGTACAATTCGGATGTGAAAGAGCTTAAGTGAGTCGAAAGCACTATATTTGAGTCGTCTTCTCGAGAATCACACTTACCTATCATCATGGACCAAGAACGAGAAGGATTAGAGCAAGAGAAGACAAGAAAATACATAAAATGAAGAGCATGAAGAGTGTTGAACCAGCTCACATCCATGTATGATTTTTGATAGCCGTGAGACACATCTCATGGCCATGACAAAAGATGTCATAGGCGTGACAATTGTGTTACACCCATGACTCATTTTGCATGGATGTGACACACATGTCACACCTATAGACATGAGGATCACAACCATGAGCCTAAACTAAGGTGGCTCACGAACATAACACTATTATTCACAACTCGTGAGACATTTACAGCTCACTCGAACCCTATCTTTTACTATAAAAGCATCGTTTATGTGACGGCTGAAGTTTTATGAAATTTTTTTACTGGAGAAGAGGAGAGCTTCAGGAAAGAATGAAGAGGGTTATGAAAACTCTCAACCATGAGAGACGCATGGAGGGGTAGATGTCCCGAAACCTGTTTGGAGGTCACATCGATGTCGATGACCCGTTTAAGTTTATTTCTCCTTGTATTTGTTGTTTTCTTTCTCTCTTTAGAAATTGATTATGTTATCCGATGTGTATGGATTTGGGTATTGTGGAAAGATGATTTTCATGCTTTCATTGGATCGTTTTATTACAGAGACATTGCTAGAATTTCAATACAATCTCTAATTGTTATGTTGAAATTCATTTGTAGTGACTAATGGTTCGTAATCATTAGAGATAATATAACCTAGGTTAAATGATGCATCGTATATGGTTATTGCCTTGATTAATCAATTTTCCTAATTCGTAATGCTACTACCTAATTGAATCTAGAGATCGTATATTAGGTTATTCAATAGTTAGGTTTAATTAATAATCGTATCTTAATTAAACAATACCTAAGGGAAAACTTAGGTTAATAGATTAACCTACGATTAATAGTTTCTAAGAAAGGTTTGAGAATAACAAATCATTGAAATATGTTTAATTAGGTGTAGGCCAAGATTGAACCAAAGAACTGGGTTTTTAACGAATCCACTACTTTCATCATTTTTCACATGTTTTCTTTAAACTATTTTCATTACGTTAGTTTTATTTTATTTCTTATTTCAAAACCAAACAAACACCCCAAACCCTAAGCACCAATTATTTTTATAATAAAGCCTAACTGAACACTCTCTATGGAATCAACCTAGACTCACCACTGCTATAGTAGTAGTCTAGTTATTTTTAGTAGCATAATGACACACTACTAAACAACCACATACACTTAGGACATTTAACTGAGGTTATGCTATCCCTAATGATTACGAACCATTAGTCGCTATAAATGAATATCAAATATAACAATTACGGATTATATTGAAATTATAGCTATAGGTTTCACAAAAAATTGAACTAAACGATAATACGATCATCCATACACAAAACCTAAATCCATAGGCATAGGATAACATAATCAATCCATAGAAAGAGAAAGAAATGAAAAATACAAGGAAGGAATGCTTATCTGGGTCATCGGCATCGACGTCACCCCCAATCCGAGATTGAGAAACTATCTCTCTATGGGTCTCTCACAGTTAAAAGCTTTAATTGCTCTCTTCATTCTCTCCCAAGGCTCCCGAAGCTTTTCCCAGCCAAAAACACTAAAACATTTAATGTTTTTGTCGTCATATGTCCCTCATTTTATTTTTGAAAGTAGGTTTAAACAAAAGGGATAAATAGATAATATCTCATGCCTATGAGATGTTTGTCACAGTTGTGAGAGTGTGTCACACCTGTGACACACTATGGCATGGGCGTGAGGGCTGCCTCACATCCATGTAGGTGGTTATCACAGCCGTGAGTGAGGCTCACGGATGTGTCACTTCTATGCACAGCTGTGAGTGATGCTCACGACTGTGCAGTTTTTTTAGCTAGCCGTGAGTTACAATACAATCTTCTTCTTTGTTTTTTCATTTTCTTGTCTTCTTCTTATCTTTATTTTCTCTAATCTTCCACATTATTATTCCATGAAGACAAATGGATATGAATCTTTAGCAGATGACCTAACTATAGTGCTTTCAACTCATTTTAACTCCTTTGCTTCTGAATTGTTCCTAAAACCATATATGAGTCAAAGTGAGTATCTTAAACAATTTCATGTAATTAATCGCTAAATGTTATGGAATAATTATACAATCAATTAAGAAAATATCAATTTCCCCATACTTATCTCTTAACCGTCCTCGGGCAAAACATCAAAATTAAGATCACATGCCCAAAACATTTACTCATCTCTTATATTTCCCAAGAATACATAATCATAAACAAAGATGAATGACTTTTAAAAATCATGGCAAGAACTTAACATTCCAAGCTTTTACTCATGACCAATCAACATTCATCATCTTCCAAAACTGAGCAATCTAATGGTAGACTTGGAAAATGTAATTAAATAAGATATATTCTCAAGTACACCCAACACCATTCACAATCAAGACATTCCACAACTTTGCATATTATTTCATTGTTCCACCACTAAGGTTCAAATGCAAAATCACAGATCAAAAGACTTTTCAAGGTTATAATGTGGATAAGAGGAAAATGAGATGCATTTAGGTAAAGTAGCCTGAAAGCCATCAAAGCTAATAAAACAAAAGTAACACCCAATGTAACATCAAGTGCAAAAACCAACATTCACTCACAATTGTGTACATCAAATATAATGAATGCAAAAACTATGGTTCCTAGTCAAATTCAATCTCTCTCACCACAAACCACATGAAGCATAAATCACTCGCAAAAGTTAAACATAAACAAGACTTTGTAACCATAGGTGACAATTGAACGCAAAATCCATCTCATATCCAATATACTCAAGTAACCCATTCAATACAACATTAAGAGGAAAGACTAATCATAAATAACTTTGCAACACATATGCATTTCCTCCTTGATAATTTATTTAAACATTTTTTCTTTCTTTCTTTTCTTTTGTTTCTTTTTATTTTCTCTTTTTCTTCTTCTTCTTTTTTTCCAAATAAAAATTGAAAGAAGCTACATCAATATGGGAGTTTCAATTAAAATGATATCCCAACAATTATAACCATCCCACACATATGCATACCCCCACACTTAAAATTTCGTACATCCACAAACTCAATAATTAGCAAATGCTTCACCAGCTTTAAGGCTTAGGTTAGACATTTGGTTAGGTTTAAAGCATGTAATGTGGTTAATGCAAAAAGAAAGTCTAATAAAGCTCAAGGGGCTTATCAAAAGGAAAATTATATAATGGGTAGGCTATTTGGCTAATGTAGTTCAAAAAAGCAAAGAATGCCTCATCATTTTCATGTCAATGCATGTGATAAAAATGTAGTCTTGAATAGAAAATCAAAGCAAAGTCATGATGTACATGTCATGAAGGTCACACATAAACAAAGACAATGAGACTGATAAGGATGTGTTAGTCTATAAAGGCTCAAAATCTCACTGGTTTGCGTCTACCACTGATCACTACTCTTCTAAAGATATTACATGTCGACCAATCACAAGAGGAAACGTACATACTAAAGTTTCCATGAAATTCTCTAGTCAATTCATGCTTTATACATGACTATATGATCCTAGAAATAATAGAAAAGACAAGATGTTTGTTTTGTTTGTTTTATTCTCTTTCTCATTTTGTTAAAAACTTAAAGACAAACAAGAAACAAACCAATATAGAAATAAACATGTGTATTCTAACCAGTTTGAAAATAAAAAAATAAATTTACTTCCTTTAGGTTGCCTCCCAAAAAGCACCTTTGTTTAGTGTCACTAGCTCGACTCCATGTTTTCTCCTCACGTAACAAAATTATGATCTTCTGGTGTCACATTTTGAGCCACTTCCACATGAGGTTGTTCAGGATAGGGTCTTGGTCAATAATCCATCATATTTAAGACATTCCCTACCTTCAAAATCTCAATCTCTATTGAGTCCATTCTCTCGAGAAATATTTTGAATGAATCTTCACCTTGTTCATCCTTGTTCAATTTCTCTAAACTGTTAGGTAAAGGAAAAAAGTCAGCCTTAACAATGAATTGGAACTCAGTATTTATCTTCAAGCTAAAAGATGTATCCTTTTCTACTTCGAGCTCCTTCTCCACTTCTTCTTCTTTACAAGCAATTCCTTAAGTGTTACACTTAAGATTCTTATGATTCTCAAGCTCCTCATCACTTTTTAAGGCCTCTGCGCTAACTTCTATGTGGTATACCTTAGGTTGAAATGATTGCACCTCTTCACTTTGTGATTCTAGGCAGTCGATCCTTTCTACCATCTTGCCCATTTGGCATTCCAAACTCTGTATGCTCAATTTTATATCATAATGGAACTATTGTATACCTTCTTGAAGTTGTTGCTATATACTCCGTTGAAATTGAAGATTGTTAGTAATAAAAGTTTCCATAATTTCATCCAAAGATATACCTAAGTTTTGCTAGCTCTCCATAACTTGGTCACTAGACCATATATCCTACCAACATTGCCTTTCATCTTGCTGAAAATTTTGTACATCCTGCTAGAATTGTTGTACATTCTATTGAAACGACTATACACCCTGTTGAAACTGTTGTACATCTTGCTGAAATTAAAGATTGTTAGCAGTCATAATATTAAACATATCATTCAGAGATGTACCTGAATCATGATAAGAAACTTTTAATCTATGCTCGAATTGTTGTGTGTCCTGTATACTATCATTATCCCATCCATAACTAAAGTTTGTATAATCACTTCAAACATGGTTATAAGATTGAGAATATTAATTATTAAAAAAATTACTTCTGTCCATCTATTTTAATTTTTTTTTCAATACACAAACACTAAATAAAAAGTGAAAAGATCAAGAAATAACTAAATGGAAACTAATTACAAACATGTATATACAAAACACCAATTAAATTCAAGATTAAAAACTAAAGCATTGCACTTCCCAGCAGCAGTGCCAAAATTAACATAAGCCCGTCGTAACGCTACGTCAAAATAAATTAGATCTATTACTATAGCAGTGGTGAGTCTAGGTCGATCTCATAGAATATTCAGTTACCTTTTGAAATAAAATTAATCGGTGTTTAGGTTTTGAGGGGTTTGGTTTAAAATAAGAAAATAAAATAAAACTAACAAACAAAAGCAAATTAAAGAAAACATGCAAAAATGATCAAAATAATGAATTCATTAGGAATCTAGTTCTTTGCTTCAATCCTAATGACAGGCACGTCATAACGCTAGTCAAAATAAAATAACTAGATTACTACTGTAGCAGTGGCAAGTCTAGGTCAATCCTACAGGGAGTGTTTGGTTAGCTTATGAAATAGAATTCATTGATGTTTAGGTAATGGGGGGTTTTGGATTTAATAAGAAAATAAAATAAGATAAACCTAATGAAAACAAATTAAAGAAAACGTGTGAAAAATGATAAAATTGGGGAATTCAGAAGGGATCTGGTTCTTTGGTTCGATCTCAGCCTACACCCTAAGTAAGCATAATTATTGATTTGTTGCTCTTTTATCTCTCTTAATAATTATTGGTTATAGGTTAATAATAAGCTCTGTTAATCCCGATTTTTCCGTAGATCCTAGTTAATTATAAATTAACCCTAATTATCGGGAAACCTAGAATAAGCTCTCTAAGTTTATCCGAACAACTACCTTACAAATCAGAAAAATAGACCAATCTAGGTGATAATCACACAAGCTCGGATTATTTAACCTATGTTATGTTATCTCTAATGATTCGGAACTATTAGTTGCTACATATGAATTGGGAATACAATGATTACTTATTGCATTCAATTCTAACAATGGTTTTTTACGAAAAACGATTCAATAGAGTTTAAATCATCATCATTCAAATACCCAATCTATCCATATAAGATAACATCATCAATTTCTAATGAGAGAAAGAGACAACAAAATAATAAAAAAATATCTAACCTGGATCGTCAGTGTCGATGTCGCCTTCGAACTGGCATCGGGAACTTAGCCTTTCATTGGTCTCCCAAGAAAAAGCTTTAGCCCCCACAAAAATGTTCCTAGCCGAAGACCACCTTTCTGTCTCACTATTGCCGCTAATGTTCTATTCTGTCTAACCTCTCCTTGTTGTGATATTGATGTGACAAATAAACTTCTTGGTCTATCTCCACTATTCACATCTCCTTTTTTTCCTTCTATTGCCAACTCTCTATTCTCCCCTTCTTTAAAAGCCTAAGCTAGCATAAATGACAACGTTTGCATTCCTTATAACCCTTTTGTAGTGTTAAATGCTAGTGTTTAACGCTAGCATTCACGTTCAACACTAGCGTTTAAAGCCATACGTTAAACGCAAGCTATGCTAGCGTTAAATGCTAGCTTTCTTTTGCTTTGGGTTGTTCTGCTATCATTTTGTTTTTGTTTTAATCCACCTGCATGCATGACGTTTTGTCCTTCAACTCCCAGCTGCTACATGTGTTTTGCTCTTTTGTTATTTCTTCATTTTTCCAGTAAGCACTTTTAATTCTTCTTCTTTGTATTTTGATTTTTTTCTTCTTCTTGTCTTTTATTTTCTTCTTCTTACTCCATAAAGATAAGTGAAAATTAATCTTCACAAAACGACCAAATGTAGTGCTTTCGACTCACTTTAATTTCTTTGCTTCCAAATTGTACCTAAAATCATATATGAATTAAAGTAAGTATCTTAAGCATTTTCGCATCATTAATTGCTAAGTGTAAATGATTAAATACATCAACAATTAAACACATATCAATTTCCCCTATACTTAGCTTTTGGTCATCCTCAGGTAAAACATCCGAATTAAGCTCAAAGATCCGAAACATTTACTCAATTCCCATATTTTCCAATACTATATAATCATAACAAAAGATGAATGACTTTTAAAAATCATAGTAAGAATTCAATATTCAATGCTTCTACTCATAATCAATCAATAAGCATCATCTTCAGAAACTGAGCAATCTAACGATAGACTCAGAAAATGTGTTTAAGTAAAATATATCTATAGTTATACTCAACATCATTCATGATCTGACAATCCTTAACTTTGCATATCATTTCATTTCTCTACCGCTATAATTCACATGCAAAATTATGGATCAAAGGACTTTTCAAGGTTGTAATGTGGGTTAAGGTAAGGTGAGATATATTTGGGTTAAGTAGCATGAGAGTCATCAAAGCTAGTGAAACAAATGCAACACTCAATTATACCATTAAGTGCAAAAACCCAACATTCACTCACAATTATGTACATCAACTATAATGAATGCAAAAAAAAGTTTCACAACTCAAACTCGAGCTCTCACACACAAATCACATTAAGCACAACCAAACCGAAGGGATCACTCATACAATTTATGCCAACAATATATTGAAACCACAATAAGTGAACCTTCCAAGACAACATCTACCTCATATCTAATATACTTAAATAACTCATTCATCACAACTTTAGGAGAATGCATTAATCATAAACAACTTTTCAACATGTATGCACTTGCTCCTAGATACATTTATTTAAACATATTTTTTTCATTATTTTTTCTCCTAGATACATTTATTTAAACATATTTTTTCATTATTTTTCTTTTCTTTTTTCTTTTCTTTTCCTTTCTTGTGCTTTTCTCTTTTCTTTCTTTCTTTTCCTTTTTTTAAACATTAAAAGAAAGAACATTAACACGGGAATTTCAATTACAAAACATCCCAACATCATAACAAACCCACACATATGGACACCCCCATACTTAGAATTTTGTACATCCACAAATTCAATAATAAAAAATGCTCCATTAGCTTATGGCTTGGGTAAGTATAAAGCATGTAATGTGGTTGGTACAAAAAGAAAAAGTATAAAGCTCAAAGGGGATTATCAAGGGAAAAATCATGTCAATAGGATAGATTATTTAGCTAATGTAATTTATGAAAAACAAAGAATGCCTAATCATATCCATGTTAATGTATGTGATAAAAGTATGGTCTCTAATAGAAATTCAACACAAAATCAGGATGTACATGTCATGAAGATCACACATTATCAAAAGACAATGAGACTTATATAGATGTTTCAGTCTAATAAGCCTCAAAATCTCACCGACTTTGTCTACTATTAGTCACTATTCTTCTAAAGATCATGCACATCAACCAATTACAAGAGCAAAAGTACATGCCAAAGTTGCTATGAAATTCTCTAGTTAATTCATTCTTTACTCATGATTAAATAATCCTAGAAGCAATAGAAAACGAGCAAATGTTTCTTTTTTTGTTTTATTCTTTCTCTCATTTTGATTGAAAACTTAAAAACAAGCAAAAATAAACTAACAAAAAAACACACATGCATAAAAAAATAAAAGGAAAAATGTGAAAATTTAAAAGCAAAGAAATTTACTTTCTTTGGGTTGCCTCTTAAAAAGCACCTTTGTTTAGGGTCGCTGACTCGATTCCTTCTTCTCCTCCCGTAAAAAAATTATGATCTTCTGATGGCACATGCGGTTCTTCAACGTGAGGTTCTTCAAGATAAGGTCTTGGTTGATCATCGCTCCCACTTAGCTCCTTCCCTATCCTCAGACTTTCAATCTCGACTGAGTCTATGCACTTAGGAAATATTTTGAACATCTCTTCACCTTTTTCTTCCTCGTTTAGTTCCTTCAATCTGCTATGTAAAGGTGAAGAGTTAGTTTAAAAAATAATCATAGACTCAGTACTTACCTCCAAGCTAAATGATATGTCCTTTTCGGCTTCGAGCTCCTCTCAACTTTTTCTTCTTCAAAAGCGATTCCTTGAGTACTACACTCAAGATTCTCAAGCTCCTCTTCACCCTGTAAGGTTTCTGCGCTAATATCCATTGGGTACTCCTCAGGTTGATATGGTTGCGTCTCTTTGCTTTGTGATGCTAGGCGGTTGATAGCTTCCATCAATTGATCTGCTTAGCTTGTTAAGTTCTGGATTCTAGAACTTGTTTTCCTGTTGGAATTGCAAAGTGTTAGCAACATACACATTAACTAATTTTTCCAAGGATGTACCTAAGTCTTGATAGGAAGCTTCTAGTCTGTATGGGAATTACTGTGCTTCCTGCAAACTATCATGGAAGTAATTCGACTGATTATCTCATCCACAACAAAAGTTAGATTAATCATTCCAAACATTGTTATAGGATTGAGAATATGAATTAAAGAAAAAATTACTCTCATCCATGTCAAATTTAATTTTTAAAATTTTTCATAAAAATGAAACAAAAAATGAAAAGATTATGAAATAATTGAAAAGAAATCAATTACGAACAAATATATACAAAACATCAATTAAAATCAATAACAAAAACTAAACACCGCACTCCCCAGCAATGGCGCCAAAATTGATAGGCGTGTCTTAACGTTAGTCAAAATAAAATCACTAGACTACTATTGTAGCATTAGTAAGTCTAGGTCAATTCCATAAGGAGTGTTTGGTTAGCTTATGAAATGAAATTAATTGATGATTAGGGAATGGGGGGTTTTGGATTTAATAAGAAAATAAAATAAAATAAACCTAATGAAAACAAATTAAAGAAAACATGTGAAAAGTGATAAAATTGGAGAATTCAGTAGGGATCCAGTTCTTTGGTTCTATCTCGACTTACACCCTAATTAAGCATAATTCATTGATTTGTTGTTCTTTTATCTCTCTTAGCAATTATCAGTCGTAAATCAATAACAAGCTCTGTTAATCCTGATTTTTCATTAGATCCTAGTTAATTATAAAGCGATCGTTAATTAACCTTAGCTATTGGGAAACCTAGAATAAACTCTTTAAGTTTATCTAGACAATTGTCTTACAAATCAGAAAAATACAACCTAAGTAATAATCACGAAAGCTTTGATTATTTAACCTATGCTATGTTATCTCTAATAATTCGGAACTATTAGTTGCTAAACATAAATCAGGAATATAATAATTACGTATTGCATTCAATTTAAGAAATGGGTTTTCATGAAAAATGACATTAAAATCATCATCATTCAAATACCCAATCAATCCATACAAGATAACATAATCAATTTGTAATGAGAGAAAGAAACAACAAAATGATAAAAAAATGCTTAACCTGGGTCATCGACGTTGATGTCGCCTCCGAACCTGTGTCGAGAACTTAGACTTCCACAAGTCTCCCAAGAAAAAGCTTCAGCCCCATAAAAATTCCTAGTCGAAGACCACCTTTCTGTCTCGCTACTTCCACTACTGTTTTATTCTGTCTAACCTCTCCTCACTATGGTATTGATGTGACAAATAAACTTCTTGGTCCATCTCCACTATTCACATCTCCTTTTTTTCTTTCTACCGCCAACTCTTTATTCTCCCCTTCTTTAAAAGCCTACGCTAGCATGAACGATAGCGTTTACGTTCCTTACAACTCTTTTGCAGTGTTAAACACTAGCGTTTAACGCAAGCTTTCATGTTCAACACTAGTGTTTAATGCCATGCGTTAAAGCAAGCTATGCTAGCTTTAAAAGCTAGCTTCCTTCTGCTTTGGTTTGTGCTGTTATCATTTTGTCTTTGTTTTAATCCACCTGTATGCATGTTGTTTTGTCCTTCAACTCGCAGCTACTACATGCGTTTTGCTTTCTTATTATTTCTTCATTTTTCCAGCAAGCACTTTTAATTCTTCTTCTTCTTTGTATTTTAATTTTGTTTTCTTCTTCTTGTCTTTTATTTTCTTCTTCTTGCTCCATGAAGACAAATGAAAATTAATCTTCAAAAAACGACCCAAATGTAGTGCTTTTAACTCACTTTAATTTCTTTGCTTCTAAATTTTACCTAAAATCACATATGAATAAAGTATCTTAAGCATTTTTGTATCATTAATTGCTAAGTGTAAATCATTAAATGTATCAACAATTAAACATATATCAATTTCCCCCACACTTAGCTTTTGGTCGTCTTCAGGCAAAATATATAAATTAAGCTCAAAGACCCTAAATATTTAATCAATTCCTATATTTTTCAAGACTATATAACCATAATCAAAGATGAATGACTTTAAAAAAATTACAGCAGGAATTCAATATTCAATGCTTCTACTCATGATCAATCAATAAGCATCATCTTTGGAAACCGAGCAATATGATGGTAGACTCAGAAAATATGTTTAAGTAAAATATATCTATAGGTACACTTAACATCATTCATGATCATAACAATCCGTAACTTTACATATCATTTCATTTCTTCACCACTATAATTCACATGCAAAAACATGGATCAAAGGACTTTTCAAGATTGTAATGTGGGTTAAGGTAAGGTGAGATATATTTTCTAACAAAGACTATCTTTATTATGCATTTCTAAGTTATTTATTTGTACGCATTAAATGAAGCTATACTAATTAGTGTACTAAAATTGCTACCGACATGTGTAATTTCTTAATAATAAAAGAACATGAACTAAAATATTGTACCATAAATTTGTAAATGATATTTATTGTTTCCCACGTAGAAGAAAGCTTTGTTGCTTTTACTTCTCATTCCAAGAACGCACTACACGGGGTCTACGGTTGTAATTATTAGTTTCCTTCTTTTTTGGAAAGAGAAAAAATTATCAGTTTCCTTTTGAAAGGAATCTTTTTCTTTGAAGTTTTCTGTCGCCCATAAAAGAAGTCAATAATGCTACGAAACTTAGCTACATTGAAATTCGTTGGTGCTGAATAGTGATATAGAAGACTATTCTTAGTGGGATTTAACTAAAGACATCTACAAAAGATTTGAAAAGTCTTATCACTTAAGGAACCAACACCTAGGGAAAACAAAACAAAGTGTACTTACGTTTTTTTATGTAATCAAATGGAAAGAAAGCCACTTAGAGTAATTTGTTTCGATTGGCTTGTGAAGGAACTTAAGTTCTGGTTACGAATGAACTAACTCAAAATATACTTTAAAAAAACAAAAGAAAAATAACTATAATTTAGAAGCCGGTAGGAAATCATCTTGAAGTAACTATATGTTGACTGTACGTTCCATTGCAGTCAATGCCTGATCCCTACTTATCAGAGCAAGTCTTAATTTCCACTAGAATTTGCTTTAATTAGTAATTAAAAAAATGTTTTGTAATTAATTATTGGTAATTATTTGAAGTCACATTTACTATAACTAATAAAAGTAATAATTTAATAAAATTAGTCATAAATAATTACCGCTATTGTATCATATAATTGAGTCTTAAGAACTTTTTAAAAGAAGTAACGTAGACTTCCGTTATCGAGCTCATCTTTTGAGTGATCCATGTTTTCCAATCCCACCGTATCTGACACTCTAGTCGTTCGGCCATTAAAAGTTAAAGGACTTGAGGCCCATTTTTCCAAAGAGGTAGGTCATCTTCCATTTCACTTTGTCGGTTACTTTATGACTTCTCATTGTCGATCTCTCTCTCTTTGTTTATTCTATTATATGCTTAAATTTATAAATTATGATCCGAGAAATACAATCAAATGATATTTTTTTCGTAGACAAACTATTATAATAATCCTTAACTAGTTAATTTGAAGTCTGGACTCTGACCCACACATTTTCTCCATCAACCCAAAAGCTGAATTTATTGACTGGACTTATATTAGATAGACTTAAGGCTCACTACGCACTACTCTTATGAGGTAAGGCTGGCGAAAATGTCAATAGGATGGCCGTATCACGATTCATAGCATTTACATTGATTGTCCTCTCATCAAATTGATTGCCCGTGGCCACCTGCCAACCTGAGGTCTCTGTATTATCTAATATATGGTGCTCAGAAGCTAAGTGGTGAGAAGATGAAGCGATGATTAGCAAGAGATGAGAAGGGTTGTTCATAACGATTTTTAGACCCCAAATAAAGTAACAAGAAGGCCTTGACAATATACAAATATGTATTGTTTAAAGAAAATACAAAATTTAATTTTTTTTTTATACAAGGGAGCAATCATAGATTGTTAGGTTCAAACAGGGATGATCCTAGGTCGAGCAACCCCTAAAAGATCCTCTTAAACAAAATAGTGGAGCTGTCCAGGGGGATTATCAAGGTGAGTAATATTAAAAATGCCTTCATAAGCCCAAGTAGTCAGCGCACATATTTGATTCGCGATAAGTACGCACAACACATCACTGCCAAGGATGGCTAAGTAGGTCCTTGCAAGCACAAATAATTTGATATAATTGATCTGTAAGCCAAAAGTTGTCATTCACTTTGTTAACTGTTAAAAGAGAGTCTGATTCAATAAACACATTTCGGAAGCCTCGATCCCAAGCCAAAAGCAATCTATAATAAATTCCGAACAATTTAGCTCTTATAATGTTCCTCCAACTGAGTCTCTTGACAAAACCGAATAACCAATTTCCTTCAGCGTTCCTTGCAAGGCTCCAATCGCTATTTCTCCCGGATTTGTGAGTGTTGATGCATCCACATTAATTTTGATGCAACCAGTGGATGGTGGACTCCAAGAAATTAGCATATCTTGCTTCATCCCCAAGGCCTTTTGCATCGTGCTATATCTGTAAAAATTCTGCACAATTTAACAAATGATATTGGTAGCATGGGGGGCTGACAAAGTCTGGCTCAAAAACAACACAATTACATCAACGCCATATATACCAACAGGTATAACAGAAAAAGTCAGCCTAGGGGATATTATTACCAACAATAAAAGAAGAGTTGCAAAAATTAACACAAATACAATCAACAAGAGATAAAGAATTGAAAACATTTAACCGACAACCTTGGAGCTAAGAGGACCAGATGACTTGTGACTCTTGACAATCACGAAGTAAATGTAAAATTGATTCACAAGGATCGTCATATCTTGGACAATTGGCCGTAGTAGTGATATGGCGTCGAACACAAGCTTCACATGTCAACAATCGGTTATGAACTACTAGCTACAAGAAAATTTTGATGCGAGGAGGCAAGTTCTTCTTCCACACTAAATTCCAGTTGAAATTCCCTTATGATGTCCCAAATAGAAGATTATAAGCTAAACTTACCGAGAACACTCCAGAGGGAGAAGCAAACTAAATAGTTCTATCCTTTTGCGCACGAACAGGCATGAAAAGAGAAAGAACATTTTAGGTTTCCTCGGGGAAGGAGTGCACAATATCCCAAAAATTGACTTTGTTGTCTAAGTAATCAAAGACTTTCATATCTTGCAAAGAGGTCAGAGAATTTTGATCGATTAACGAAGCCAACTCAAATTTATCAAGCCATTTATCAAACCAAAAGGATGTTTGATCAACACACCCAACTAACCTTGAACAGCCCTGAGTGATAATATTCTTACTAGCACAACTGCTCCTTCAAGTATGAGAAGCAACAGGTTTTATTGTCGACTGCAAAAAAGGCGAAGCCTTGAAAATATTTAGCCTTTAAAACACGAGCCCATAAACTACTATCATTGGCCTCAAGTTTCCAACCAAATTTATTTATATATAAATATAAAATCGCTCAAACTCATAAATAAAAAATGTTAATTATAACTTAATAAATGAAAGAAACATAAATTGCAATTGAAGAAGAAAATAAGGTATAAAACTATCAAGTATGATATATATGAAATGAAAGAGAGAAAGTTTACCAAATAAACGTTAATTCGAATTGAAATTATACCTAAAATTACAATTGACAAATATCATATGTAATCAAATTGACAAATTTAAATTTACCTGGATTAAACTAAAATTGAAATAAGAAATAAAAGAATGATAAATTATACCCAAAACTTAATCTAATTTTCAATTCAAAAATAGAAAATTCAACTCAAATTGAAAATTTTATTATACTTATAATCAAATTGCAAATTTTTACTTAGTCTTTAGATCAAAAGAGCTACTGAGAAAATCTAAAATATAAAACAAGAAAATTAAAAAAAATGAGACTTGAGAGAATAAATGAGATGCATTTTTTAAGTAGATGGCAATGATGTTGATGTAGGTTCCTTATTAACTCCTCATCCTGATTCTACTTAGTGAAAGGATCCTCTTCAGCCATTGAGCTTCCCTTAGAGACCAAACTTTGATTACCAACTTCTTCTTCATTAATGCTCGAGTTTAGTGGATGTGTTCTACAATTCACATTAGTTGAGTTAGATAAGTCATATGAGACTAACTTTCTTAATTGATTAGGTACTCTTACTGGTCAACCTTGGTGAGCATTAGGTGCAGATTCATGAAGTTCATAATTTTGACTATCTTCCCCACCTCCTATTAGTTTCTAGTATAGACCTATAACAAAAAAATTTGCCAATGGGCCTCCATTGTTTAGCTTAAGCTAAGAGCTTCCAATTATAAGAAAGTAAGATATCATATTGAACTAGATCCCTAGCTTCATCAAGGTTCATTATAGGTAAGATCTCTAGTAGTTCTTTTCTTACCTCAACACATATGCAAGCATACCCCACCCTATCCAAGTTAGGAATATCAGAATCCATGCAAAAGGGCTTTCCTAGGGAGTTAGCCAAGTATCTTAGCCCCTCAACTGCCTAGTATTTCAATGGAACTGAGTGGAAATTAATCCATGGAGGGATGACTTCAATTCTCCTCCTGCCCACTCCAAGTCAGGCATTCATTTTGTAGGAACATGGGCTGTCCTCCTATTTGCCATGAACCTAGTTCCATGATTGTAACTAGGTCTATACCCTCTGCAATCATAAAGATGAAAGCCTTGTTTTTAGTCAATAGGATTTTCACCAACCCAAGCTTACTCCACTTAGTTGAAGCCCAGTTTGTAGTTGTAGGAAAGTAGGTCTCTTTCCCAAGAACCAATTAGTGAGGATGACTAGGAAGAAAGGGTGGGGTGGTCAATGATGTAATTCACCAAAGGGGACTCAATATTGGTAAATGATATTGGTTTTCCCCAAATTGGTTTTGGAACTTGTAAGTGATTCTCTACCACTAACACTTATGACTTAGTCTGTCCCTTGATCTGATTAGGGATAAATGAACAAAAATCCTTGGAGGGGAATCATAGAGCATTTATCTACTAACCTAGGGATGGTAGAAAAATTTTCCTCTAACAAGCTCATCTCGCCTGCATATATTTCCACTGGACCCTTGGATGAAGAGGTTGAAACTCTACCTAAGTTATATGGCACTAGGGATTCCTCCATGAGGCAAAACCTCTAATTGGGAAGAAGGAAGGAGTTATATGTGGGAATCTTTCCAAAACCATAAATTTGAATTGGGTTTAATGAGAGTATAACAATAAATCAGTTAAAGAGAAGCCAAAAAATATTTGTCATACTATGTTCTCTTTCTTATAATTTTTATTTCTTATTTATTATATATCAATTTTTAATGGTTTAATGATTAAACTTTAAACCTTAAACTTCCGTTTTAGTGGTTTGATGTCCAATTTAATTTTTAAAACATTAATTTTTAATATTTTTCTAGTTGCAAGTTGGAATCTTCCATTACATATGTAACATAATTTTGAGCTCAGCTCCTTGAGGCATCTTTGGCTTTCAGTGACTATCAACTTGTTGCTGCAATTCTAAGATTCTTAATAACACTATGGATCACCAAACATAATCCTGAATTCTTTGTGAGATGAGTTCTAGCATAATTGTGTAAATGCCAGATAAATAACTTACCAACTTTGCATCACAGTATAAGAAGTGCATTTGCTAATGCAAAAATACCAGTTGTATTTAATGATTGATCTTTTTTTCCAATTAATATGCCTTTTTGTACATGATACTTAGATAAGAGTAGAAATTTCCCATGTTTTGGTCAATGTTGATTCTCTATGGTTCTTTTTTTTAATCTCCCTACTTCATCTTGTACTCTCCAAGGCAACCTTCATTTTCTTGAAATATTTTAGGACTTCTATTCGTAAACAACGAACATGTTTTCTTCCTAACAAAGCAAGCATCAACTCCATATTTGTAATTCAAAGTTGTCGAGATTTGTCTAAAAGTTTGCGTATATAATGCCATCATCAAGTAGTTTCTTCTCTTAATTCTAATTCATTACTGTTCTATTTTCTTTTAAGCTTTCCTTTCTCACAAACTTATTGCCCATTAAAGTCTAACAGGGATGTGATACTAGCTTCAAGGAGAGTTTATTTTGAAAGGAAAAAGGCAAATGTAACTTAGGCCATCTCTAACCATTCCATTAAAAATTTACACCAAATTTGGTGTAAAAGAGAATATTCCAATAATCTTTTTGCACCAAATTTGGTGTTACTTCAACCACTCTACACAAATTTTTATACCAAATTATTTTCAAAAAATATACCACAATAATTTAGTTATTAACTAAATTAATTTATATTTATACAATGATTTTTATGTATTTATTTATTTATTTATAAAAATTAAAATAAAATCATTTTCCTTAATTAATTAATATATACTTTATATTAAATTTATATTATTTAAAAAATATAATTAATATTATTGTAACAACAAATTAATAACATACATAAATATAATATTTTTATTGCACATTTAACCTCTAATCTTTTGAATTATCATATCGTTCCCACAAATGTTCAATCAGTACATTACGAAGTTTATAATGAGCTTCTTTATCTTCAATTTGCATATTTCTAGCAAGAAATTCTTGAAATATAATTGTGTCGTCTCTATTAATATTAATTTCAGGGGCTGGCATTTCGCTCTAATCTTGTATGGCCGCTTGAGTATCACGTTCGTCCTCAATGATCATATTGTGCATTATAATGCATGCTGACATAATATCATGTAATATGAATTTTTTCCAAAAACGTGCTGGTCCTTTGGTAATTGCAAATCATGACTGGATCAAAATGCACGCTTGACATCCTTCCTACATGCTTCTTGCATCTTCACAAATAACTTCTTTTTTGGGCCTCGGGGATCATGAATGGTTTGTACCAAGTAGACCATTTTGGATAAATACTATCAGCTAAATAATATCCAGTATCGTACACTTTTTCTTGAATAACATGATGAGCAGAAGGTGCTATACCTTTGGCAAAGTTTACGAGCAAGTGAGATGCCTCTAACACATTAATGCCATTATTTAACCTTGGCAAACCAAATTGTGCATACTATATCCACAAATCATAATCAGCTACAGCTTCAAGAATAATAGTTGGAAATCCACTACGTCCACTATATTGTCCTGCCCAAGCCTTTAGAAAATTTTGCCATATCTAGTGTATGTAATCTAAGCTCCCTAACATCCCTGAAAAACCACGTTCTTCATTAATTTTAAGCAGTCTTGCAACATCATTAGCATCTGATGCTCTTAAATAAATCTTTCTAAAGACCTCCATAATGGCTTAATAAAACTTTTTTGTACTTTCAATTGTAGTTGATTCTTCAATTTTAATGTATTCATCAATTGAATCAGCTAATACACCATACGCCAACATTTAAAATATTGATGTTACTTTTTGTAACCTAGACAATCCTAGTTTACCACATCCATCTCTCTATTGTATAAAGTAGTCGTCATGACCTTCAATAGCACCAACAAGTCGTAGGAATAAATTCTGACCCATTCGAAATTGCCTGCGAAACATTATTACATTATATCTTGGATTTTCTGTAAAATAATCATCGCATAGTCTTTGATTTGCTACAGTATGATCACAATAAATTACTCTATAACCAGAGATTGAGCTTTTGTTCTTTGGTTGGTTCGCTATATTGTTCATATAGCAATCCATTGTAAGGTTGTTATTGGTGTATGCAGATAGTAACACTTTGGTTTATGCTAATATTGCAAAAGTGAGATCCAATTCATCCTCTGATGATGAGGATGATATATAAGAAGTACTAACATTAGTACTCATGGTTGTAGACAAATATGGTGAAGTGTTCAAAGAAGAATTTGTTAGTGATTCATTCCCTTATATAGTAAATAATTCAAGACAAGATAAGGAAGCTCTGTAAAAAAAAATCTAACTCTATCTCTTCCCAATTGTTGGATTAGATTACATTCATCTCAACCGTTTATTAGTATTCTTATCCTATCCACACAATATCCAAGACAGGATAAGGAATCTCTGTAAAAAATCTAACTTTATCTCTTCCCAACCATTGGATTAGATTGCATTCATCTCAACCATTAGTTAGTATTCTTATCCTATCCATACAATATCCAAGACAAGATAAGGAATCTTTACAAAAAATCTAACTTTATCTCTTCCTAACCGTTGGATTAGATTACATTCATCTCAACCGTTCATTAGTATTCGTATCCTATCTACACAATATTCAAGACAAAATAAGGAATCTATATAAAAAATCTAACTTTATCTCTTCCTAACCATTGGATTAGATTGCATTGATCTCAACTGTTCATAAATTAGTATTCGTATCCTATCCACACAATATTCGAGACAAGATAAGGAATCTCTGCAAAAAATCTAACTTTATCTCTTCTCAACCGTTGGATTAGATTGCATTTATCTCAACCGTTCATTAGTATTCATATCCTATCTACACAATATTCAAGACAAGATAAGGAATCTCTGTAAAAAAATCTAAATTTGTCTCTCCCAAACCGTTGGATTAGATTACATTCATCTCAACTGTTCATTAGTATTCATATCCTATCCACACAGTATTCAAGACAAGATAAGAAATCTCTACAAAAAATCTAACTTTATCTCTTCCCAACTATTGGATTAAATTGCATTCATCTCAACCGTTCATTAGTATTTGTATCCTATCCACACAATATTCAAGATAGGATAAGGAATCTCTGCAACAAGTCTAACTTTATCTCTTCCCAACCATTGGATTAGATTGCATTCATCTCAACCGTTCATTAGTATTCGTATCCTATCCACATAATATTCAAGACAAGATAAGTAATCTCTGTAAAAAATCTAACTCTATCTCTTCCCAGTTGTTGGATTAGATTGCATTCATCTCAACGGTTCATTAGTATTCTTATCTTTTCCATAACATCTCTATAAATAGTTTATTTGTTCTACTAAACTGAAACCCTTGTTTTATATAACACACTTTGAAATCCTAAACTATAGCACTCTTTCAAACCTATCCGAAAAATGGCAAGCTCAAATTTTAGTGTAAAGCCTTCAAATACCTCTCGAAGTGCATCATATTCAATTGCAGAAGATCGAGTCCTGTGCCATATATATCTTAATGTTTCACGAGACCCAGTCATTGGTTGAGATCAATCTATGACTCAGTTTTGGTCTCGTATCACAACTGAGTACCATCAAATGTTGTCGAATCATATCACCACTATTCGACCTTGGAGATCTTTACAAGCTCGATGGCAAACTATAACGACAGCTATTGGGAAATTCAAAGGATGTGTTTAACAAATTGAAAACTTGAATCCAAGTGGTGCTTTATTTATTTGTTTTTTTCTTTGTATGAATTGAAATAAGTTTGATTTATACCCTAAAATCTAACCTAAGTTACGTTGTTGTCTTGCAATTCGAGAAAGCAAAAGATTTACTCATTCAAGATCAAATTTTCAAAAAGGTTTCAAATTTGATCATATATGGCCAATCCTAAAAAATATGGAAAAATATGTTGATACTAGCAAAGAGAAAGCGTCGGTCATCGAAAACGATCTAAGTACAATGAAATGTCACCATCTGAATCCCAAAAATCAGATAAGTCAATAGGATCATCATCATTTTGTATTGATTTAAATAATGATTTTGAAGTTGAAGATCCATTTATTGAAAGAAATGATGAAGCTGATCGTCCTATTGGGAGGAAGAAAGAAAAAATGAAAAAGGAACAAAACGAGGAAATGAAAAAACTTTTTATGTCCATGAATAAAGAAATAAAAGGAATGTTTCATGAAAGTCAATCTCTTCTTGAAAAAAATTATGAACTTCAGTTGTTACAAGCTCAAAATGAGGCAAAAAAATTAGAGCTACGCCAAAGACAGGAACAAAATTTTATGCAAAGATTTGGATTCCATAAAAAATTCAATGATGCGTGAGGCTTTCAGAAATGAACAAATGAAAATTTATGCTAAAACAGTTCAAAAAGGAGAATCTCAAGGAAGAGTTGGCTCATCTAGTAGCTTTAGCCAATATTTTAATTTTGGAGGAAATGAGGATGACCTTCTAAACTATTAAAAGTGTGTTACTATTCATTGTACTATTTTGGTGTAAAAATTTGGTGTCTTTTTTGAAGTGAATTTATAGCACTAAAACACCAAATTTGATGTTTTAGTGCCTTGGTTGGAGATGGCTTAATATGAATTACTTGGACTCTTTGAAAATACTGCAATGCCCTGGGCCTGACTCTGACTCTGACTCGGATCCAAGCGTGAAGAAGACACACAACTCACCCTCATCATTCCTAATTATCCGTCCATGCAAAGACATGGAAAACGTTTTGGTTTGGTAACGAGTAACCAAGAATCGAAATAATAAAATAGGAATGAAAATAAAATAAAATAAATATATGAATAAAATTATGCATTTTAAAAATATATTAGAAATGATAATAATAATTAAAATTACGGGCGTTTGTTTTGTCGCCCAACTCAGGTTAGACTGTGAAGGAAAAAAGTTCATTTTAAAATCCAACATCCTACAAATTCACAAAAGCCGATTAGGCACATACTCCTACAAAGGCGCCCACCGTGGGGCTCGAACCCACGACCACAAGGTTAAGAGCCTTGCGCTCTACCGACTGAGCTAGACGGGCTTTCTTCGTACATAAGGATACGTTATAAATATTTATTGTTTTTACTGTAAGAACTTGATTAGTAGATTTGTAACAGAACAAATTCTGTTACAACATTCATTTTACATTTTCTCACAATAATATTAATTGGTTGCAGTTAGACCATGAAGAAGCGATCATATTTGAAGATATATTTAAGGGGACGAAGGAGCATTTCTTTGCTGCCAAGAAGTAGAACCAACCATCACCGAGCGCAACTAACTAAATAAAAATATTAACAATCAAATAAAATTTTGTTTTTATTTAGAAAAATAGAAATCAAACAAGAAAACAAAAACTAAAAAGTAGAAAAACAGAAGTGAAGCGGCCTTAGTTTATAGCAACTAACTGACGGAAACAATATACAAGCTGCTTTGATCAAACAATTCACACTGTACACACGTGCATGTCCCAACACTTCATAAGGAACACAAATCTTCTAGTTTCAGTTTGGTCTCTGTTCTCGGCGAGGAGGTGCATATGGAGTTCTTCCATTATGCGAAAGGATACAACGCCTTGCGCTTCTTTTTCCTCCTCTTTCCTCTTCGACGATACCCAGTTGCAGGTTTTGCACGTTTCTGTGATGGTAACTGATAAATTGTAGAGGGTAACTGATAAATATTTTTAGCGTCAATAGAATAAAACAAATAAAATTAATATAACAGAAAGACACTAAAATTTGGTAACGCAGTTCGGCACTCTTTGCTTACGTCTGCAGGGTCCTCACCCAGCTTAATCACTTTCACGAAAGTACAATAGAATTACTCAAGACTTTACTAAGCCGACACCACTCAACCCTTGACACTATCACTCAACCTCACTTCACATGAAAGAATTTCACACCCAATGATACGACTGCCTCGTACTAACCTCAACAGAGGATTTTCTCAACAATAGTTGATAATAAAGATAAGAAATAAACAACTCAAGTGATCAATCAACTAAGAAAAAAATAATAATACACTTGAGAAAAAGAAGACAACTTCTCGAAAGGTTAAGCTCCACTGAAATAGATCTGGAAGTCGTCGCAACACCAATACGCTGACTCACATAAACACCAACACAAAGTATACGCAGCCCATAAAAAATCAATTAATAAATGTTGAGCCAATGAAGAAT
>JAOTAY010000004.1:25368041-25387693 GCA_025629805.1 Erythroxylum baracoense
ATGAACCAAACATTCAGCTCTAACAATTTCATTACCAAATACCAACCAAATCAACCACAACTTTCATGTTTTCATTATCAAAATCAAAACCAACCCAACAAATTTCACACATCCATTACCATTTACCAGAAATCCTTCACAAACAATTACGGATTACCAGAAATCCTTCTCCAAGTCTCCAACACAAACAATTAACTAGAAATTCTTCACAATTTCATTTTTCACAACAACACAAACAATTAACAGAAGCATTTTAATAGAAATTGGAAAAAAAACACCAAAAAAACACAAATTCACAATCGGATTCACTCTTAGGTCGGGTCCATATCTGGGTATTATTTCTAGATCTGTCGGATAATGCGTTTGTGACTCTGTGGTGCCTTGGTGGTCGTCGAAGACTAGAGAGCAGAGTTGACGATGGTTGGTGGCAATAGGTGGAGGTGGCAACAGGCAGAGGAGGTGGCGACCCGCTACAGGCGGAGGAGCAGCCAAGCACGTCGGAGAGCATCGCGAACCGTCGGGAGTGGAGGACAGGACAACGAGAGCTATAGAGAGAGGAGAGGATGGGTCGGTGAGAGAGAGAGAGGAAAAACAAAAAATGAGAGGCAGACACAAAATAGAAGAGGTCGGGGGTAGTTAGCGAAAAATTTTAGGTTTTTGCAGATTAATCCTCAAATGTTTCAGCTTTCACTAGACAATATCAGGCGAAAATGCCAGGTATTTGCGGCCGATACTAATACCCACCGTATTGTTCTATTTTTTAATCAGTATAGTACCGTCCAACCGATATGGGTAAATAAAAATCAGTACTAAAAACTCTGCCAAGGACAGTAGGACATTCCACACTCTCTCTCCTCCGCTGTATGTAAACAAAACGTACGTAATTAGTTTGTTTTTCATTTTACTTCCTTTTTGTAGTTGTTTAAGAATGAAAATGGTTTAATTAAGGGCATCGCTTCCAAGGCAAGTTAAAAAATGAGAACACCTTTCATTATCCATTTTTCTATGACTAACAGAAAATAACATAATTTACGTTTTGTTTTTTCTAGTCTCTGACTAATGACTGGGTATCATTGTGTTCTTCTTCCACACCCACACTCTCCTTTTTTTTTTTGAGAAAGACACCACACTTCCTTTTACCAGATCTGACCTCACCGATTCTTTGTGTATAATATTTGCAGTTTGCTTGCTTCTCTCTCTTCGAGGAAGATCACCCCTCGCATGCTCACGCTTGCTTTCTGTTGCAGATGCCTTTTTGATTCAAGTACTATTGATTTCTGCTCTTAAGTTCACTGCATTGTTGATTCATTTGCTCTACCCAGTTTCGTTTATTATTCTTTTTTTTTTCCTGATAGACTGAAGCTTTTGGATGATGGCGTCCAAACAAGGATCCAAGAAATCCAAAAGGTTGGGCTCCGCAAGCTCTAAAGCTGCTAATTCACCCTCCTCTTCCACCACATCGTCGTCCAAGCAGTTTCCCGAAACTTCAGTAGATGGTCAGAGTTCTCCTGCGTCCTCCGCACCAAGTAAACCGCAGTACTTTTACTCCGAGAGTGTGGCTGTAGATGGCGAGAGATCCAAAGAGAACGTAACCGTCACTGTTCGCTTTCGGCCTCTGAGGTCTGCTTCTTTTTTGTTTCTGATGTATTTTCTTCTCTTTTCTTTTTCTTTTGGTGTAGAAACAATTTTATTTTGTGATTGTGTGTTTGTTTTGAATGATTTAGTCCGAGGGAGATTCGTCAAGGAGAGGAAATTGCTTGGTATGCAGATGGGGAAACTATTGTTCGAAATGAACATAATCCTTCGATTGCCTATGCTTATGGTGAATTTCTCTCCGTTCTGTGTTAATTCGGTTGGATCATCACGAAAATTTTTCCATCACCGGACTGATGAGTTTTAACTTGACCCAACTTTGCTCGTTTAGCTAAAAATTTCTTCATTTTTTGGGATTTTCATGATTAATTTAGAGGTTTCTCATGTTTTGTAAATTTTGTAACAAGGTCAGCTTATGGAGAAAGTTATAACTGTTTTACTTAAATTCTCTTATATGTACCAAAGAATTCAACTTTGGAAGTAGCTTTGTGTCTCGATTTAATCCTGTAACGGTGTTTTGCTTATTTGTGAATGCTATTTAGATCGGGTGTTTGGTCCAACAACTACAACACGCCATGTCTATGATGTTGCTGCTCAACATGTTGTCAGTGGTGCTATGGAAGGCATTAATGGTATTTTATGTGGAAATTACCTCTATTTAGGTATATAGTTCTTCATCCTGTGTTTGAAAATGTGCATCTAACATTGTTTTTCTTGCAATTTGCAGGCACGATTTTCGCTTATGGTGTGACAAGTAGCGGGAAGACTCATACAATGCATGTGAGATTCATGCACCACTCTGCTCAGATATTTTTCGTTTTGAGCGGTTGTAGCACATCTGCAGTGCATATGTACCATGGACTTCTCTAGTAACCCATATTCTTTTACGTAGTGTATTTTAGGATGTATATCTTCATGAATTGTATTTCTTATGTAATAGTCCAAGTCATCTGAAGTAATTGACATACTCTGTGGGTTTAATTTGGTTATATTATCTCATCTAACTGACATCTGCACGTATTGGCAAGCATGAATTTCTGAAAGTTGTTAACATTGTGTGCCAAGTGGTGTCATGTCTAATACTTTACATGCATTTTTAGTTTATAAACATTGTCTTGGAACAGAAATCAAACTTTTTCACTGGATCTGCAAGAAGATAACTGATGATAATGTGGGCACTATGTAAATGACAGGGTGATCAGAGGTCTCCTGGTATTATACCATTGGCAGTGAAGGACGCTTTTAGTATTATTCAGGAGGTACTTTATCTAACATTACTTTCCTCATGTGCATTCTTTGCAAGGTCATGATTAGATCTACTAATTAATTTGATACAATCTCTGATCTAGACTCCAAACAGAGAGTTTCTTCTACGTGTCTCATACTTGGAGATATACAATGAGGTAAGTTTTTTACATTCTCTTTGTTGACTTGGTGATTCTTCCTTGCTTCTTTTCATCCTTGTATTTGAATACTCATCATATGACATGCTTCAGCCGCGTTTGGAATTAATCTTTTCACAATTGTGCTGTCTATTGAACTTCTGTTTCATTTCAGGTTGTTAATGACTTGTTGAATCCTGCTGGCCAAAATTTAAGAATTAGAGAAGACACTCAGGTGCTTAGAAATTTCCGGTCTCCTTCTTCCTTGACTAAAAAATAAGTAGTGCAGCCATGACATATCAATAAAGACAAGGGTGCAGTTGTTTAGGTGCTATGGTCCATTAATATCCACTGCAAACACATTGAGTAATTGCTTCAATCAACTAGACGAACTCTTGATCAAAAGTATAATGGCTATTATTGTCTGAAAAAGCACCAAAGCTTTCAGCAGTGCATCATGGTGGATAACAGAGCTTAAATTCTCTTTTTCTGTGGGCTAGTAGTTTGGTAGCCTTACTCTTCAGTTTTCCATTGTTATGCAAGTGGAATCATACTGGTTGTCATTCAATATCTTGACATATTAGGATGAAGGTAGTTCACAAAGGGGGGTCAGATTAGCAGGTGAAAAATGACAAAATTAAAAACTTTTGCTATTAACTGCTCTGAAGGTGCAAATGGTGATACCGAACTGTCCTAATAATCCTCTCAGACTGCCATTATTTTAATCATGAAGCTGTTTCAATATAAAACTGGGCATGCACTTGTCAGGTTTTGCTATTGAGTTATGCCTAATGTGAAGTTAGATTCTGGTTAAAATGGTTTGCTACTGATGAACTGATTATTTAGCTCAAGTTATCCGGGAAATATACTTTTGAAACTCGAGTTGTTGAAAAGGATGGGGTTTACACATTGCGTGGTACCATAATTTGCAGTTGTTGAAAACAAATACCTGAGCTGCCCCAGAAGCTTTGGAGCTATATCTATGTCGGTTTGTGTGCATTACACATCTTTAGGATTATGGTGAAGCCCATTGCAGTTATTCTGTCATTTGTACAGGGTGATGACACTCAATCCTTTTAAACTGATGAGCTTCTTTTACTAGTATAATTGAGGGTAAAGAGTTGCTGAAACAAGTAGAAGTTCTAGAGGCCATTGCTCTATTATGACAGTGATGGTAGACTAGCTCTCTCTTGATGTTTCCGAGTTTCACAAATTTTAACGATGTCTTCTGAGTATGATGTTATGATGGCACCAAGCAAGGTCTACGGGAATATGCATTAATGATGATCATTTAATTTGGTTGATTTGGGAACTATAAATGATATTAATCACTTGAAGTTGTCCCATGTTTTGGTGTGACTTATAGCGTGCTTTATTGTCTCACATTTCTTGTTTGGGGAATGCCATTTTAATGAAGCAATACTTTTTCTAAAATGAAATAGCTGGTTGTCTTTGAGGTTGCAATCCAAGAAAGAGTTGGAATGCTTGACTTTAGATTTTAGGTTCATCATATCTAAAACCCTCTTTTCCCCAAAGTTCTAGAATTATATTTTCCTTTCTTTGAGGTGATTCTGTAGATTTGTTTGACGTTCACCTTCTTTTGGCACTTGTTTTTATATGATGATGAGAAACATAGCTCCAGGTGATGGCCCTTGGATAGTATACTTTCTTGGGGTGTCTAGCAAAGACTCGAATTTATGTTACATATCATGACGTTGACAAAGTGGTTGAGAGTGGTTCCATTTCCATCATTGCAAGGTTAATTTATTGCTTGATAAGCTCTTCGAGAGTTCTTCAAGGCTACCAATTCATGCAGTTGAATGACATCATCAAGTTTGTTTTGGAATAAGGAAAGGGAATAAGTGTTAAAAATAAGTGATTCTAGACAATATTAATTAACTTGTTTGCAACTAATGCTACGTTTTCAAATTGTAAAGGACTTAAACAGAAAGGATGTTGACCAGATAGAAGGCATTCACAAGTATGAAGTGTACACTTCTGATTTTGACTGCTTTTCAATGTAAACTTTTTTCAACTATCGTAAGCACCGATTCAGTTGCTTCTCAGGGAATGGAATTTTCTGTTACTCTATGTAAGGAAGATAGTTTCAGATAGATCATAAGGCGACTAATTTTGCTAATTAAGCTGGATACTTGCAGGGAACTTTTGTTGAGGGAATAAAGGAAGAAGTTGTGCTGTCTCCTGCTCATGCCCTTTCTCTTATAGCAGCAGGAGAAGGTAAATCTCATGTAATCACACAAAACATCCAAAACTAAGTGACTTTAGTGGAAGGAATTTTGTCGTATAGAGGTTCTCTTGTTCCTGGAGCCCATAGTAGAACTAATTAAAGATTATATTACCATTATGACTATGAATTTGAGATTTTCGTTTGGAAGTGAGTGGCATATGTGCAAATAGATGTCTGCATTCATGCATTAAGACCTGCGTTTTTGTGTTTTTGATGATATCTGTTTCAATGAATTTGTATCTAGAGTTTTAGGAGTTTTGTGTCTGTTTCTGTGATGTCTCAATCTGTGCTTCACGTGTACCAGAATGTTAAGTTATTTGCTAGATTCTAAACCTGAACTGGTTTGAACTTGCTCTCTCCATTGTGCTTTTACTCATTCGTGATTAGTGCTGTATGTATGTCATCCTAATAGTACACTGCCATGTGATGTGCTTTTTCCTTTACTTCATTAATGCTTCCTTACAGCTTGAAGATTGTCCCTCATTGTGACTGCCCTTTTCTGTTTGATACAGAGCACAGGCATGTTGGATCCACAAACTTCAATTTACTCAGCAGCCGGAGTCATACAATATTTACACTGGTAACTTTGGGTTACATAGTTGCATTCAGCAATGTTGATTGATTGCTAAATTTTGCACTTTCTTCGATATGAGTCTTTCTAAGCGGCCAATTTTCAGTTTGTAAATTTTTTGACATTTATTTCGCACCTTAGTTGAAGGAAAACCTTTTAATTGCTATAGTTATCACATTCTCTTATAAGTAACTTTAACTTTCCTAATTTTGTTTGTCATAAGCTCTAAAAAATTTTGTTTATGTCATCATCCACATTTACTCTGTTTTCTTTTCTTCTTTTTATTGTACATTTTAGTCCATTAACATCTAGTTGCTTAGCTTTGTATTTCCAGGCTTGTATTGATTTATATTTGATATCCCTGGCATAAATCTTGTGGATAAGCTTACTGATTGCATGCTTAACTACTCTTTTAATACTGAAAAGTTTTTAACTGGCAAATTAGTGAAGTTGAATGGTTGTCTGCTTTAATTTGATAGTTTCTAGTGGAAAGGCATGCCATCCATCTTATTTCATGTTTTTGAGGGATACAGTTGTTTGGAAATCATCATTTTCTATTGACATGTTCAATTTGCCTTTATCCATTTTGGTCTAAGTCTTTGCAATTACCTCACGCAGACGATAGAGAGTAGCCCTTGTGGTGAAAATAGCGAAGGAGAGGCTGTAAATCTGTCCCAACTGGTAATTTCTAAGGCTTTTATCCAGACATTGATATTGGCCATCAAGTTTAAGTTAGGACATGTTTTTGCTACTCGAGTTTTCACCTCTCTGTTTCCTTGGTTTACTTCGGTAGCTATGTTATGGCTGCTTTAATGTGAATAATCTATTTTTAACTCCTTCATAATTTACTTATACCTGCAGCACCTCATCGATCTAGCAGGTTCTGAAAGCTCAAAGGCTGAAACGACTGGTTTGAGACGCAAGGAAGGCTCCTATATAAATAAGAGCTTGCTGACGCTTGGAACTGTAAGTACTATTAGGACTCTTTCCAGCCATCCATATTCAAGAGTATAATATTTGTGAAATCTGCCATCTCCAAATTATTCAACAAGCTGATGTTTGGTATTTGGGTGACATGTAAAAGTCTACATAATCTTATGACATTTGTAGCATAAACAATGAATCTCTCGCACACACATACACATATCACATATCTGTGTTCTTATTTTAAAAATCGGATTTCAAATTATTGGAATGAGTTTTTACTTAATAACTGTGATCTTCTTCTTGTACCTTAATAATTTACTATTTTAACAACTGAATTGGTTCTTATTTTTCCATGATAAATTCGGAAGTTTTTGTGAGAGAATTCATTATTTCATTGTTTGAAATGCAGACATGAAATTCACATTGATGCTCTGGTTTTCATAGGTTATATCAAAATTGACAGATGGACGGGCAACACATATTCCTTATAGGGACTCTAAATTGACAAGGCTCCTTCAGTCCTCTCTAAGTGGTCATGGGCGTGTATCTGTAAGTATCTTGGCATACTATTGTAGGAAAATATTGATGTAATCCTATAGTCACGCATGCTCCCACGTTTGAACAATTGTACCCGAGACTGCTTCTTAGCCCTTTTTTTTTCATGATCGAAATTACAGCTCATTTGCACTGTAACTCCTTCGTCAAGCAGTTCAGAAGAGACACATAATACTCTGAAATTTGCCCACCGTGCAAAGCACATTGAAATTCAAGCAGCTCAGAACAAGGTATTTCTCTTTTCCTTTGCCATCTGCATCTCCCACAAAATTTGTTTTGAAATCTGAATATTTTATGGCTTGCAGATTATTGATGAGAAATCACTTATCAAGAAGTATCAAAATGAGATACGCTGTCTGAAGGAAGAGTTAGAACAACTGAAAAGGGGTATCGTCATGGTTCCTCAGTTGAAGGAGATTGTTGAAGATGACATTGTCCTCCTAAAACAGAAAGTACACTAGAAAGTTTCTGCTTTGGATCAAATATCCAATTTCAATTCCATGCTTGATTGTTGGTGCAAGCCTTAATTTTGCATTCCACTTATTAGCTTAATTGAAAGCTACTATCTTCATTTGACTATCTCATGTCTTTGGAAAGAAAATTATCAGTCTTGCATATTGACTTTATCATAGAATGATAAATGGTATTAGAGTTCCTTTTCTCTACAAATGCAGCATAAGATTCAAGGTAATCATTGGAGGATCACAAGTCTAGCTATCAGTTGGGTTGGGTAGACATGTATTTGTTATTGGTTCACTTCATTTCTTAACATTGGGACCTGGCTCTTCAAGAGTTTGACCAATTCATTCTGAAAGAAAAGGAAATGACAAAATCTTAAAATATTGGGTTTGTCTATCAGCAAGCTCTTGATCATTTTCCCTGTTCAACTAGTTGCTTATTTCAGTTGGTTATCCATGATATGCAGTTTCAATTAGCAGCCCAAGAGTGAGAATATAATCATTTTACATGAAATACATAGAATCACTTCAATATAGCTAGGTATCAGCATAACCATGATGGAGCTTTAAGAAAAAAATTTAAGGTCGATAGTATAAGAACAATATTACGAGTATGTCTTAACTTTTATAAAATACTCTTTTACTGTCTAACCGTGGCCCCTATTATTAATGTTCGACTTCCCCCAGTTAATGTAGTCCTGATACCAGTGCTTTATCAACTAAGAATGTGTCATAACTGTATTCTGATTTTAATTGAGTTGTCTTTCTTTTGATACTTTCAAATGTTTTGAGGACCAGCAAAAGGGGTGTTTGAAGAAGCCATTACATGTTTCAGTTGTAGACTCAAAGGTTCTCCAACTTAACTACGTGCATTTTCGGGAATTTTGGCTTGGCCTGATTGCATTGCAACACGTAAAAATTGCATAAAGTGATTTGCAGTTTCAATTCCAATTGAATAAAATGCATGTCATTTCGTAACTAGTATTAGTCAATCAATTTCTTCTTCTTCATCTACTTTGAGTGCATGTATTGTTTATTATCATTTTTATTGAAGGGTATTATCATGTGTCTGATTTTTTTGATTTCTTTATTGTGTCTTAACATGTAAAGCTAGAAGATGGTCAAGTCAAGTTGCAATCAAGATTGGAACAAGAAGAAGAAGCGAAAGCAGCTCTTTTGAGCAGAATACAGCGGTTGACAAAATTAATTTTGGTCTCAACAAAAGCCTCACAGTCATCAAGGTTTCCTCACCGTCCAGGTCCTAGGAGAAGACATTCCTTTGGGGAAGAAGAGGTACTGTAGAAGTATTTAAGTTCCCTCAAATTACTTCTTCCTCAGCAGAATTTTCCTTGCTTGCTCCCAATTGGATGAACTTGTTGATTCTACACGTGCACGAGATTTTATTCTTTTCTCTTGTCTTAAATTAGTTTGAACTGATTGAAGATGATCATTTGTTGTACGCAGCTTGCTTACCTACCATACAAAAGAAGGGATCTGATGTTAGATGATGAAAACGTAGATCTTTATGTTTCTCTTGAAGGAAGTGCTGAACCTGTAGATGAAACACTTAAGGAGGACAAAAAGACTCGGAAGCATGGATTGCTAAACTGGCTAAAACTGCGTGTATGTGTGCTATTGATTTTTGAGTGCCTTTGTTTGATGTATATTGTATCTCCCAGCTTCGTTCTAAATGCTTGTGGTTCAATATATTTGTCAATAAATATCTGTTTCTCTATGGTTATTTTGTCGTAACAATATAACTGAATATCTTGTATGATAGTGCCTAGTATGTTCCATGTGTTCCTGAATGTAGAATCATTTATTTTAAGTTTTGTATATGCAAGTTGAAGATTGTAGGACTGGCAAGGGCCTTAAAGTATGGCTAAACTTGAACTGATGTTTCAGGGTGACAAATTCAGATCATCTGATTTGTTTTACAGCCTCAAACCCTGAGAAATTAGACTCACTTCATTCTGTTATATTCATTCTGAAAGATTATTAGACCCTTCATTTTTCAACGTATATTTGTCAAAGTCCAAGATATCAGAACCTATTGTTCTGTTTCATTTGAAATTCATCTTATTGGATTGTTGTTGAATCAGTTAATGGTCTTCCTTTTGTAGTGGTATGCTGGTTTTTTTCCTCTTTACTTTCGTATTTCCCACCTCTTCTCTAAAGTGCTTGTATTGACTGTTCTTGATCAGAAACGAGATAATGGGTTGGGGACAAGCACTAGTGATAAATCAAGTGGAGTGAAATCTAATAGTACACCTTCAACACCTCAAGCAGAAAACAGTAATTTTCATGCAGAATCAAGACTTTCAAATCCTTTACTAATAGAAGGCTCTCCATCAGCCGTTTTGCTATCTGAGGTTAGGCAGGATGGAGAACTTCCTGAGGACAATTTCCTTGGACAAGAAACTCCTTCAGTAAGCTAATAGCTTTTCTACCAACTGTAAATGAAAATTTCTGTTTGGGTAAACATGTATTCTGCATAGTTATGGCCTGAATTCCTTTGCATTATTTTTGCTAGACGAGCATAAAAACAAGTGATCAGATTGATCTTCTGAGGGAGCAGCAGAAAATTTTGTCCGGGGAGGTGGCCCTTCATTCAAGTGCTTTGAAGAGATTGTCTGAGGAGGCTTCTCGAAATCCACAGAAGGAGCAGATTTATGTATGTTATTCTTGTTGCTTTTTCTTTCATTAGCCCCTTTTGGATGCACAGAGAATTCAATTTCCATCTGTCATATACTTAAAGGATGAGATGAAGAAGTTGAATGAGGAAATAAAGATGAAAAATCATGAAATATCATTGCTGGAAAAACAAATTGCCGATTCTGTCCTGGCTTCCCACAACAAGATGGATAACTCGGAAATGTCACAAGTGAGTGAACTCTGCTTCTGTTTACTTGAACTGTTTGCTATTGTTGCATGTACGCCTATGAGCTGTTTGTTGTTTTATGCTGCAGACTATTGCTGATTTGACGGCACAGTTGAATGAGAAGTCATTTGAGCTTGAGGTGATCCGCCTCCCAGTTTGACTTCAGCTTATTAAGTTCCAATATGTTTCATGTTTGATACTGATTGCTTGTTTGATCTTGTGAATCTTTTTATATAAAAACAAATGACTCATATTTCTCTAACAGCAATCTTTTATTTTACTGATGAGACATGACTGTAAGGTTATTCACAAATAATGAGAATAATGGAACATGTATTTGATACTGGATTCCTATTTTCATATACTTCTTGGCGGATAGCATCCCATTTGTTATGTAGTGTATATTCTAATCATGGCTTGATACTTCTTATGCTATCCTCTTTTCAGGTTAAAGCTGCAGATAACCGTATAATTCAAGAGCAGCTGAACCAAAAGGTACAAAAGCTAATCGACACTACTCTGTCTTTGCTGCACACATCACCACTCTGTCTTTGCTGCACAATGGATGCTTACCATTGTCTTTTGAGTCATACTATCAAGAAAGCGTGGTAACTTGACCTTGCTGTTTTATCAGATTTGTGAATGTGAGGGCTTACAGGAGTCGATTGCCTCTTTGAAACAGCAACTTGCAGATGCTCTTGAAAACAAAAATCTTAGTTCTCTCTCTAGTTTCTCACTGAGGTTTTCTGAACTGAAAGGTTCTTACAGCCAACATAAAGTTGACAAGGACATTGTGGCCTTGAAGGAAAGAAAAGAAGATTTGCTCCTAAAAGCACAGGTTAATCTGATTATATGACTGCATGATCAAGTTTGTGATCTGGTTTTTAAAACAGTTCAACTGCCCCTTATTATTTATTTTGAGGACTAACGTTTATCCATAATCAGAAAGGGAAAACAAAAGTAATCATAATGATGCCATGGAACTAATTTTGCAAATAACACCATCCGTTTGTGTGGCTATCCTCTACTGTTGGCAATCCATTTTATCTTCCAGAATATTTGGATATTCACTATCTTCACCGAGCAATATATTCACCCTTAGAAAAAATTTGTTGAAGTTTAGATAATGAATTTTATTTTCTTCAGTTGTTGGTATCAGATGAAGAACCCATAGTGTTCCACTGTGGATGATCCTATGCAAAGATTGTGAATTATCTTTATTCACCTTTGCTTCTTAGAGATCATTGTGTTATCTGCTTTTCTCTGGTTTTTTTGATATTATGCAATTTTAATCTTAAAGATCATTATGGTAATGGGACAATCTATACTGTGTTGAGGAGTTTCTTGATTAACTTGAGTATGTTCTCAAACACTTCTCGATTACTTTTTGCGCTAACTGAATAACTATTACTGAGATAGGTGTGAATACTTATGCAACTAGGATTCGATATCTATTTGATACATAAGAACCCCTTCAATTTTTTGAGGATGCATGTAGAATTGGAGTTCAGCTTGGTGGCATACTTCAAGTTAACATGACGTGATTACTCTTTTATCTTGTGACTACAGCTCTCCGTGTGTAAATAACTAACAAAAGGATATACTTCCAAGAATCATAGTCAACTACATGTATGATGCGTACAACCATTTGGCAGAATTTTTTCTGCAACTGTCAAGCAAAGGCACAGATCACTACTGAATGATCCTGCATTGATTTTACATATTAATATGTTAAACCACATGCATTTCAGAAAGTGATGGTGCAAAATAAGAAGCTCATTGTACACTGTTGATATCATCAGATTGGTAGAAGGGTTTATGGGCAATTTGCATTGTACTATACCTCTAATTCAAGGAGAAAAAATGGCTTATATAGTTATCTAAAACGTTCTGGTTTCATCAGAATCTAAAACCTTCTGGTTTCATCTTTTAATTCTGAATGTAATAAATATTTTCAAGTTCTCGAGAGCGCAAATCATGTTATGACTTCAAAAGTTTCACTTTATCTAATTCCTTGCTTTTCTTCAATCAGGCTGCAGAGATTGAAGAATTAAAAGAGAAGGTTGCAACACTAACGGATTCAAAAGAACAGTTAGAAATGCGGAACCAAAAACTTGCTGAGGAAAGTTCTTATGCAAAAGGTCTAGCGTCTGCAGCTGCTGTTGAGCTAAAGGCTTTATCAGAAGAAGTTGCCAAGCTGATGAATAATAATGAGAGATTAAATTCTGAGCTGGTAGCACTTAAAAACTCACCCTCTCAACGCAGAGCTAGTAGTACTTTGCGGAATGGGCGGAGAGAGAATAACATAAAACGCCAAGACCAGGTGGCGTTAGCTTCAGATCTCAAGAGAGAGTTGGCTTTGAGTCGAGAAAGGGAACTCCAATATGAGTCTGCTCTTGCTGAGAAGGATCAGAAAGAAGCTGATCTTCAGAGGAAGGTTGAAGAATCCAAGCAAAGAGAAGCATACCTGGAAAATGAACTGGCTAATATGTGGGTACTTGTAGCGAAGTTGAAAAAATCCCACGGGCCTGATACAACAGATAAATCTGACTCAGCAAGAGAGAGTCCGAAAGTTGATAGTTAGTGTGAATTTATCCAAGATGGTCTATGGGTCAGTGGTGACAAATGGCCTTCTTTTTTCATGTATACCTTACAATAGAGTAGTGTCTGTAAAAAGAGTCGTGCATTAATAGTTGGGGATGTTTGTGTATCTTGGAATGGCGTTGAAAGACAAGTGTAACAACCCACTCTTGATTAACGTGGGTCATCTTGTGAATGTTCAATTTAATTGACAACAATTCAAAAGTTTTCAATAATGAGCTGACATAGAATTGTAACAGGAAATCAATACACGTGTCGAAACATTAAGCACCGGCCACGGGGGAACTAGTCCGCCGGATGTGAGAGCACCTGGCATCGAAGAGGTCATGTCTAGTCTCTTACTCCTTGTGTAAAATGGATGACACTTTCTAAGATCTTTTCACCACCAGTATGTGTTAATTAAATCTTTTGACCACTACTTAGCCAACAGCCCTAAATTAAAGGAAATAAGTTCTCTAAAATAGGTAACTTTGAATAGCATAATTGTTGAGTGTCTAGTCTTATTTTGCAATTTTGGTGATAGTAGACGAATTTGTGGTTCATGAGAATAATGACCTAGTGAATACAAGATGGAAAAATCTTTTCTGGACAGATACGTGGCCGTGTAGAGTAGCATTTTACGTATGTGTCTTGACTTACATGGCCATGTAGATCAATTGTGTAAATGTGTGAAGAAAGTGTGAAGAGGTGAAGACATACATGGTCTTGTACACGCCTATCTACAAGCTCGTGTGAAGATACATAACTGTTGTGGAGACCGTGTAACTCTTTGTAACTGAAGTTGTGTTGGAAGATATACGACCCAGTTGCAAACATACTGTATAAGTGACTGTGTATCCTTCAACACGGCCTCAGTTGGAAACTTATACGAGCTATGTAAGTGACTATGTACAATATTGGAAAACTTATTTCGTGATATAAAAAAGAAAAAGGCGTAGGTTTTTATAGAGAGTGTGGTCATATAAGTGACCATGTATCTTCTAACACCGCCTTAATCACAAGCATACACGAGCCTTGTAAGTGACTATGTACGGTATTGAAAAACTTATTTTGTGATATAAAAGAGAAAAAGATGTAGGTTTTTATAGAAAATGTAGTCACAACGTTCAAAAGTGAGGAATAACAGAGAGAAAACAAATAGTGTTATATTCTCATCCTTGTTTGATTAGTTTTAGGATTGGTTTAAGAAATTGTTGATTGTGATATCAACTTTCGTTTCAATCCTAAAACTTTGTGAGACAACTTGTTATTGTGGGGCGAGATATCAACTTTTTCTATAAATTCTCATTAAGTTTAGTGGATTTACTTGTCAGTTTGTCCTGTGAACTTTCCCTCTACATTGGAGGGGTTTTCACATAAATCTTAGTTTTTATTTTATCTTTAAGTTTCATATTCTCATATTCTTTGTTGTTGTAAGTTGAAGAGTTTCATCTTGTCGTTGATATTTGGTTGATCTTTTAGAGAGTTGTTAATGTCTCCCTACAAGTAGTATTAGAGCTATCGTAATGGAAGGTGGAAATAGCTCTATGGTAAAGTTAACATCACAAAATTACTCGATTTGGAGGCCTATGATAGAGAACCTTTTGTATTGTAAAGATCTCTTTGAACCCAATGATGTGGACAAAGATGTGAAGAATGATGTTCCTTCAAAACCTTAAAAGACGTCAGACAAAGAATAGGAAAAGATGAAGTGGAAAGCTTTGGGCATTATTAGACAATGAATTAATATTAGCATATTCAACCATGTGTCTCAAGAATCAGATCCTTTTTAGCTATGGAAGAAGCTATAAGGTTTGTATAAAAAGAAGACAGCTTATAACAAGATCTCTCTAATTAAAAGGCTTGTGAACTTGAAGTTGAACGCTGGCAAATCAGCGTCAGGGCATTTAAATGATTTCCAGGACATAATCAACAAACTTACTACAATGAAGCTTATTCTAGATGATAAGCTTCAAGCTTTGTTCCTGTTGAGTTCATTACTAGATAGTTGGGAAACGCTAGTGGTAACGATTAGCAACTCAACTCCTAAAGGTATGTTATATTTGAATCTAATCAAATAGAGTATGTTTAATGAAGAAATTAGGGTAAGGAGATTGGAGTTGACGACATGCAAGCTTTTGTGATAAAAAGCAGAGGAAGGAATAAGAGTTAGGGTCCTACAGGTCGTGGCAAGTCTAAGAACTGTCCAAAGTTAGAAGTGACAAAGATGTGAAGACATGCCACTATTGTGATAAGCTAAGACACATTAAGAGGTTTTACTATAAAAGGAAGAGGGACTAAAAAAAGCATGATCATTAGAATGATGGCAACGATTAAAATACAACAGTAACAACTTTAAGCGTGGATAATAAGGTGTCCCTATTTTTTGCAACTAGTGATTGCTTCTATGTTAGCAATTTTGGTTATGAATGGTTAATTGACACGGAAACATCTTATCATTGTGTTCTAAATGTGGAGTACTTCTTAAATTACAAGTGAGGAGATTTTTGGAGTGTAAAGATGGGAAACTCAAGTTCTGTTAAGATAGTCGGTATGGGTGATATTTGAGTTCAAACAAATGTCGGATCCTTACTGACATTAAGAGATGCACAACACATCCCCTTTCTAAGGCTAAATTTGTTATAAGCTAAAGTGTTAGATGAAGAAAGATTTTAGCATACTTTCAGGGATAGGAAGTAAAAACTATCCAAAGGTGCAATGATAGTTACCCAAGGAGGGTTACGGTACTTACTGTACAAGACACACTTAAAGGTCTGTGTTGGTGGAGAAGTATACACAATTGAAGAGGAAACTTTACCAAATTTATGGCATTGATGATTAGGACATGATAACTGTAAATTGCATCGTGTTTTAGGTTATAGTTTGATATGTGTTTAGTCGTTAATTTAATTTTTTAGTATGTGTTTAGATTAGAATTGTGTGAGTTTGTTAATTATTTGTGATTTAAGTGTTTTAAGGGTTAGTACAAGCTTTTGAATTTGAATGTTATGTTTTTGAGGTACCTTAATGTGTTTGCTAGTATTTCAGGGTCAACATCGAAGAACGAAGGAGTTTCAAAGATGTCAGGATGAAACAATAGCCCATAATTGAGGTCTGCAGGGTCACGATCGAGGTCTGCATCGGGCAGGCATGCAAAAACTTTAAAACATAAAGTTTTCAGGGATTTTTGGACCTTTCGGACCCTGAAAAAATACTAGGGCTGCTTAGAACATAAGAGATATTTAAGGAACAATAAAAAATGCAAAAGGAGCTTTTGCATCAACCACCTTGAGAAACCTAGAGAGAATTCATCGAGAGACAAAGGAAGAGAAGAAGGAAGAGAGAAGAGGAGAAGAAGTTGACTCGACGTACTTATCAGATCATGAGGTTTACCGATGTTGTTGCCTCCCATCCTCCATTTAGATTGTATTTCCTATTTATTTTTAGTTTTATCATTGTATAGAATTGGATTGAATAGTTTATGATAGAATCTCGAATGTCAAGGATGTTCTAAACTCACATTCGAAATTTTATTATTGAATTAATGAAAATCTAATTTTTTATGTGTTTATTGGATTTGATGTGGTTTGATTATGCGATTGCATAACTCGGTAATAAACTGAGCGGGTGAATCGAATGAAAAATGATTAAATTAGACTAACAAGAGTTAGGTGATTTAATAGAACAAGAATTGAATCAGATCGAGAAATTGTGTGAAGAGAGATCTTGCATAGGTTTCCGATAGTTTATTAGAGAACTTCAGAACTAATTAGGATTTTGAATAGGTTGGGGATTGAGAAATTGCAACTTCCATATTCTGATTAGGGTTTATGAATTAGGGTTAATGGTTATAACTCTAGAGAGAGTAATCAATCCTAGGATAGTCTAGAACCAACAATTCGATAATTTATAATCAGTTAGGTTAGCATTAAGGAGAGGTAAAATTCTCTTTCTTTTAATTGGTAACTTCTTTCAATTGATTCTTGGGTATGTTGCAATTGCTTAATAATTAGTATTTTGTGTTTAATTCTTAATTTGATTGATTGAATTAAATTCTCGCATTAGTTTCATGCAACTTGAATTTCTGCTATTGGTTCTGGCCTCAGATTTTAGGATTCGATTAGCTCCTTCCTCATGGGACAGACACCTTTAGTACTATGCTAACGAACCATGTGCTTATAGAATATTAGAGGTAAGCCATTAAAACTTACACATAACCAAACCACTCGATCAAGTTTTTAGCGCTATTGTCGGGGAGGCTATTAGTTTAATTTTTATAGTCTAAGGCTTTTTCACCTTCTTTTTAATTAAAAACTGGGCATAAAGTAGATGACACTTCAACTTGGATATCACCAAACAACAATGGGGAATCTCAAGAGTTGAATGCTAAGAAGAGATAAAAAGAATGATCATAGAGGATGTCTATTATAGGGAGCAAATTACTCATGCGGATTTCAATGAGCCCTAATTTAATTGACGAGATCACCGTCCTTATATAAACCCGTACATTTCGGGGTGGTAGAACTACCCATATTTCTATCGGTCTAATAATGAAAGGATTCCCATCGAACATTAAGACTTATTAGGATTTTAGCAAGATGAATCCAGTTCATGAGATTCCAAGTTGGACAAAATCATGGATAAGCTCACGGATATGGAAGAGACCAAAAGAGATTGGAAGAGAAGTTTGAGCAAGTAGCAGAAGATTATGGCTCTTCTATTCACAACTTAGAGGTTCGAATGGGCCAACTTTCCAGGGAATTTTTTAAACAAAGTGTGGAAAACTATCTGCGTAGCATGAAAGTAAATTCAATAGAGTCATGTCAGGCTATCACACTGAGGAATGGGGTAGAGCTAGAAGAACCAACGAGAAGTCAAGTTGACCACACTTTATACAAGACCAAGAAATCAATAAAGACGATGAAGAAAAGGATGAAAACCCCCCATATTATCCGCCAGATCTTAGTATACCATGCTTGAACATAAAATTTTTTTTAGTAGATGTCTATGAAGAGAACATTATCCTTCAGATTAGTAATGACCAAGTGACATTCAACAAGAATGATGTATTAAAGAATTCGAAGGAGGATGACTCATTTAGGAAAACTGATGTGTTTAAATCTTTAAAAGAGCAAAAGGAAGAAGAACAGAAGACAACAGACATCGAGTTTAAAGAAGCTATGAAAGTCTCTATTTGTGAAGCAAAAGAAGAAAAAGAAAAAGGAGTGACTAAGGAAGAACAAGAGCAACTCACCTTTTTACCAAACAAACTACTAAACTTAATGGAAGATTTAGGGAGTTTCGTTATCCCTTTTTTATTGATAGTTTGTTAGAGAAAAGGACATTACTAAAATTATTGGTTTCCTTAACTTTATCAATATTGTCCTGCTGATCATTTTTGCAATTTGTATCTTACTCATAGGATACAAAATTGATGTTGAACGAGAAGGTGGAAACAAGCCACTCATAATTGATCTAGGCTGAGCTTCCAAGGATGCAAGGTCAAGCTAATAACTTTAAATTAGCACGTTTAGTAGTTAGATTTAAATTGTTATGTGGTTAGGTTTGTTTTAAATTCTAAAATAAGTTTTGAATGATTTGGAATGGTTTAGATTGCTAATTCTTTTACTTTCTTGAATCACTTATAACTTGGGGAAACAATCTCGATGTCAAGCGGATTTGGCCTCAACATTATCGCCATCACCATAAACGGTTTCATGTTTTAGCCCTTTTCTTTTTAGTTTTGTTAGTATTTTCTTCCTGGTGCATTTGTGTACGCTTCTCACATTGAGGACAATGTGTTATTCAAGTGTGGAGAGGGTTGTGTGTTTTTACTTTGAGTGTGAATTTTGGATATTGTATGATATTTTGTTTATGTTGTATGATGTGAATTGTGTGAATGCGTCAATGGTTAGGTGTAACATCCCACTACCATAGAGTATATACCCGAATATCCAGAGGACATTCAAGTGCATATCCTATGACAATGACATATTAGAGCAAACACTATCACTTATATGACATCATATAGAATAATAGAATACTTAAAAACTCAACTTAAACTCATTTCATTCATTAACAAAATTTACATTGTAGCAATACTTTCATTTAATGTTTACAAATATTTACATCATCAAGTATCTAAGAGTTTACTATTATTTATACAAACTACCTACATGAACTGAGAACTACATATACATAATCTATAACTCCTCAGATGTCAACTGACCGACCTTTGAGCCATTCTTTAATCCAAAATCAATAGTACTAGTCTGTCTTAGAAACTATGTCTCCACTCGTACCTGAAAAGTCACGCTGTAATTTTTGATGAGTTTTGCAAACTTAGTGAGTGAACCGTCATTGATGTGCTTAGTCATGGAAAATACACAAATATCTCACATCCATCCAAATTCACAACATTTCTTATCTCAATAAGACATATTGAATGTCACACATT
>JAOTAY010000004.1:25402474-25434077 GCA_025629805.1 Erythroxylum baracoense
TAATCAAGTTGGTCGCTTGATTATGGTTTAGACTGTAGTGTTGTGATTTATCTCCGTGTAAGTAAAAGAGTTTACTTTAAGTGAATGATGAGTTTCATATCATCATAATAGTTGACTATCAATAATGACACAATTAAATGAAGCTGGAATCAAGTATGTTTATAAAGAATAAAGTGGACCGCTACTTTAATCTTAAAATATACAACTTAAGCATATGTTTATTATAGACCACAATCTTGATGAGTGGTGAACTCATATATGTTTCATTATAATTCTTGATAAGATTGGAATGGATTTTTACAAAGTATTAATCTCGTGTCTGTATGATGGAATTATTAATTGAAACATGTATGAGGGAACATTCACTCAAATACAGAGTTTATAGTGATATCATCACTTTTATGGAGATTAGTGATTAAACTGGCGCCAGTAGTTTGATGGACTAGCGACTCATCAAGTCGTGACACTAAGATGATATATTGTTTGTTAATCACCATATAGAGTAAAATAGGAGATCTAGAAGGAAAAACCAACATAAGGGCAAAATGGTAATTTTACCCTGCATTGTGTGGATGGCTATAATAAGGTTCATGTTAGAGTTTACAATTGGACATATTGAAACACGTGTTCTCATAATATTTAGTAATTCAGGAGTTCAACTAATTGTCTTTAGTGGAATGACATTTAGTTAATAAGCTATAATTAATTCTACTGAGATTAAATTAATTCTGGGCTTATTGGAGCTTGAATTATCTAAGTCCAAGAAGATTCCCCATTTGGCTTCAAGGAAGGTTATCAAACTAAGTAAGAAATATAAATGGAGGTTTTAAAGCCTATGATTGAATGTTAGGCTTGTACTAATTAATGGTTAATTAGAAGCCCAAATGAACATTCAGAAATGGGTTAGGCTTTGGTTTAATTTGATTAATTAGATTAATTAAATTAAAAAAAGCTATTAATGATTAATGGAGATGGAATTTCAGTTTTAATGGGTAAATGTGCAGCTTCACATTTAGCATTAAATTGCCAAACAAAGATGGTATTTATCATGCCTTATCATCATTAAATGGAGTAATGATTTTACCACATACTTTAATGGTTGTCTTTTAATGATGGAATGTAATGTAACCTTTTAGCATTCATTTGATTAAAGACGAAAGATGTGCATTTGATGGATCATCTTCCTTCTTTCATCACTAAAACCGAAATTGACATGTCATTTTAAGTTATTGATCTTTTCATATAGCCATTTTAAAACAAATGAGAAGAGTCTCATTTAATGGCTTCTTTTTGTTTTGATTAAAGAATTAAGTGATGCATTGGATGCTTTCTACTTTCTTTCTTTTTATGCATAACCGAAATTGACAATGAGTAAGAGAGGTGTTCTTACATTTTTTGGATGCTCTCTCATTTCTTACATGTGTTGGTCGAAATTTTCATGAGAGGTGTCTCATCTTTGGCTTCTTTCTTCTAAAAAAAATCTCCTCTAAATATTTCTTCTCCTTTCCCACCAAAGGATCTTGTTAACCAAGTTGTCCAAGAAGAACAAATGGTAGATTGGATTGGTTGAGGATACAACAACAAGGAGAGGATACATTGACAAAAGAAAGGATTCAAAAGAAAGGCTAAAGCTAGGAGAGGATACAATAAGAAGGAGAGGATAGCACAGCGAGAGTTAAAGTTGTAGCAAAGGAGTCGGTAATATAATCTCCATCTTGTTCTTATGATAATTATTTTCCATATACTGTATCATGTATGGCTTGGCATGTTGATTTGGTTATCTTGCTTACATTGTGTTTTGATTTCTAAAAAAGTTTTGAAATCTACCGTTTTGGCCAAATCTTGCATGTTTTATTTTCTGATCCAACAAGTATTTCATTAGTCTATTTGTAATAGTTTCATGTTACTGCTCTTGTTGTACATATTCAGTTGGAGCGTAGTCCTTCCATCCTTATGCATAAAATTTGCTCCACTCTAAATTATACGCATTCTTATATGATGGGCCTTAAGGTTGTTTGTATATGTTTTGTGGATCTCACATATGCATCGTTTCCTAACATTCATGATTGTAGTAATTATTCCCACAAATGTTGTAACACGGCCTAGACATATGTTAAGCTCCTAAAAATATGTAAGGAAACGACTCTTTTCGATAAGGTGATGTTACATATTGTAAAGAAATATCATAGCTCCCATAAAAGTACTGATAGCTCCATCCTTGGGAATTGTGGTGCTGACGTTAAATCTCAATCCCTAAAATAAACCACAAACACACTCTCAATGTAGAGAAGTTCAAAAGGTAATTAAATGAATAATCCAAGTGTACAATAAAATAGAATAAAAATAAAATAAAATAAAATAAAAATAATGGCTAATATAATAACAACCATGTGTTCCTAATATTACTATTCCCAACAGCGATGCCAAAAACTTGATTTGTTATTTCTATACTAATATTAATTTTATCGCAAGTGCACGACATAGCTGTAGCTAGTACAGACAAGTATAAGTTGATCTCACGAAGGGAGTGATTACTAGTAATTACCTTTCTTCTATTACCTAGCCTACGGGTTGGATTTTTTATTTTAAATAAGAAAATAAAACGTAAAAATTAAAAAAGGAAATAATAATGAACACAGACGCAATCGAAATTACTTAGGAAATAATCAATATCAAGAATTAGTGCCTAGGTAATGAATCCCCCTAAAACCTTTAGATAATTAACCTTTTATTATGCAATTGTTTTATAAACCATTGGATTGTGGGAATTCCTATTGTCTGATAATAACTCACTTGAGAGTACTAATAAATAATCTTACGTTTATCAATCGAATTACTCAAGTTAAAGGTTCTAAAATTGCTTTACCAATTTGTGAATTCTGCTATTAGGCTTGACCCTAATATAAAGGATTTGTGTTGACCTATATTTAGGTTTGTAATCAATTCCTTTCAATTAAAGTAGATCTATTCATACACAAGATTTCTTAATCTTTATGTTATGAAATCAGATTATCTACTAATATTTTGGATGCATTAGAACATATATTAAACAAATAATCAAATCACAATAGATAAATCAAAACCATTACATTAAATAGTAGAATTAAATAATATTGTAGTATAAACTAGGGTTCATCACACCTAGACACTAACAAGGTGTTTAGTTGCACATGATAGAAAAAGAAATCAAACATAAACGAGAAGAAAAACTAATAGAAAACAAAAAGTTCATAATTCTAAATCTCTCTTCGTTTCTATCAAATGTTCTTGCAAGGGAGAGGCTATATGTTGAATTCTATTGGATCTGTCAATGATTTCTTCATGTTTTTCACTTCTTTGTATCAGTATCACTCCTTTTGAACAATCTCGACATCTGAAATCTCCTTTGTATGTCTACTCCCCCAATTTTCCTTCGCTCACATCCTTTTATAACAAATTCTAGGGCTTCTGAAACATTCAAAGTCTGATACATGCCATTGTATCAAACCCTATATATCTAAAAATACTTAAAATCATAAATTTACATGTTTTGAGAGACTTACATGGCCTTATACACAACTATATATCTCCTAATTGCTTCAAATCAACATTTTATACCATTATTTCACCTAAATTCCTTTGCTTTTGGTCTATGATCGCAATTATAGCCTGTAAATGTACTTAGAGCCAATTAAGCACCAAATATACAATAGAAGTATAAAAATCTAGCAAAATGCATCAAATACAAATGAATCAATTTTGGAACATGAAAATTTTCATATAAATAGACATGTGAACAACCAAAAAAGGGATGAATCATTTGTAGAACACGAAAGAGGTAGAACACTCACTTTTGGGAGATCTACGAAGGGCTAGTCTTTTCCCTTTCGGTTCAAAGGTGGAAGCGAAGTTGAAGGTCACATCTGGACATCTCTTCACTATATATTGTTGACTCTCTCTCTCTTTAAAGATTGTTTATGCTATTCTTTTCTTATTGTTTTGGGTATGAATGTATGAATGATTAATATTCTCGTTCTCAATAGATTCTTTATGTTTAACCCATTGCTAGAATATGGAATACAATACGTAATAGTTATATTTTCAATGCAATTATGGTAAACTAATGGTGATGAATCATTAGGAATAACATAAAATAGGTTAAATGAACTGAACTTGTGTGTTTGTTGCCTAGATTAATCTACTTTCCTAGTTTATAATGTGACTATCCTATTAAATCTAGAGAGCTTATTCTATGTTGTTTGATAGTTAAAGAGCTTCTTCTAATTAAACATGACTAAAGGGAAAACCAGGGTTAGCAGAGCTTATTGTTAACCTATAATTAATAGTTTCTATGAGAGGTATGAGATCAACAAGATGATTAAATGTGCTTATTTATGTGTAGGCTAAGATTGAACTAAGAACCAGATTCCAAACTCATTCGTTAATTTTATCATTTTCTCACTATTGATTTAAATTGCTTTCATTAGTTTAATTTACTTTATTTTATTATTCGAAACTAACCAACCCCCTAATCTTAATCACTGATTCTTTTCATTACAAAAGCTACATGTTCATTCCCTGTGGATACAATCCCTACTCATCACTACTTTAAATTTAGTATGCAGAGTTAGGTTTTATTTTCTGGTGTATTTGACACGCATCAAGAATTTTGGTGTCATTGTTGGGGAGTGTGGTGCTTTAGTTTTTGTTTTTGGTTTTAATTGGTGTTTTTTATATATTTGTTTATAATTAGATTTCACATTTATTTCTTGATATTTTTATGTTTGTTAGTGTTTGTGTACAGAAAGGATGTTACAAAGGGAGTATCTTAACGTTGGAGTACGTCAATGCTATTGGGGGAAATTTTATCCATAAATCATATTCTTAATGTTATAACTTAGGTTGGAGAGATCACTTGAATCTTAGTTATAGAGGGGATAGGCAAAAATACTTTCTAGATAAGATGCAGGTTGCACATCCATTCTCACATAGACTAGAAGCCTCTTATTCCATCTCATGTACATCTCTGCAAGAGTTACTTAATTCTCTTACTACTAATACTTTGCAATTTTAGCAAGATACAAGTTCTAGAATTCATAAATTAGTAAGTCAAATGGGTCAAATGACAGTAGTTATCAACTGCTTAGAATCACAAAGTGAAAAGAAGCAATTATTTCAACCTGAGGTGAATACAAAGGACGTTAACACAGTAACCTTAAGAGTGGAAAAAAGCTTGAGAATCTGGAGAAGACCACTTAAGGGATTGCTTGTAAAGAAGATGTTAAGAAGGAGATTGAAGGAAAAAAGGGATATATTAGCTCAAATGTAAATATTGAGTCCTTAATTATTGTTAAGACTAACACTTCACTTTTTTGCAACAGATTGGAGAAATTGGATAAGGAGGAAAAGGGTGAAGAGATATTGGAGACTTTTTTATATAAGGATCTAGTAGAGATTAAGAGTTTGCAAATAGGGAAGATATTGAATTTCAGTGTTCTCAATTCAGGCCTTATCCTGAAGAACCTTAGGTGGAAAATGCAGAAGTGGTGACACCTGAAGACCATAATTTTGTCACATGAAGAGGAAAGTATAGAGTCGAGCTAATGACACGAAACAAAGGCTCTACTTATGAGGAAATCCAAGGAAAGTTTGCTCCTTTTTTTTACATTTTTCCTTTGTTATTTTGTTAAATACTCCATTTCCTAAATTTAATGTTGCATTAGGAACAATATAAGTTTTAAGTATGGGGGTAAGAATTATCATGTGTGCTTTTAAGTTGTTTTTCTCTTATGTGTATATGTGTTTTTAAGTTTGTTTATTTCTTATGTGTTTTTAAGTATAAAACAAGAGAGATAATCAAATCAATCAAACAAACATATTCTCTTTTTTTATTGCTTCTAGGACTATATAGTCACTATTAGAGATTAGAATTAACTAGAAAAATTCATGGCAACTTAAGCATGTAGTTTCACTTTTCTAATTGAACAATGTACATTATCCTTAAAAGACTAGTGACTAGTGGAAAGATATAAGCTATTGTCATTTTGAGCCATTTTAATCTAACACATCCACATTAGCCTCATCATTGTTTGATTGTATGTGACCTTCATGACATGTACATCTTGATTTTATCCCATACGTTAACATAAAAATGAAATAGGCATTCTTTGTGTTATAAGCTACATTAGCCAAATAGCCTACCTATTGATATGATTTTTCATTTTAATAAGGCCCCCTTAAGCTGTATTAGCCTTTCTTTTATGCTAACTACATTACATTCTTTTAACCCACCCAAATGTCCTATCCAAGCCATAAAGCTAGTGGAGCATTGGTGATTGGTGTTTGTGGATGCACAAAAGTATAAGTGTGGGGGTGTGATTGTGTCATTTGAGCTTTAAAATTCATAAGCCCTCAAATATCACAAATGCATGGGTCACGACTGTAATACAAGAGGTGTCTGATAGTTGTCAAATGCATTGTGTTTTAAGATTTAATTTGTTATTTATTTAGTGTGAAGTTGAGTGTTGAGTGTGTATTTAGGTGTTAATTGTGTTAGTTTACGTGTTTAAGTATTTTTATGGGTTAGTATGAGTCTTTGAGCTTAATTGTTATATTTTTGACATAGGTCTCTTCCATGTCTGTTAGTTTATCCATTATTAAGCCTCCATCTTCAAGGAGGACGAAACCCTTCCGTAGAAACACCATATTTAGAGTAAAGAACACATGCTTGGAGCCTTGAGGAAGGATTAAAGTCAAGGATTATCATCAAGATTGGGGGAAATAGCACATCAACACCAAAATTTCTAGATTTTGACAAAGAAGAGAAGGAGTCTTTTTATTCAATTTTCTGTTAATCTTACTTCTTCTATTCTTTGTAAAATGGTTTATTTGAATGTTGATGATGTTATGGAGATCATGTTAGGCTAATTTAGTTTTAGGGATTTCTTTTGAACTATTTTGTTAGTACTCTTATTTTATTGAATTGAATGAAGTTGTCTTTGATGATTGTTGATTTGATTTGTTATGTTGCAACAAATCGAGAGATTGAGTAAGATAAATTTGTGTAGGATTGTACAATGAGAGTTGGTGACCTATAGACTTACAATCATCACGTTAATTGAATAATTAGAAGAGAGGTCTCGATTAATCAATTGATCACTCGTAGGATAGTTTAATAACTAGTTGAATAGGTCGAGTCATTGGGTAGGTTGAGAGATCATCTAATTGATTCCATTTACTTCAATTAGGGACAATTAATTACACCTTAAGATAGGGTAGTTAATACATTTGAAAAACTAGGGTGAGACACAATTCAATCAATAAAATAGGAGGGAGACAAAATAGGGAAAAAAGTAATCTCTAGTCTTTAGATTCTTGAATTCCAATTTTTCTGCACGTTGGTATTATCTATTATTTTGAGTTAGTATTTAAATTTTAATTTAATTTTCCAGATTATTTACTTTTAACAATTTTATTTCTTAAACAAAGTTTTATTTAAATTAAGTGGTGTCTGGGCATCAATCCCTGTGGGATCGATGTCCGCTTTTTTAAGCTATAAGTCATGACCCCTCCACTTGCAGTTTTTGAGTGTAAAACAAGTAGATAGGTTTTACCATCAACAGCTCTCTTACCTAAACATAAGCCACCTCTAGAGAAACTCCTCCTTTGTTCCTTTTCTCTCTTGGTTGTCTCTTGCTTCTCTACTTTAATAGTTGGTTTAACCTGTTAATAGTAGCTCAACTGTTGTAGAGAAGTTACTACCATTAAATACTCTTTAATGGAATCATTAAATCTATCTTCAAACTATCCACATCAGAAGGCCTCTGTTAGAACAGGCTCTGGAGCATACCTACTGAGCTGGCTAAACTCCTTTTCATACTCAGTCACAAATAGGTTTCTTTGTCTCAGATTTAGAAACTGCTTCCATTGAGTTGTTTTATAAACTACTGTGACATATTTTTTCTTCAACTTTTAGGTAAAGAACTCTCAAGTCAGAGGGTTAGGTAGTTATTGATGTAGTATGACTAATTTCCATTAATTATAGGCTACCCTTGTAAGAGAGAGGTAACATAGGTAATTATTTCTTTGGGTGGAAACTTGATCTCATCCAAAACCCTCTGTGTCCACTCTAACCAGTATTCTGCTTTATCTAATTCTTTTAGAGTCACACCCACAAATTCTTCTGCCCTATGCTTTCTTAAAGCTTCTATGGCTGCTTTAGGAGTGGTCGTTCTATCTATCAATCTCAGCGTATCATAGGAGAGCCTTAGAATCATCTCCTCAGGCACTGATGGTACTAGTACTTCAACCCTTGGAGGTTTAGGAGGACTCGAAATTGATTGATCTCTCCCTAAGTTGACTCCTCCTCAACCTCACAAGATCTTTCCATCTCTACTATCTATAAGAAAACAAGGACATCTATATGAGGCCAACATAACACCAAACCATATCAAACATTACTAGACTCTTATTGGTCAGAACCACCTAAACTGAACTTTAATACCATAAAATGTAACACCCCTTATACAAAATCTACAGCCAGCCACATACATGACAACCAATTTCCTATACATACATTCATAGCATACATTTCTATTCAATCCTATATATATATACATTATAAAATTTCACATCACTTAACATTATCATTTAACATTAGTATTACATATTTATATTTACATGATAATCAAAAAAGAAAACATACAAATTCCTTTACTTATTTACATGTACAATCATCTTAAACCAAAACACATTCCAAAGATACTTTTACTCCTAGTTGTTGGCCTTGGTCCCTACAGATGCTCTATGTACCTCACTCCTATAACCTATACTAACACAGATTAACACTCATGCTAAGTTTGAAAGCTTAGTGGGTAAATACTTAATTTAGATGACCACTTATAATAGTCATCCGCAAAGCACACATATTCTAAAATATCACAACTTGTATACCATAATTAACATTTATGAACTAAACATTGATATTCAATACTCATTGATACAAATTATTAATACAAATGAAAATGCTCATTAATACCAATTATTTATGTTTTCATTTTGTATTTCTTAATTATAACTTTTTACTTTACTTAATATGTTAGGTCTGCACATTCCTGTGGGTGTGGATAATGGGGCTTTGGATATCTGAAGATATCAAAACTATAGATACTTGAAAGTATCAAACTGTGAATACTCGAATGCATCGAATTGTAAAGACACTCTAGTCTCGAAATGAAGACATCATTGGTGTCAAAATGTAGTAACTGCACTGTAACACTATAGGCATGCCTATCTATCCATCACCAAGAAAATAGCACATGCACTATAACATTTTCTTTAACCATTTGCCAATTTCACAATTCATATATTGATAAATCATATGATACACATTTCAAGTCATAAAATTTGTATTTGCGTTCATACATGCGAGGCATAACTTATCGCCATTATAAGGGATCAAACTCACACTTGTATAATCATACCATACATATATAAATGATAAATATGCATACAAATCATTTATGCACATGTAAATTTTCTTTAGTATGCATTATTTTCAATCTTAAATTGTAATGTTCAATCACCCAATTAACATAAAGTAAGTCCTATTTCATTTATTTCTAGGATTTTGAAAAGTTTCATATATATTTAAAAGGGATATGATTTAGTCAAAATCAAAAATGAAAACAAACTCAAAATATTACAATTTCCTTCCCATTGTGTCCCCTGCCACAATTCATACCTCCATTTGTTTTGAAATTTTCATATAGTAAAAGTTTAAATTAGGTTTTGTGATCTTCTAGAACTTTTTTCCAACATTTCTCTGTTTTCCAAATCACTAAAAAACAAGCCATTTAAACTTCTAAATCATGAGATACATACCAAACATCAAAAGCTGCTCCAAAGTAGGTGCAACTTCAGGTTACCATTTTTATCTCAATTTCCAATGTCATAAAGCCAAAATTAAGTCAGAGTCTCTTCTAAAGATTTTGATTTCTGTCTTATTTTTTATATGAAACTGAAATCACCCAATTTAGAGGTTTGTAGGCTGAGTTATGACCCAAACAATATGACTTGTTCAACAAACCTTAGACAGAATTCCATTACATGATATTCTCTTGTCATATTCTATAACACCCCAACATATGCCCTGGAAGTATTATAGCATGTCTAGGGTTTATTAACAAGTGAACATAATGAATTAAGTACATCTAAGTATACTAATAGATATAATGGTACTTAATGTAAAAGACAAGGGTAAATGGATAATTTGTTCACTTCGACATGGACATAAATACTTAGATGTGAAATATGTATAGAAATTTTTAATATGTTTCCTTGGATTATGAGCGTGATGTGAGAGGAACTGATAAAAGAATTATTCCATAAGAAAATGGGATGTTTTTGGTTAAATTGGATCTATTTTTGTGCTGCTCTTGCATGATAAGACCAAAGTTAGTTGATTCGGGATGTGTACCTTACTGAGTGGATATGTTCCACTAAATAGACTTCTATAATTTGTCCATATCTTGGCTTGTAGATCTTCAAATTGGATAAATCCAATTGGAGCTTAAAATAAAGACATAGGTCTAAAACTTTCATGAAGGAACCGAAATTTGATTTTGCCTCTAAGAGTTTTGAATTTTGTTTTGAAGTTGAGTTCTAGCTATTGTCCTTCTTTTCAAATAGCCTGTGATTTTTGGGGTATAACTCCCCATATATTCACCAAATTACATGAAATTTATGCCATTAGAAACTTAAGACATAACGTTATGAAATAAATTGATAAGATTATAGGCTAATATGGGAATCAAAGGAAGAAGCAGGACTAATATGTAATTTTCCTAAAGTCAACTCATGGGCCAATAAGATTACAGCATGTGTGTCCAATATAATTGTAACATATGGTCTAATATAATTTTAACACATGGTCTAATAAAATTTTAACACATGGTCTAATAAAATTGTAACACATGGTCCAATAGAATTGTAACACGTGGTCCAATAGGGTTGTGACATATGGTCCAATGGGATTGAAACATATGTCTAATATTAGAAACTTCATGAAAAGGCATATGAAAAGGGGAGATGGATGACACTTTGATGGCTTAACTTCATATTTTCTCCTCTCCATTTTACCTTCATCATTCCAACATTTGTCACTTAGTGATTCAAACAAAATCAAAGAGGAAGGGAAGGAAAAGCATTAGAAGAACTACTTTGTCAATTTTAAGGTTTGGGACTCCACTTAGTTAATTTCTATATTTTTGTATTTTTAAATATGTAAAAAGGCTCATTTGGATGTGTAATTGTTTCTGGGATGATGCTTTGGTGCTATTTTGGTGTTATCTTGCATAGAATTGGTTGAATATGACAAGAGATTATCGTGTAGTGGAATTCTGTCTAAGGTGTTGAACTAGTCACATTGTTTGGGTCATAAGTCAGCCTACAAATCTCAAAATTTGGTGATTTTAGTTGCATATGAAAATTATTACATATAACTAGAAATATTTAGAAGAGACTCTGCCTTAGTTTTGAATTTATGACCTTGGAAATTGGGATATAAAATGGTGACCTGATGTTGCCCCTATTTTGGAGTAGCGTGTGATATTTGGTTTATAGCTCATGTGTCAGATGTCCAAATGGCCTGATCTTTGATGAATGGAAATTATAGACATATGGGAACAAATGTTTCGAAGACCTAAAATCCTAATTGGAATTTTTACTATGTGAAAATTTAGGAACAAGTGGAGACTATCGTGTGATTTGCTTTTGGACTGATTTGTTTGTCTATTTTTAGACCCACCATATGCTTACCCCATTTTGCTCTATTTTGAGTGCTTTGCTTCCTTTTTTCTTTCACTGAACCATATCAGAACCTTTTCTAATGTTTATGAAAATTTGTAAACATCTAGAAATAAACAAAATCTGACTTACCATATGTGAATTGGGTGATTAAACATTGAAACTTAATATTGAACATAATGCATGCTAAAGAAAATTTACATGTACATACCATGATTTATATGCATATTTATTTCTTATATGTGTATTGTATGATTATACAAGTGTGAGTTTGATACCCTCCTAATGGTACTTGCATGTAAGAACTTAAAAACATATTTTATGATTTCAAATGAATATCATGCGATTTGTCAATATTATTAATTATGAAATTAGAAAATGATTAAAGGAAATGTTATAGCGCTTACTGTATTATCTTGGTGGTGAATAAATGGGCATGCTTATAGGGTTATAATGCAGCTGCTACAATTTTACACCATCGATGTCCATAGTTCGATACCTTCAGGTATCCATAGTTTGATACTTTCGAGTATCCACAATTTGATATCTTCAGATATCCACAGTTCAATACCTTCAGGTATCTACAGTTTGATATCCTCAGATATCCACAGCACCCATTATTCACACCCACAGAAAATATGCAGGCTTAACACAGAAAGAGAATTTAACAGTCATAAATAAGAAATATGGCATGAAAACATGAATAATTCGTATTAATTAGCACTTGTATTAGTTTTAATGATGAATTGTAATAATGTGCAATTATATTGATCATTTGTATCAATGAGTGCTTAATATCAATATTTGGCATATAAATGTGCATTTCTGGTATATAGATAATATGTTGAAGCACATTTGCATTATGTACTTTGCTTAAATATGCCATCATTGTTTATATGAGCATTGAATATCAATGTTTAGTTCATGGATGTGAATTTATGGTATATAAGTTGTGATATTTTTGAATGTGTGTGCTTGGCAGATGACTGCTGTGAGTAGTCATCCAAACTAAGTGTTTTCCCCATTAAGCTTTCAAACATAACATGGGTGTTAATCCATGTAGGTCCAAGTCATAGTAGTAAGGAACAGGGAACATCTGCAGGGACCAAGGCCAAAAGATAAAAGAAAAAGTACTTTTGGAATGTGTTTTTAGTTACAAATGATTACACATGTAATGAAGAAAGGAAATTGTATGTTTTCTTTTAGATTACCATGTAAATTTAAAGATGTATCACTACTGTTAAATGACAATGTTAAGCATTGGGAAGTTTTGTAATGTGTATATGTATAGCATTAAATAGAATTGTATACCTTGACTGCGTGTACAGGAATTTGGTTGCTATGTATGTGAATGGTTATAGTTCCGTATAGGGGTGTTAAATATTCAACCAATTTTATGCAAGGTAACACCAAAATAACACCAAAGCATCAGCTCAACAACCATTCCACATCCAAATAAATCTTTGTACCCATTCAAACATACACACAAAGAGAAATTAGACTAAGTGCAATCCTAAACTTTAAAATTGGAAAAGTAGTTCTTCTAATGCCTTTCCTTCCCTTCCTCTTTGGTGTTGCTTTACTCACTAACTAGAACACCATAAATACACAACTCAATCTCACTTCCAACCTTATAATTTCAGTTATTCATAAGTAAAGCAAGAAAAGGTAAAGTTTGAGAGAAAATCTATAACTTTTACCTTAATTTCCACCTAAGATTGGCTTAATTTCTTACATAAAAAATGATGGGATGAAGAAGGTGATGAAATGGAGGGGAGAAAATTTTGAAGTTAAAACCCTTAAAATGTTGTCCATCTCCCCTCTCTATATGCCCATTTATGCTTTTTCAAGACTCACTCACATGCTTAATTCCTATTGGTCACATATGCTTTATTATTATTGGTCACACATTCCTTAATTCAATTGGTCTATGTGTTAACTTTAAAAAAATGCATGTAAGTCCTTCTTCTTCCTTTAATTCTAACATTGGCCTATAATCTAATCAATTAATTTCATTCCTATCCATATTTTACATTTAAGTATGTAAGTCTATGTTGAAACGAACAAATTACCCATTTATCCATGTCTTTTACATTAAATACAATTATATCTCTTACTATACTTAGATGCACTTAATTTGTTATTCACATCTTAATATACCCGGGATATGCTATAATACTTTTAGGGTATATGTCGGGGGCCTTACATTTGGTGTAGCCTAATATCTATAGAAAAATGTTTTGTATCTCCTTCTATCATCCTTACTCTAGTTTTTGCACCCTCATATATATTCCTAGTAACTCGTATATAAGTCATAGGAACTCCCTTGACTTTTAAACATCTCCACATGATTTTCCTAAGTATCCTATCATACGCCTTCTCTAAATTAATAAAAATTATGTGTAGGTTATGTTGTCTTTTCCTGCAGTATTTCATTAGCCCTAGTAACTTATATAATCATAGGGCCTCCCTTGACTTCTAAATACCTCCACATGATTTTCTTAGGTATCCTATCATATGCCTTCGCTAAATCAACAAAAATCATGTGTAGGTTACGCTATCTTTCCCTGAAGTATTCCATTAACCTTCTGAGGATAAGTAAAGCTTGCTTCGTGGACCTTCCTTGCATGAAGCCAAACTAGTTTTTAAAGATAGAAGCATCCTTTTTCAATTTCTTCTCAATCACCTTCTCCCATAATTTCATGGTGTATTTGATGCCTATATAGTTGTTGCAGCTTTGGAAGTTCCCTTTTGTTCTTGTATAAAGGAATTAATATACTAAATCTCCACTCATCCGACATTTTGGCAATCTTAAGAATCGTATTAAAAAGCTTGGCTAACCAAGTAATACCCTGTTTGCTTAGACTTTTCCATACTTTTATAGGTATCTCATTAGTCCCTACTACCTTAAAACTCTTTGTCTCCCTCAATGTTTGATAGATGCTTAATTGATTATGAAATTATTCCATAACACTTAGTGATTATTGACATAAAATTGCTTCAGATACTCACTTTGACTCATATGTGATTTTAGACACAATTTGGAAGCAAAGAAGTTAAAGTGAGTCGAAAGCACGATATTTGGGTCATTTTTCTAAGGTTAGTTTTCACTCGTCTTCATCGAGCAAGAAGAAAAATACAAGAACAAAATTAAAAGAAGAAAAACATGTAAATAACAGCTGAAAGCAGTTGAAGGCAGCTGGAAGGAAGCAGTCCATGACCAAAATGACGCAACGTGGATGGGAAGCAGCAGCACGAAATGGCAGCGTAGCAGATGGGAAGCACAAACACCTACGTTAAATGTAGCGTTCAAAAGACAAATCCGTGAGGGTTAAAAAGATAGGTGAACAGTAAGGTGGGCATAACTTGTTTATTTGTCACATCAAAGCTACAGTAGCCGGAGATAGACTAGAAAATAGAATAGAGAACAGAAGAGAGTTGCGAGAAGTATGGAGGCGCCATAAGGATTCTTTGGATAGGGTATTTTTATAGGGGCTGAAGCATTTTCTTGGGAGAGAACCATGAAGGGCTAGATGTCCCGACACTGATTCAAAATTGACATCGATGCCAACGACCTGGGTTAAGTGTATTTTACTATTTTTTTTTACTTCTTTCTCTCATTAGAAATTGATTGTGTTATCCTATATTAGTTGATTTGGGTTTTGTGTATGGATAATCAAATTTTTGCTATTGTTCGGTTATTTGTGTATGAACTCATTGGGTATTGTAAAAGGATGATTTTGATGCGTTTATTAAATCGTTTAATTGCAAACCCGTTGCGTAGAATTTTGATGTAATCTGTAATTGCTATACTGAAATTCATGTGTAGCGACTAATGATTCGTAATCACTAGGGATAACATGACCTTATCTTTAGAAGAGTAGTGACTAATGGTAGATAAAGTTGATGAGATTTTAAGAATTATTTGACTGATACATTTATATCAATCTCATTGTCTTTTGATAATGTGTGACCTTTATGACATATACATTCTGATTTTGCCTTGAATTTCTATTCGAGACAATATTTTTATCACATGCATTAACGTGGATATGATTAGGCATTCTTTGCTTTTCCAAACTACATTATCCAAATAGCCTACCCATTATATGATTTTCCTTTTTGATAAGCCCCTTTGAGCCTTTCTTTTTGTATCAAACATATTACATGCTTTATACTTAACCAAATTTCCTACCCAAGTCATAAAGCTAGTGGAACATTTGTGATTAGTGAGTTGTGGATGTACAAAAGTGTAAGTGTGGGGGTGTACATATGTGTGAGTTGATTAATGTTGGGATGTTTTGTTATGTCTTATCATTGAAATTCCCATGTTGATGTAATTTATTTTAATTTTTATAAGGAAAATAAAGAAAGAAAAAAGAAACGCAAAAGAAAAATGAAAAAGAGAAAAGAAAAGAAAATGAAAAAGAAAGAAAGAAAGAAGAAAAAGAAAAAGAATAAAGAATGAAAAAATTTGTTTAAATAAATTTATCAAGGAAGAAGTGCATGAGCTTGCAAAGTTATTCATAATTAATGCATCTTTTTAGAGTTGAAATGAAAGTATTATTTAAGTATGCTGAATGTGAGGTAGATGTTGGCTTGGAAGGTTTACTTTTGTGGTTTCAATGTATTGTTATCAATTGTATGAATGATTCCTTCATATTAGTATATGTTTCATATGATTTGTGTGTGAGAGCTGAACTGGATTGTGAAATATAGGTGTTGCATTCGTCATAGCTGACGGTACTCAATTTTGTATGAATGTTAACTTATGCACTGGTGGTATAATTGGGTGTCGCATTTGTTTCACTAGGAAATGAGTAAATGTTTTGGGTCTTTGAGCTTAATTTTAATATTTTACCCGAAGACAACCAAAAGCTAAGTGTGGGAGAAATTGATTGGTGCTTAATTAATTATGAAATTATTCTATAACACTTAGTGATTATTGACATGAAATTGCTTAAGATACTCACTTTGACTCATATGTGATTTGAGGCACAATTCAGAAGTAAATAAGTTAAAGTAAGTTGAAAGTACGATATTTGGGCCATTTTTTGAAGATTAATCTTCACTCGTCTTCATGGAGCAAGAAGAAGAAATTAAAGACAAGAAGAAAACTAAAAGAAGAAAAAAATGCGAATAATCGCTAGAAGCAGATGAAGGCAGCTAGAAGGAAGCAGTCCATGACTGAAACAACGCAGCATAGATAGGAAGCAGCAGCACGAAATGGCAGCGTAGCAGATGGGAAGCACAAATGCAGTGTCTGCGTAAAACGCTGACACCTGTGTTAAACACAACGTTCAAGAGAGAAGTCCGTAAGGGTTAAAAAGATAGGTGAACAGTAAGGTGGGCATACATGTTTATTTGTCACATTAAAGCTACAGTAGTGGGAGATAGAATAGAAAACAGAATAGAGAACAGAAGAGAGCTGCGAGAAGTGTGGAGGCGCTACTAGGGGTCTTCGGATAGGGTAGTTTTATGGGGGTTGAAGTATTTTTTAGGAGAGACCTATGAAAAGCTAGACGTCCTGACGTCAGTTCAGAGGTGACATCGATGTCAACGACCTGGGTTAACTGTAGTTTACTGTTTTTGTTGTTTCTTTCTCTCATTAGAAGTTGATTGTGTTATCCTATGTTAGTTGATTTGGGTTTTGTGTATGGATAATTAGATTTTTGTTAGTATTCGATTATTTGTGTATGAATTCATTGGGTATTGTAAAAGGATGATTTTAATGCGTTTATTGAATCGTTTAATTGCAAACTCATTGCTAGAATTTTGATGTAATCCGTAATTATTATGTTGAAATTCATATGTAGCGACTAATGGTTCGTAATCATTAAAGATAACATGACCTAGGTTCATGTGGTTGTTACCTTGATTAATTGGTTTTCCTAATTCGTAATGTTACTGCCTGATTAAATCTAAAGATCGTATCCTAGGTTATTCGGTAGTTAGGTTTAATTAATGATTGTATCTTGATTCAATAAAACTTAAGGGAAAACTCGGATTAATTGTTAACCCGTGATTAATAGTTGCTAAGAGAGGTTAGAAAACAACAAATCAATGAAATATGTTTAATTTGAGTGTAGGCCGAGATTGAAGCAAAAAATCATATTCCTATTGAGTTCCCCACTTTTATCATTTTTTGCATATTTTCTTTAATTTGTTTTTATTAGTTAGTTTCATTTTATTTTCTTCTTTCTAAAACCAAAACCCCCTTGTTGAGCCTAAGCACCAGTTAATTTCATTTCAACAACTTTATACACGCTCTCTGTGAGATCGACTTAGACTCAACACTACTATAGTAGTAGTCTAGTTATTTTATTTTGACTAGCATTATGACGCGCTGTCAACGTTTTATTAACTTCATCCTTTGTAATATGTCAGCAACATATAAAATTATGAGACTTCTCGGATGAGCTATGGTCTCCCAAAAAGATGTTATCATCTACATCTTCATTAAAGAGGTAAATTTCACATTTAAATTGGAATCAATTTTTAAAACTAGATTTGCGATTTAAATAATGTTATGGGCCTAAATAAAATTTAAATATTGATAATTCCATTGTAATTTAATTAAATTTAATGAATTTATATATTTTATCTTTTTACCTATTATTTTTATCACAATTATTTTAATCTAAGAATTAAATTTCAAAAATTAAAAGTTATGAATTTAATCAAAAATTAAAAATTCAAATTTAATTTTTATAAAAATTTAGCTGCTCTTCTTAACTATTTTAATAAATAAATAAATATTAATTATATAAATTTGTTATAATTATATAATTATGTATATTGAATTTTATTTTATTTTATTTTACTTTAAAAAGGAATTTATAATTATTTTTATGTGATAAATAATTAACAATTTTTAATTTTACTTGATTTCATTTATTAAAACATAAACTAATTGCGTAGAGTTAGACTTATGGTCTAGATTTAAATTTAAAATTTTTATAATAAGTTAAATTTGAATTTAAAAATTAGGTCAAATATGAATCTTAAAATTTTAGAAGAAATTTGTGATGGATTTTGGTTGATCGTAATCTAGCTCAGCCCGCCCACGGGCCTTGTCACGATTTGTCTGAGTGGTCCCTGCTCGCTGCTGCAATTATAAACGGTGGATATACATGTCCGCAAGATTCTGTTCTTTTATCATTTTACCGAAGTCTTGATCTCTTCTTGTAATTAGTCGTTTGGTTCTGCGATAGGGTCTCCGAGGTAACGTCTACTAACTCCTCTATCAAATCTCTTTTATCTTCCCTTCTATGTCTTTTCATCTTCTATGCATAGCCTACAAATAAAGAACTTGTCTAGATGGAGCTTCAAAAGTTTCTTAAATTTTGTCGTTAGGAGCCTGTCATTCACTTTTCTGATTGATTTATGTTTTGTTTCGTTGGAAAGTGTGGAAAGGAAAAATAACGGGAACTTTTTCTTGTCTTGGTAGCTATTTTTCATCTTGTATCCTGTAAAAATGTGGAGTAATTTACTTGATAATGAAAAACTATGTTATGTAGCTCTGTTTGAAACACTTGTTTCAAAATATTTTATTATTTAGAAATATCTTTGAGACTTCTACCCTACATGTTTGCATAAGATAATACAAGAGGTTTCCCGGATAAAAATATTCCCTCCAATGAGTTCGGTTTTGGGTTCTGGTGCCAGTGTCTGCTCCTGTTTTGAGCTGCACTATTAGCATTTTTTGTGACAATGGTGTTTATTTTTTTATGATGCCTGATATAAACGTTGAACAGATGTTTATGTGATTTGGGTTTATTGATGGTTGGTTTGGCTTTCGAGTCAGTTACTGGGTCATGTTACCCTGATGTAGGAATTGGTGTCTTGTACTATACACCCCATTGTAGTTTGCTCATCTCATATGTTGAGAGTCTCAAGTATGTGATCAGTTGCAGTTTCCAAGTTAAAGCTGACAGTTGAATATATAATTGAAGCAGGTTTTGAATGCATATGTAGAAGCTTGTGTTAACTGCGTCTTATGACTATGTTTAACTGATAGGAGAGTTTAACTTCTTCCACACGGAGTTGTAGAAACTTGGTGGACTTTGATATGGTCATTAACTCTGTTAGCTTCACCTTCCAAGTTACTTCTAGCTCATGTCTCCATTACTCTGATTAAGCACTGATTGGGGTCTAATTTTCTTTACATGTTCTTTTTATGTTTCAGGTAGCGGGATAAAAGGGACATATGGAATATGGAGTTATTATGGTGTATTGACAAGAAGCCTTGCATTACCTCAGCATTAACAATTTTTGCTTGACTCCTTCAACTTTAGTTAACCTCTGGGAATTGCCTAACTTGTACCCTACAAAAGGTAGGACAAGTTTATTCGATGAATTCCCTATTATTGTCCTCACCTCTATTCATTAAATTGCATCCAAGTTATTTCTCCACTTGTTGTCCATTACACCCTTTACGTATTTCCACTAGTTGTCACAACATCACTCGTTCTAGCTGCATGCCTTTTCTTCAGCTCTCAGCCCCCAATAAAAAACACTTTCCCTTGCTCACTAGTCACTTTTGTACTGAAGCTACATTTCCATCGAGTGAAGGATCAATATCTGTAATTGATTTTCAAGAATTGGTTGAAAAAGATTGGTCCTTTCTCGATTTGGATGAGTTAAATTCCAATGAGGAGCATATCGAACACATTGGCCGCATTATATCTGCAGGAGGAATTCAAGATGATTCAAGGGTTTTGGTTTCAATTGGATCAGAAAAATTTGTAGATCACTTGGTTAAGACTTCATCTTACAATTTCTTGCTTGTTGTTCATGATTCACTTTTTCAATTAGCTGTTATCAAGGAAAAGGATGACGAGGTCAAATGTTGGCAAGGGGAGCTGATAAGTGTACCAGAAAAGTGGGCACCGTTAGATGTTGTGTTTCTCTATTTCCTACCAGCTTTGTCATTTACTCTTGACCAGGTTTTTGCAGCACTTGCAAAATGTTGTTCACCAGGTAATTGTGAATGCAATGAGTTTATCTTTTTTTTCACTTGAACCAGTTAAACACAAACATCAATTTCCATTTCAGTGTTCTGACTAAAAATGCATATACAACAATGTAATGCTGTTAGAACTTCATTAACTAATTAATCGTATCAGTCATCTTAAATTGGTGGTCATCAGAGATTTCGAATCCCTGTTTGAGCTTCTGACCTCTGAGCAATGATTATTAGGTGCAAGAGTGGTTATTAGTCATCCCCTGGGAAGAGAAGTATTGGAACAGCAGAAGAAACAGTACCCAGATGCTGTGATTGCTGACTTGCCTGACAGAGTAACCTTGCAGAAGGTTGCAGAAAATTATACGTTTGAGATGATTGAGTATGTAGACGAGCCAGGAATTTTTCTTGCTGTTCTACGGTTTAGTGAGGTGAAAAACTTTCAGCGGAGCATTTCTGTAAAGGGTGGTGCCCAGATGCCTTAAAATTACGAGGTTGAAACAAAAACTTCTAAAAAAATCTGGAATTGCTGAACCTTACGTATGTTAGAATCTCTTTTTGGTAGAGCGGATGTGAGCATTATCTGTTCTTCATCTTATTCCTTTTCACATTTCTTGGCCCTTGAAGAAATGCTCTTCACTTAATCATTCCCTGCAGATATTAGGTTGGTTGCTCTTTTTTTCATTATGCTTATGGGTTATTAACACTGCATTTGAGATTTGAAAGGGAACAGATTTTATGGAACAATGGTGTTGGCTTATGTAGCCAAGACTTTTCCAGGCATCTATATGGTTTGGTGGTCGATTAACCCTCTAGTTATACGTCTGTTCAGGAAATGTTGTACAAGAGCAACGAAGTCTGCAATCTGTATCAATATTTTAAGTTTGGTGGCCCAGTGACTCTTAGTAGGGCTGGGGTAGCCAGATTTCCCTTGTCTATCTGCACGCCTAAGCAATTTTTGGAAGTGCTCGGTAAAGCTACAGAATTTGGTTCTTTAGATGTACCAAAAAAAAAAAAAAACTGTGTTATCCTACGTAGAACATGAGCTAATTTATCCACAACTTGAATCGTATTATCACCATGAACTAATATATCGGGAAATGATCTGCAACAGTCCTTATAACTTCGTCATGTGTTACCAAAATACAAGATCAACTTATCACAGGAGGGCATGACCAAGATCTATTCTTGCTTAACTAAACCCCTCCAGGCTCTTTTCTACCTGTTCAAACAAATATTTGAGTGAACCTGTGCCAAGACTTGCAGTTAGCTATTGACAACAAAAAACAGGACTGGTGGCAAAGATGACCGAAATTTGCTGTGCCTTGGTCGTTGCAGTTGCTGGGATGTGCTGCAGCAGTTTTGTTGCCCTGAATATGGCTTGAAGAGTAGTAACAGCATACGGCCTAGTAGTACTGGGATTCTTTAAAGGCATCTACATTTCATTAATTCAAACCGCTACTGTAGCTTAGATCAAAACGTAAAAAGTGTAAGTTTAATTTTGATATGTTCGTTGGAATATGGGTTAGAGTTTATAATTTTGGAGCACTCAAATTTAATTTGATATGTTCAATTTAAACATTTAAATGACGGAATAATCTAAATTAAATGTATTAAAAATGTTAAAAATTTTAAAACTTTAAATCTTATTTATATTTTAACGAAAATGTTAGAGTTAAAAGTGCATTAAATTTGTTTTCTATCTTAATTCAATTATTTTGCATATTTTTATATCAAACTGCTTAATATTTGTCATTTGTTAGCGCCCAAATTAGCTACCAACTTTTCTTTTTCTAATGCACTGGAACTTGTCAATTTCAATTGTTTATATGTTTTTGTAAGTGTTTAATATTTTTCTTTTGCTAGTACTTAAATTAACACTAATATAACATAAATTTATTATTTTTAAAATATTCATATGCATCCCACTACAATTGGATGAAACTGTCAATACCAATGTGACTAATCACTGACAAAAATAAGACTTTAACAAGGAGTCTGTCCTTTTAAAATTTAAATTAAACATTTTGAAATAGTTAAATTTTAATTTGAACGTTCTAAAATATTAAATTTTGATATTTAATTTGATGAAAAGATTAAAATTAAAAATACACAAATGATCATCAGTTTCAATATACTCGTGAAAGAAAAATCATACCATTAATATGAAATGCTGACCGATACAGAAAACCTCAAGCATTATACCACACCCAAATCGCTCTCTACATTTAAAAATGACACAAATTGGATATCAATCAAACTAACTGTAGCTAAAATTGGACTTTCTCAGAGGAAGATTATTGAGTGCTGGCTTACGAAGTCTTCAAACTCCAAATACCATACAAGAAGATAGGGACTGAACTCCCAAATAGCCACCTTGCTACTTCTTATTGACGTATTCAGAAGAATGAAAACCTCAAGCCGTTACTTGCTGCAAACAAGTTATACTCTTCCATAGTGGTTTCTTTCTTATTGAAAACAGAGTCATTTTCAATTTCATCTGCCATTATTTTTGAAGATAATTCTCCATTTCCTGCTTTTGATGGCACACAATCTTGTTTATTTCCTGTTGAAAGAGCTACAGGACCACCAAAATGGAACAAAGAAAATCCAGAGTCGCCATTACGCAACTTGGCAATGTCATCAATTTTCATACCTTCACCAGCTTGCACTTCTGGACGATGTTGGGCAGCTAAAGGTATTCTCTCTCCGGTAGCTTCAGTTATTATTGTCTGCCCTTTATGTGCATGCTTGTGCTCCTCTGAGTTCAAGCCATTGGCTTTGGAAAGTGGCTTGTAGGCTTGAACTGGACCAGGCGTAAACACGGGACTTGCCAAATGCTGCACCGGGCTGTATTGCATACATAAGCTTGAGTTTCCGTTCAAATCATAACCAAGAGAGCCGGCATACAAGTATTGGTTTGGGTGAGGAAAGGGCATTAAACCATGAGCTGGAGTTGCTGGCCAAGAAACTGGATTTTGGTGATAGTAACCAAATGCTGAAGGGGCTTGAAACAATGGAAATTGTATGCTTTGATTATGCACAGGTGAGAAAACGCCTTGATGTTGTGAACCAACACTGACAGTTAGTATTCCATTATCAGGGCTTGGACAACTTTTCGAATGCAGATTTCTCTGAGCAGTTCGTCCAGGACCATCTAGTGAAGACCCAGATAGTTTCATGTTTCCTAAGGCCTCACCTCCATTTGTACTCACTTTATTCTCCATCACTGCTTCATGATTAAGAAGACCATTATGATACCCAGAATTCATTCTCTTTCCATATTCTAGTTCATCATGAGTGGAGAAACCATTGTGAATATACATAGTGTTGTCTCTTCCTTCTGATTGTTGGCTGGCATCTTCTGAATCAGAAGTGGATGAAGACTCCAGAATTCCATGGTTTGAAGAGGCTGGATTGCTATCACCTTCACTGGCGGACGATGAGCAGTTGTCAGAAATTGAAGCGCTACCTTCAGGAGTTGCACCTAAATCTGAGCTTTTAGCAACACAGGAACTCACTTCCTCACAAGAAGCATCTCTTGAAGAACAAGGATCATTCACTTCTGCTTGGTCTCCACTCTGGCTGCCTTCTTCAGCTTCAAAGCTGGAGATCCCCAATTCCTTTTGCCTACTATGTCTCTGATCAATTGCACAGGAGTTTTCTGTGACCACAATTGAACATGTATCACCATATGACTTGGTAAGCTTGCTATTAGATTCCACTCCTGCAGTCTTTACAGGAGATGATCTCAAAGTAATGTCAGTATCTGAGTTGCTCCTAGGATACTTCTTTTGTGATTCCATAGGTTCCCAAACCTTCCTAGAATGAGGTATATCCCTACTGGAGGAATTGTAGCCGCCAAGGCATCTGCTTTTGGGTCTTCCGCAACCATCACGGATGCTATCTATTTGATTATACTTGTGTGCACGATAAAATTGCTTGGATGCATCTAATGCAGACTCAGACTTTCCCACAGATTTGCGCTCTCGGCCAACTCTAACGGTAGAAACACATGGTTCAACCTTTGATCTACTATCGTTGCTTTGGTGAAAGCAGCAAGCATGGAAATCAAATCTTTCATTCATCCTGTTATTAGAACAATGAAATTTCTCACAGAACCTAAGCCCACAACTTCGACCAATGCATTTAGGTCCATTTATTCTTAATTGACTACTTGTTCCATCGATGCCTCTTGAAGTAGTTTCCACATTTTCACTTTGAAGTCTTGAATCAGACTTGTTAACAGCATCCCCACTTTCTACACCTACTCCAAGTCTGTGTCTATCAAACCATTTTAGTGATTGATCAAACTGAGTATCTTTCCGAAATTTCAATCTCCGACGAGAAAATTTTGACTGTTCAATCATAAAAGTGCTAGTCCCATCTTTCAAATTTCTAAACTCCCCATAAGGGCCCTCTAAGGATTCATTTTGCATTGAGGATGTGTAATGTTCATTTGACAAAATTTGTACCTGAATATCAGGCGATCTGGGCCTTGACAAATATGTATCACCTGTTTCACTTGTGGAGTCCCTACAATCAATGGCATTACTAGGTTCTTCATCAACACTTGGCGACTCATCCTTCAAAACATTAGGAAGAACAGAAATAACGTCTGATTCAGGCAACTTCTTTTCTTTATCCCTTTCTTTGCCTTTTAATCTCTCCTTTCTTCTAAGCTTTTTCTCTCTTTCTTTTGTTCTTCTCCTCTCCTTGCGCTCTTCTTCTTCACGCTTTTCCTTCTCCTCTTCCTCAAGAAGTTTCATCTGAGGGAAACATGATGCTAAGAATTAAAGTACTATGAATCCAATTTTATGATTGAGATGCCCAGAACAAAAAAAAAAAGACCTGTTTTTCCAAGGTAATAATTTCTTTGCATGCAACATGAACTCGTTCTTCCAGCAGTTTTAGAGCAAGACAAACAAAGATGCTGTGAGCATTTTGACGCGCAGTTCCTTCTCTAAATGCCTTCTCAACCTGCAAATACACACAATCTGTTGAGCATGCCAAATTCAAACACAACAGCTACAAATTGTCTTGTCATGCACATAGAATTTTGATAATGGCTATCTTCACACTCAATTGGCTGCTACGTCTACAAAATATACTTACTGTTGCATAGATAAAGTACAACGACCTCCCCTCCAATCAAACAGTTGATCCTACATTTTCCTACTATAAGAACACATGATGGTCCATCTACCAGAAAAAGGACAAAACTATGCAAAATTTAGATATTAAAAATCCATGTGTGTTAATAAATTCCATGTTGAGAAGTGGGTCCAAAAAACTTGCAATCTTTCAGCTAACAATCAGATAGGATAGCAAGCACATTGCAACAATATAGACATGCCTGTTCCTTGAAAATAACAGTTGCAGCATCCAGAAGAAATTCACGAGCAAGTTCAGGACTCTTCGCATGCTTTTGGGGACGGGAGCACTCTCCATCTAGCTCATTTCCATCCTTGTCCATGGAATCATCATCCTAGAAGTGTACAACAATTTACAATAAATTTTAAGATTCCAAATATGGCTCTAAACAGCCCAGTGAAAACATAAAAGGAAAAAGAATAGGAATTAGATAAGGCCCACAGAATCCAAATTACCTCTTCTTCCTCAGCTTCTTCAGCATGCTCAAAAAACCTTCTGATACTTTCCCCTTCAGTGATAGTAACAAAACCATCACCTACCAGTAGCCTGCAATGCACACATTGTTGACCCTTTAATGAATGAGCTTTTACAGAATACTCATTACACCGGCCATCTAATTTCCAAGCCCTGAGGGTGATATGACACGAAGTCAAACCAGTAAGATCCAGGCCACTGACTTGGACGTTTCCATTTGTGCCTACATTTTCAAATTCTAGGATGTCAGTTTTTCCCTCCCCACTTCCAATTGCCCATTCAAAATGATGGTATGCTCCATCAGCATCGGCAAAAGCTTGACGCCAATCAGCTTGTACGGAATCATCTGACACCTGGTAAAATAGTGGAGAAAATTTGTCATGCAAGTCCACTTCAAAGCTTATATCAAGACGTAACATTTGTTTCATTAAACAAGATAAAATGTCAGTTGTTCTTGATAATCTTTTACTCATCTCAGGAAGTAACATATATTGCACTAAAGAATGACCTCGTATTGGAATCTAGTATCGGCAACACAAAACCAGTTCGTGCAGCGAGTTTCTCGCCGCATGCGTTTCAGCTCCTTTAGCTCCTTGAACTCACGTATGACATTCCTTCTACAATCTCTGCAAAATCTCTTGCTGTCAAACCTGTGGAGTAAATTTTTTTAATTAAAAAGAATCGCTTAATAACATCAAACATGCAGAATTAGAACCCTAAGGATAAAAGCAAGAACAGGAAAACTAGAACCAGATAACAAATCTTTTAAAACTCTCAATAATTTTATTATGTTCCAACTAACAAATAATTTCCTGATGATCCAAGGAATGAAAGATAAAGATGTAATATTGTCCACGTCAAATCTAGGATTCTGACTTAAGCTAGATTCATATATAAAATCCAAAAACCATTAACAAGTCCAAAGTCACAGTAATTGCATGTCACAGAAACGGAATTGGATTAAGCAATTTGAACTGAAATCTTCAACGAAAGAGCATGCCTAATGTAAAGCCTAATATGCAAAGTATGGTGATCTCATACTCACAAAAATCAACGGAAAAAATTAATTTCATTCACTTAAATATTAAATACCCCCAACATCACTCTCTTTTTATAGAATGTTTGTCCTTGTCAGGGAAACTACTCATATCCAGAAACATTTCTTGTAAATCCAGCATCATCTTATCCTTGTTAGAGTGCCTTCACATCAAACTATAATTCTCAACAAAATGAACCAATATTTTTGGCTTTGACAGATTGCACATGTTGCCGATGATTGAAAAGTCATTTCTTGAGCAAGTATTGCTCTAATCCAGAAAAAGTTAACACTTTACAACCTTAAACCTATGACTATAATCATGATTATAACAATAATTACAGAAACCAACAGAAAATATTGGCAACTTGATGAGCAAACAACAAGAACACATCTTTCCATTACTTCCAAAATATGAATACAATAATTTAGCTTTTTCCCAATAGTTTCTTCCTTCTGTCATCAAACATCTTCTCAAATCAAGGCCTCTCCCAAATATCACCTGAAAATCTAAGAAGCCTAAAACCAACCTAGTTTGTGCTGAACATACAGGTCTTGGTGAAAAGAAAAAAAAAACAAACTCATAAACACATTTTAATGGGATGGCACAACCCCCGTATCTCCACTATCAACAAATCAATTCCTCAAAGTACGAAATCATCTTCCCCTACTCTTCCTCTTAATTTGTGAAAATTGTAGCTGCAACAAATTCACAGGATGATTTCTAAGGATGTATTAGACCACCTAGGAACCATGACTAGCCATAAATATAAAAGTTACAAACTCAAGTAGACCAAGGAAATTGTTTTTCGTTACAAGCATTTGATTACTGAGAAAACATATTTGAGTAGTAGAAATGAGGTGGTTTTTCCCAATATAAAGGTCAAACTGTCAATCCTAGTACACATGAACCCGCACTCTTTTTAAGTATGAGGCAAGTAATCATTTGTGTCCTAATTCCAGCCATCCATTTATTTTCTCACTAACACCATACATCACAAACAAGCCAATCTTTGAAGAAGCAAGCTAAAAACTTCTTCCTATTCTATGTCAAATATATCAGAACAATTGGTTTTGTTTTTTTTTTTGGGAGATTGAAAAGCATTTGGTCAACTTCCATTAAATTCTAGTACTTGGCTTTATAAACAACAAGCAATTCACTGACCACACACCTATACATGAGCCTCTCAATGAAATCTTCTTCCTTCATCCTTAATAAGGAAAGTCGCGTCTCTTCTCCAAGTGCAGACCAGAAGTCCACCAATGTGTCACAAGATAGTCTGGCAGTGTGCAATGCGCATGTTTCTCTTGTTCCATGCCCTCTACCATAACTTGCCATCCCTTGGCTTATCCATCCCCTACCTCCACCACCACAAGCATCAGGATAGAGTAACTCCCTTTCCCGTTCTCTTGCACGTGCACTGTCAAATACCTAATTTCAAGTGGAAAATCAACCACTAAAGAAAAAAAAAAAAAAAAAGGAATGACAATATAAACAATAATATTAAATGAGACTCACATTCTGGAGTCCCTTAAGGGACTTGGAATACAAATAGCAGTCCAATAGTGTTAAGGATCCATCCCGTGTGGTGGTTAGACCTCCCCAAGGATGGATAGATGGATCATGTATCTCATCTTGATGTCCATTATCAGTATTAAATTCACCATCACTCTGATTTTTCGAGTCTCCTAGTCTGCTGCAAGGAAGGCTCCCGCCACCCTCCTGCTGCAAAGACTTGCCATACATAACAATTTGCAAAAATCCTTCAAGCAACAGCCCGTTACATCTTGAGCAGTACATGTTTTTACGAGCTTGTTCAAATAAGGCGTGCTTGTCAATCCGCAGAAGCTTATGCCGTGCTTGTGGTGATAACTCACACCAGAACTGTGCCACAGTTGTAGAAACTTCATACAGTTACGACTTCAGAACTTTGAAAATTTTTAGTCAACTTAGAATTAAAATGCAAAACATAAAGGTAGTTGTTTTATTTATTATCCCATCCAATTTGGTACTTATTAGAATAGACAAAATGGATTCCCTGTCCCTTTGTCTCTCAAAGAAAGGGGAAATTCCCAGGAACAGAAGTTATCAAACTAATTCTTTAATTTCCATATGCAGCGACCTGGAATATCAGGTTTGCCTCAGAAGATTTCTCCCATGAAAAGAATCTCAAATCTACACATAATTCCAAATGTTCCGATCAACCATAATGTGAGTGTAGTGAAAAATTAAAAGATACAACTGCCATTACATTAGCAGCCCTCATTAGAGAGACTCATAGTTTAAAATCAGTTATTCAGTCCCATTCCCAAAAAATGATGCGACCAAACGCCCAGAATGTTGGAAATCATCCCATAAGTTAGCCCACAAAGCCTCCCATTTTCGAGGGCTGAGTTCAATATCAATTACCACAAAGAGTCATCATTCACCAAAATGAAAATTGCCACACTACCACCAATCTTACTAAACTGCCACCAAAGTTCAATCGGACAAAGAAGTGATGAACAGAAAAGGTGAACACAAATAATAAGGTGAACTGGATCTACAAATAAACCCCAAAAGACAAATTAAACATCAAACCCATCAATCAAAGACTAACTGAAAAAGGTATGACTGCAAGATCCAATTGAAAACCAGATTATCATCCAATGAAAGAGACAAAATGATCCAATTCAATCCAGGAATAGAAAGCCCAGAAAAAAATTCAAACAAAAAAAAAAAGATATAACAGGAACGCAATCACGTACCTTTTGTAGCTGATTATAGCTAACATCATCGCGGTGCTTTGACCAGAATCCATTTGCAGAAATCGAGTAAACTCCAGATGACCCATTACTGAATTGCTCATTTCTCTGCGCTAATCCTGGCATGGTCTCTTTCTATTTTCTCCTAATTTCTATTCAATCAATTATTATTATTCTATCAAAATCATAACACAGTCTTAACAAATTCATTAATCAAATATTCCAAATTGGAACGCCCAACAAATCCCAAGAAAACAAACCAAACGAATCAATCAAATTGCATCGAATTAGACAATAAGCAAACTACGGGACTCAAATAACAAGATTCATTCTTTTTCAAAAAAAAAAGAAACGAGTGAAGACATGCTCTTTCCCTACTTGGATCGATGTGGAGGGATTCAGATTTAAAAGAGATCGATTTTAGAAGATAGATTGGGAAAGAAATTGGGGTTTTTGGTTTGATAAATAGATGAGATTTGGAGCTCTGCAGCTTCCTCATATATCTGTGTGTGAGTGTGTATATATAGATATATGCTTGAATACATATATGTAATCAGGACAAGAGAAATATAGAGCGAAAAAAGAAAATCGATGAAGAATTGGAATGTAATAAAACTTCTTATTAATCGACACTCTGACACAAAATTACCACATTATAATTTTTTTCCCCTTATTATTGAGTCTTATTTTATTTGCGTATTATTTCTTCTCTACAAAACAAAATTATTTGTAATGCGGGATTAGAAAAAATAAATAGTTAAAGTAATTTTAAATAATTAAAGTAATTTTAGTTATAAATTTAGTTGAAACTATAAAGGCCTCGTTTAATTATTGGTCAATCAGCCAAAAATAACTTATTGACCCAAATCAGCTGGTTGAATTTATAAAAAAGCTATTTGAGTTGTTTGGTTATTAGTTGGTTGTGTTAGCTAATTCAACCCAACCAACTCATTTTGAAGAAGCTCCTCTAGATGAGCGTTTTCAGTTAATCAACTGATAGTTTTTATGTTAATGTCGATCTTGCCCTATACCTATCTAGTCTCTTCGTAAGATTGGCACTGGCGACCTAGCAGAAGAAATAACAAAAGTCTTCTCCTTCTTCTTCTTCTTCTTCTTCTTCTTCCATTGTCTCTACAAAGAAGCAAAGTTCATTTTCTTTAGCGAAAATGTCAGACGACGATCACCACTTTGAATCAAAGGCCGATACTGGAGCCTCCAAGACCTATCCTTAGCAGGTCATTACGATTCGCAAGAATGGCTACATCTTCATCAAAAATCATCCTTCCAAGGTACTCCTTGCCAATCTCTATAGCTTTCAGATCATTTCGGTGTTTGTTAATGAATTCGTGTCTGGGTTTTTGTTGTTTTTACGAGATCTCGATTGTGTCAAATTTGTTTTTGTCAATTGTTGAAGTAAAAGTTGAAATTGGTGTTGATTTGGCTTA
>JAOTAY010000004.1:25443704-25456072 GCA_025629805.1 Erythroxylum baracoense
ATTTCTGTAAAAAATGATATATATATATATATATATTACTAATTCGTATTAATTCATATATTTATGTAAATATTATTATTTCTATTATATATATGTATATAATATATATATATATATATATAATAACAAATATGTATATCATTAATTAGTATTAATTATAATATATTTAACACCAATCAAAAAAAATTGTGTTCTTTAGAAATTAATTAATTAATTAACTAATTAGCTAATTATGATTTAACTATTGATAATTATAATATAATAAATGAATTAATTTATTAAATTTTAATTTATTTAAAAATTAATATAATTAATAGATTAATTAATATTTTGTATTATTTACTAATTAGCTCATATATTTTCTGTCATTTTTATTAATTTTAATTTATATATAATTATTTTGCTTATTACATTATAATTAATAAATTGACGTGAATTTCATTATATATATTTATATATCTATGTTACTATTCCTTTTTCACAATACTGAATTTAAATTTCATTATATATAATAATAAATATATATATTACTAATTCGTATTAATTCATATATTTATGTAAATATTATTATTGCTATTATATATATATATATAATAACAAATATATATATATATATATCAATAATTAGTATTAATTATAATATATTTAACGTCAATCAAAAAAATTTGTGTTCTTTAGAATATAATTAATTAATTAACTAATTACCTAATTTTGATTTAACTGTTGATAATTAGTTCATATATTTTTTTGTCATTTTTAATTAATTTTAATTTATATATAATTAATTTGCTAATTACATTATAATTAATAAATTGACGCGAATATAATATAAATATTTTTTAATAATATTATTTATTTATTTATTTTATATTAAAATATATTTTTTAACAATGTTTTATATATATATTATATATATATATATAATATTATTGTTATATTCAAAGTTGCTTACGTTCATTTGCATCATAGCAATTTTTAACTATTCAACTCCCAATGTCGCTGCCGTGCATATGCACGATAGCGACACTCCCTTTTAAATCAACAAAGTCACCCTCGTACAATCTATATAACTCTTCTCCATTCCCCTTCTTCTTCCTCAAACTTCGTTTTTTTCTCTTCCAACTTAAATTCCTCTACCTTATTGATAATCCATTTCTTTATTCCATACATTTTTTAAATCCAACTAAATAAAACTTATACTCCAAATCTTAACAAATCCGAAATTCATATATACTACCTACAGTTAATGTTTTTTTGGAAAAATTAAATATGCTTATACTTACATAATAATTATACTTAAATAACGGTTAATGAATATTTTTCCATTTCATAATAAACAGTTAATGTTTTTAACTATTTAATAAATTAATTTTTATTTACCCTTCATATTAATTATTATTACCTTATATTATTTTAACCCTTAACTAATAACAAACTTAATTAATAACAAAACATTTTACATTTTTATATTCTACCTTTTATATTTTCAATATAATATATTTAAATCTTTTTTATAAAATTTGCCTTACATATTTAAAATTTCTATTATTTGATAACAACTTTTTCCTTACATTATAACCGACCGACTAAATTGACTGAGCATTATCATGTGCATCGTGCAGTTTTACCCTGCTAGTTCTTGGGCGACCACTTGCATTGTCATATTAGAGAAAGTTTGATGCAATTAGGCCTAGTCAAAAAGGTCGTCGTTGAGGTCGTGCCATCTTGTCAATGGACAGCGCTTCTTTTGACCTGAATATCGTATTTACACGCTCTTCACTTGCGGGATTCTTCTTACATGAATGTAACTATTTCCCTAGCTTACACATAATATGGGCCCAAATCAAAACAATAGCAAGATGAATAAAAAAGTATTCAATTTTTTTTTTTAAAAAAGAAGAATAAAAATGTCATAACGCGGTACTTTCACCTTGCCAAATAAGTAATCAATCTACTGCTCCATTGATCCAAGAGTAATTCCAAATCCAGTTTAAAGAGCATTAAAAGTTTAAAAATATTGATTCCCAACCCCTTTTTGTTCAAGTGTTTACAAAGGATTAAATACACTACTAGAACTGATACGGTCTGGTTTTTTCCATTTCAACTGTGATGTTTTGAAAATTAGCACTTACATCTCCTTTATCTTACTCCATTACATTTATAATAAATCATGAATATTAATTAATTATTTATTTCAAAATTTGATCATACTCTTGTCGTATCTGTAGAATAGTTTTCAAAACAAGCTCACCTCAACCACTGCAGCTTTATAAATGTCTTATCTCTAATGGTATCTGTAAAACGAGTTGAGAGAACAATATTCCAAAGTTCTCTCGACTCGTTTTGTGGATATCATTTGTAGAGAGGGTTAAACAATGAATATTAATTCCATTAGGATTTAAACCTACTTATAATAAGTATCGGACATTTAGTAATTTAATTGAATTTAAATTCTAATTTTAATTAAACCTTAACAAATAATTCTAATTAAATACTAATTGTGCTCAAATATTAATCACATCTTATGTGACTTCTAAATTCCTTAAGTGACAATTCTTGTCAAAACATATTTTATATGTTATTCCTGACCTTACCTCTAATTGTTTGTAATCATGAGTTTGCTTATCCAAACCACACAAATTTAATTAAGTAGGACTCACTGTCATAAGGCTAGACATATTTGAATTAAAGCGATCTTGAGTTTGCTCAACATGCCTAACAATAAACAAAACTCTGGTTTATTCTTAAATAATGGACAACAACAAATATGTTCAAAATATGTACTTAATATTTTTAGTGAGGAATTTAGTTTTGTTAGCCATATCAAACACAAAATTATTTGTAATGACATTACATAAATAAAACATGTAATTTAACATACATCCAATATATATATATATCAAACATATAAATAAAGCATATAACTTATACACACGTAATCAAATTGTATGCGTAAAATATCAAGTTTTGTTTAATTCTAGTTATTAATTTTAATAATCTAAAATAATATTTTCAACTCCTTGGAAAAAATATATTAGATTAAACTCATTGATTCCTAAATTAAGTAAGTTCATATTCCAAAAAAGATTTTATTTAATTTGAAAATAATTTTCAAATCCGATTGGAAACTATTTCTAATTATCTTGACTCCTTTAACAAAATTTAATTGAAAAAAAATTTCCAATAATTATTCTTTTTTACTTATTATAATTTAGAAAATTTATTTTTTCAAAATTATATGAATAACAAATTATAATCCAATTAGAAACTATTTCTAACTAATTAAAAATTACTTTTTTAATTAAAAAACTATTTTCTAATATTAAAAGGAAACTACTTTCAAAATTAAATAAAACATTTTAAAATTTAATAAAGAAAGTCATTTATATCATGTATTTAGAGATTGATTTCTCATTAATTAAAAGATCTTTCCTTAATCAATTAGATTTTCCAAATATTAAAGAAAGCTAAATTTCTTAATTAATAAATAAAAACACTTTTCGAATTTTAATTAAGAAAAATATCGTTTCTAATAAATCAAGAAAATTATTATTTATAAATTTGAAAAACAATTTCTAAATAAATAAAATAATATTTCTCTAAACAAATAAAATTAATAAATTTCATTTATTTCATTAAAATTGGAATAAATAAATTTAATTTAGAAACACCTTTCTTAATTATTTAAGAAAGAACCTTTTTTTTGTAAAAAAGTAGCGAGAATGAAAAACCCTATGAAAGAGTCAGGATTCTCTCAACCCAGGGCGATGGCGGCCACTTGCGACAAGGTCAAGTTCCGGATTAGGGATTCGACTGAGACGACTGCGATGGCATATGCTACGACAACTCCTTCTGCGGACTCCTTGGAATGCATCGGTGGCGTTCAATATGTAACGAACGGTGGCGAGGGCGCGACTTTTGGTGCAACTCGATCGTATAAGGCATCACTCGGTGTTCCAGCGATCGAGAAGGTCGTGTTTAAATAAGATGATATCACAATGGTGAGGGACTCATCTGGAGTCTGCTTTTTGGTGATTCCGGGATTGCTAGATCGATTGAACAAACCATGGCGTTATTCCGTGGTAGTGAAGGTTCTTGGTAGGAAAGTTTCCTATGGATTGATATGTAATCGTTTCAAGAATCTGTGACAGTTTTCAGTATCACCGAAGGTTGTTGATTTAGACAACGATTACTTCTTGATGAAGCTCAGTAATGAGGATGATGTGAATAAAGTTTTGCTTGGTGGTCCGTATGTTATACTAGGGCATTACCTGGTATTACAGTCTTGGTACCCGGTATTCAACCCCTTGGCGACGCATGCACCTACGGTTACGGCGTGGGTGAGGTTTCCGAACCTGCCAGTGTATTTTATCAGGATGATATCCTTCTATCGTTTGCCAGAGCTGTGGGCAAACCAATCCGATTGGATCACACTACTAGCGATGTTGAGAAAGGACGTTTTGCACGCATAGCTGTGGAATTGGTTATGACGAGTCCTTTGGTTTCGGGGTTTTTTCTAAATGAGTCATGGCAGAAGGTTGTTTATGAGAAACTTCCGCAAATTTATTTTGGTTGTGGTCGTATTGGACACAACAAGATAGCGTGTCCTCATGCACCTCAGACATCTGTGATTACTGAGGTGAGCAGTACCATGCAAGCTGTGGTTAAGGATATATATAGGCCTTGGATGCAAGAGACGAGACGTCAGATTCGGAAAAAATCAAGAGATGCCTCACGCGGTCGTGGTCGGTCACGGGAACGAGAAGGGACGAGAGCGAATGCCACCACTAGAGGAAGAACTGATGAAGGCAAATAGCGTGCTAAGAGATCTCGTTTTGCTATTTTAGCCATGGAAACCCTAGATAAGAAAGAAGACGGCTTTGGCCCTAGATGTTAAAGAGGCTTCTCGTCCATCGAGTGCAATTCGTGCTGTGCTCAAACCGAATTCTGATGCAACCGAGACTGCGGGTCCGATCTAGTACGCTAGTCAGATGTTGGTGATAGGTTTGAATGCGACCTCTGCTGGATCCCGTGGTCCTGTTAGGGATTAAGTGATACAGGGTATGCCGGATATGACTGCGGCTGCTGCGACCTGCGACTACCGATGCGGGCATTGTTGGGGTACTTGTTGTTCATGCCCAAGCGGATCAGTTGGTATCGGAGGAACCACCAGCTGATGCAGGGGAGGCACCATCGAAAGCAGTTTGTGCAACACCAGTAACCTTAGTAGATATACCTAAGGTGACGTTGGAAGGTACAGATGATTCTTACGATGATACATTCTCAACGAATGTGGAACCTGTCCGTTTAGATGGTTCGGATACACAGGATGGTGATCAGGATACTGTTGTTTCATCATATGGCCCTGATATGTTGATACCCTTCCAAAGTCGAGCCACAAGATCTCGAAAGAGTAGGGTGATCCAGGAAAAGCACCCGAATGCTGGGAAGAAGCCTGCGAAGGGTGGGAAAGATACGGATGCAGGTGGTCCTGCGGGTACTCGGTGACTATTTCTATCTCTATAGATATGTCTGTTATTGCATGGAATTGTCGTGGGGCTGCAAGTCCAAAATTTCGTATTGCTGTTAAAGAGTTGGCGCGGGTCCAGAAGCCTGATGTTTTTGTTATTGTGGAGCCGTGTATAAGTGGTGATCACGCAACGAAGATCATCAAACAGTTGGGCTAGTATTCTTCTTTTCAGGAGGAGGCACGTGGTTCTCTGGAGGTATATGTTGGAACTAGCACTCCAAGATTACAATTTTGAAGCAGTCTCGTCAGTATGTTCATATGTTATGGGAGCAGCCTGGTGTTAATGTGTTCTTCACTGCGATGTATGCTAGTCTTTTGTCTTCGAATAGGGTCTCGTTATGGCAGGAGCTACTTCTTTTGCGACAACAAGTTACCAGATTTTAGGTGCTTATTAGTGATTTTAATTGCTTTGTATCGACAGATGAACGTATTGGTGGTTCCTGACAGCGTGACCAATGTAGTGATGAGCTTCCCCGTTTCCTCCAGGATGATGAACTAGTTGATTTGGGATTTGTCGGATCCAAATATACTTGGTTTAGGGGTAATTTGCGTGTTCGGCTAGATAGAGCAGTAGTAAATGATGCTTGGATTCAGCTGTTCTCGAACTCGGTGGTGCATCACTTGCTGTGATATACAAGGAAAAGTATGAAAAATTACCTGCCCAGATATACAAGGAAAAGTATCAAAAAATTTTAAATCAAAGTAATCTAAATTAAACAAGATGCTAAACGATCAATCCTCGGCAATGGCGCCAAAACTTATTGAGTGTAATTATGCAACACAAATTATTTATTTTAAGCTCAAAAATTGCAAATATAAGGGTCATGACTTGTAGTTAAAAAGTAGATATCGATCCCACAGAGATTAATGCCCAAATATCACTTAATTCAGACAAAACTTCATTTAAGAAATGAAATTGTTTAATGCAAATAATCTGAAAAATTAAATTAAAATTAAAAGAATAATAATGAACACTGAACAATACTAAAATGCAGAAAAATCAAAACTTAAGAATCTAAAGGCTAGAGATTATTTTTTCCCTATTTTGTCTCCCTTTTATTTTATTAATCGAATTGTATCTCACCTAAGATTTCCGAATGTATTAACTACCCTCTCTCAAGGTATAATTAATTTTCCCTAATCAAATTAAATGTAATCAATTGAACGATCTCTTAACCTATCAAATGACTCCACCAATTCAACTAGTTATCAAACTATCCTATAAGTCATCAATTGAATTCGTCGAGATCTCTCTTTTAACTAATCAATCGACGTGATGATTGCAAGTCTATATGCCAACTCTCTTTGTACAATCCTACTCAAATAATCTTACTCACTCTCTTGATTTGTTGCAAGATAACAAATAAAATCAACAATCGTCAAAGACACTTTCATTAAATTCAATAAAATAGCAGCTTTAACAAAATAGTTCAAAAGCAATCCCTAAAACTAATTCAGCCAATCATAGTCTCCATAACATCATCAACACACAAATAATCCATCTTTCAATGGTTAGAAGAAAGAAAAACACAGAAAATTAAATAAAGGAAACTTCTTATCTTTTTTGCCAAAACTGGAATTTTTGATGTCAATGTGCTATTTTCCCTAATCTTGATGATAATCCTTGAATTCAATCCTTCCTCAAGACTCAAAACTTGTGTTCTTTACTTAAGGAGGCTCTCTCTATGGAAGAGTTCCTCATCTCTTTTCAAGAAAGCTTAATTCTCTTTTAATAGTCTAAAAACCCTAAGTTTAATGAAGCCCCGAATAATGACTCTGATTATAATTCCCACGATCGTGAGAATTAACATGATTCCCATGATCATAGGAATTTGTAACAGATAGTCTCCTCTTTTCTTCTCCTCTTTAATTTCTAGCTCAATCTCTAAGTTGCTCAATCTTCCTACCTACATAAAAATAATCAATTTTTACCTTAAATTAGCATCAAACATAAAAGGACAAAAATAGAAAACAAACTAAATGAAAACTTACAAAAATGAATCCTAAACTACAACAATAATCAACAATTATGCAAGAAACATACGCCAATTACAAAAACATAGACTAATGCACAACTATCAAACTATCTCTCGCTAGATCACGTAATATATCATAGATTCCGTCGTCATTTTCATTTTTATTACTCTGATTACAATCATTATCGTCAACAGAATAATATTGTAAAATCTCTCTATGATGGTACCATTGCTTGTAGTTTCTGTTTATCCCATTTAACTTCAGATGTTCATAAATTGATTGATTTTTCTTAAATAAATTACTTTTGCATTTTTTACAAGGACAACGAACTGCTCTTCCTTCATTAAAATGTCTAAATGCAAAATCTAGAAATTTATTAATTCCTTTTTCATATTGAGGCCATGCTTTATTAGAAATTTCCATCCAAGTTTTTTCAATTGTCATTGTCCTACAATACAAATTAATTGAATGGGTTCAATAAAATTTGACACAAAACTTGCTAGGATAAGGAACTTTATAAGCATTAATATTTTACAAATAAGAATTGAGGCATTACTAAGAAGAAATTAAAATAAACCCATGAATAAGCTAGGCTCGATTAGCTAAAAGACCCAAATAAGGCAAAAGAAAGAAGGCAATAGAGAGAGAGAGAGAGATAGAGGGAAAGCGTGATGAGCTTCAACTTCGGCATGGAGGAGAGGAGATAACTTCATGTACATATGTGCCTACTTATTCCATCTGCTTGTGTGAGTACAAGGATTTGGGGTCTTATGAATGATGCCTAAGTGCCGACATTATTTTCATTTGTGCACAATCGACCCTTCGCTTAAGCTTAATGGTTCTTGCCGTATTTGATGAAATTCGCCATTACTGACGTCATTGTCCACGTTGTTGTTAGAGATGGTACCTTTGTCATAGTACGTGGCTGATTGTCGGAGGAGGTGAAATTAGATCGATTCCCTTAGTGGCAGGTTGATGTTTAGTGTTCTTGAGAATTGTAAATTTTATTATCTTGGATGGTTAGATAGGGTAAGTTTAGAATCCGAAGAAGAATAAGAAGGGTGGTAGTATTAAATAAAAGTTAACAGCTACACTTACATATAAAATGAAGAAGAATAAGAAGGATGGGGTAGTAGTATTAAATAAAAATTAACAGCTACACCTGGGTTACGTGAGAATGGACATATGGTTCTAATCTATTATAAAGGGAATGGACACAAAGGAAACATCGTGTGATGAAATAAATATCAAACAAAATTATGTAGTCATTTAGATTAATAGAAAATATTTAATAATTCAAATACAAATTATCATTATAAAATATTAATAATTTCAAACAAATAAAGATAGAAATTTGGAGAAATTATAAGTTTATGTTTTTATTAAACAATAATAAAAGAAAAGATAAAGATTTTATTCAATTAAAACTTCTTAACTTTATCTCTCACAAGTCACAATATATTGTTAATGAAATTTGATTATTCAACAGTGGAATATCTAACATTTTTATAAGAAGTAAAATCGTAAGGTTATTATATGCTATCTTTTTTAAAGGGCAAAATATACATTAGAATTTATATATTAAATTTATTTTAAAGTTATTTATATTAAATATGTGATTCATAGAATATTAAAGGAAATTAAAACACTTTCAAGGAATGTGATCCCTTAGTAGAGACTACGTCATTGCTAATCATAGGTTATAATGTTATCTTTTTCTTCTATCTTACTTCTATATACGTGACATTTTCCTTTTCTGCTCTAAAAATACATAATCTACATTTTCTTAAATAGAACCAAAGGTCCTCACTCTATGCAATGACTTTGAAGAACAACATAGCCTGCAATTGTCATTGCACAGTCTTCGTTTTGTCAAAGTTACCACAAAAAATTTTAATTGTTAACACTCATCTAAATTTGATGATCTCTTTCATACTTGATTTGACTATCTCATCTAAATTGTCTTCTTACTTTGCATTCATAGATGTTGACGTATTTTTATTGCCGAAAAAAGCTTAATTTTGTTATTAATGTATGAATTTTAGGCACTGAAAATTACGTGTCACAGTTTTTCTTTAATATTATTATTTACAAACAAATTTAAATATTTTCTTATAAAATATTCAAACTACATATATTGATATTCCAAAAGTAATATTTTACATATCAATAGATATTTGCGAAACAAAACTTTGAAATAGAAATTTATTTAAAATTTTTATAACATTTTTTTATCTAAAATCAATTATTTTTATTAGATGAATAAAATCAAAATTTTTGTAACTACCCTACTAACATAATAGCTTATGATAAAAATTAAATTACTCTTATCTATATTTATTATGTATTGTAAAAATATTAAATTTGATTTTAAATTTATAAAATATAAAATTTTATTATAAAAATTAATTATGACAAAATTTAAAAATTTTAACATGAAATAGTTTTTTCCAAAATTAAAAAATTGAATTGATAGAGTAAAATTGAAGAACTGCGTTAAGAGAATAATTAATTGTGAAACAATAAAATGACAACACAGTCCACTAACACCATACAATTAAATAAAGAAACAGAAAAAGAGGAGCTGATATCTTGGAAGAAGAGGAACCATGAACAATCACTTATTCAAGAAACTCGTTATATGTGGTGTCATTTATTCAAGAAACCACGAACAGTCACTTATTCAAGCAATTCTCCTCTCTGTGGCATTGCAATCTTCTCTCCACATCTTCCAATTCCTCTGCTCAAATACTAATAGGTAAACGACCATTGTTGTTTATTTAACTAACCATGGAGCTACTCTTTCTCTGCCCAGCCCTCCACGCCCTCTTTTTTCTTTTGCACTGCGTTTTGGGACAATTTTATTTTTTCTGGCTGATGTGTTTTTTTCCTTCTCTGTTTTATCTTCTTTACTGATTCAATAGTTTTGTTTCTTTTGGACTCTTCTTCAACGCTGGGTTACTACAGCGTTTTTTTTCCCTTGCTGTCGTTTTGCTTGTTGCTTATTCTGCTGGTTGAGTGCTGCTGGCGTTTTGGTGGGCTGCTAATGCCACGTCTGCTTTTTCTCTTATGCTGGCTATTCTTATTCTGGACCTTGCTGCTGTGTCATTTTTTTTGTCTTGTAGCTGTTGATGTTTTCTACTGTGAACTGCTGTGTTTTTGTTCCTTTCAATAGCTACTGTACATTTTAACTCCCAGCTATTTTTTTCTTCTGTGTTGTTGGTGTTTTGGTCTACTACTCATCTGTTAGTGTTTTTTCTCTTTGCTCCCTGCGTTTTATCTCTTTTATGTCACCTGCATTTTTCTTGTGCTCTTGTCTCCTGTGTGCTATCATTTTAATGTACTGGACTGCTACTGTGGTTTTGTTTATTTTCTCTGGTCTGTGCTATGTTGTTTTCTGCTAATGGACTCTGCGTTGCTGTCTTTTTATCTTCCCAGATGTTGTGATGCTTCTGCTACCCCTGACTACTTCTCTTCGTCCTGTTCACTTTTAATGGGTTGCCTTTAGATTATAAATCATTTATCAAATCACCTTCACACGCCGGAAACCTCAATCACCTTCACCTGTCGGAAACCTACATCACCTTCACCTTACTGTGGGCAATATTGCTTCATCACTACTTATTAAAAAACCAAAAACTTTGTTAAAAACCCATAAACTTGACAGAATTCTATAACCCTTCATCACTGCTTCTCTTTCGACCTCCACTACCCACCATTTAAGTCTCGAAAAAAAAGTGAAATTCTAGATGAAGCTGAGACTGCAAAGAAACATGCAAGTAATTTAGACGATGAAGTTGGAAGGCTTACTGAAATAAAAAAAAACACAAAATGAGAAGATTCAAGCTCAGGATGCAGCCATTGAGAAGCAAGCTAGGGCAATGAAACAAATTTCAGCTGTTTTTGCACATTAGGCAAATACTGGAGTAATTCGTAGTTTGTTACTCAATTCTTGTGCCTTAATTGAAAATCCATCAAGTGCCACAATATCAAATACCCCAGCTACTCATGTAAGTTTATAAATTTATAAAATCTAGAATAGTTAGTATCAGTTCTTATCGTTATCATTATATTATTATAAAATGTTAGTACTAAATTTATAGCTTAATATTTTATAAACTAATTAACTTATTTTATTTTTATTGATTTTGTAGGAAACAAATCAATAGTGAACTTACCCTAAAGAATAGCCAAGAAATTTTACCTTAGAGAGTTTTACCTTAAATTAATACATAGTAGATTCACATAATTGTAATAAATAATTTTCTTTGATATTAAAATTTGCAATTTTATGTATTGGAAATTAGAATTTTGTACATTTTGGTGATTTTTATATATTTTATATATACTAAAAATTTTTATTTGCTCGTCTGATAATATCTTGGCACTAAAAATTCATATCATTTGTGATAACTTCTATTTTATGGCCACCAATGCAAAATTTTTTATCAATTAAGTAACTAAATTGTTAAATTTAATAATATTATTTATGAAAAATAATAACACATTAGTGATAAATTAATTGTAACATATATTCTTTATTTAGTGATAATATTATTGTAACATATAACTTTCATACTTGTGACAAAATCTGTTAGACAATATAGCCACTAATGCAAATCACTACAAGAAAATCATAAAATAGCGCTAAAAATTTACTGACGGAATTAAAACCGTAGCTATTTACGGACGGAAAACAAATGACTGTCAGTAAATAAGTCGACAAAGTTTAGATATATTGATGGAAACAATTGTCGTCGGTAAAACTAGAGGGAAGGAATTTAGTACAAAATCTCCGATGACATATAGCGATGACATAACCATCACTGTCGGTAAAAATTGCAGGAATGCTTCCCACAAT
>JAOTAY010000004.1:25463881-25480284 GCA_025629805.1 Erythroxylum baracoense
TTGTTGTTAAAGTGACTTCCCCTATCACTTATGATTGCTCTAGGCACCCCAAATCTAGTAAAAATCTTCTTAATGAAGTTATGAACCACCTTGCTATCGTTGGTTGGAGTAACGACTACTTCAACCCATCTAGAAACATAATCAACTCCAACCAGGATATAGGTATTACCTTCAGAGGGTGGGAATGGTCCCATAAAGTCTAGACCCTATATATAAAATATCTCTACCTCCATTATATTCGAAAGTGGCATTTCATCTCGTTTTGATATGTTGCCAACTTTTTGACATCTACAGCACTTAAGCACAAAATTTCGAGCATTCTTAAATAGAGTTGGCCAATAGAATCCACATTCCAAAATATGTGCAGCAGTCTTGTTAGCTCTATACTGCCCTGCATATGGTGAGCTATGACATTGAGTTAAGATCTCGGGCATTTCATCTTCAAGAACACACCTACGAATAAACTGTCAGCACAAATCTTATAGAGTACAGGTTCATCCCAAATATAATGAGTGCGCTGAAATAAGGAACGCTTCCTTTGCTGATATGATAAATTAGATGGAACAATACTATTTGAGAGATAATTTGCAATATCTGCAAACTAGGGAAGGAAAATGTTATCTACCATCATTAAAGTCTCGTCAGGAAAGCTTTTCTTAATTTCCTCTTCTTTTTCGTGATGTCCGACTTTAAGCCTTGATAAGTGATCCGTTACGACATTTTCTGCTCCTTTCTTGTTTTTGATTTCAATATTGAACTCTTGAAGCAAGAGTACCCATCGAATAAGCCTAGCCTTGACATCCTGCTTGGTGAAAAGGTAACGCAATGCTGCATGGTCTGTAAACACAATAACTTGTGATCCTAATAAATAAGAACAAATTTTTCACAAGCAAATAACACCGCAAGCAATTCTTTTTCAGTAGTTGTATAATTCAATTGTGCTCCTGTCAACGTCTTGCTTATGTAATAGATAGCAGTGCAACCTCTTCTCCTTCCACTGACCTTGTACACACCCAACAGCATGGTTGCTTGTGTCACATATAATCTCAAATGGGAGTGATCAATCCGATGATGTCAGAATTGGTGCTGTTATGAGTGCCTTCTTTAACCTGTTAGTCATTAAAAATAAAAGGCACATCTTTTACCAATAGATGAGTCAAAGGTTTTGCGATGAGGGAAAAATCTTTAATGAACCGTCTGTAAAACCCTGCATGACTAAGAAAAGCTTGGACACCTTTGATGTTGAAGGGAGGCGGTAACTTTTCAATTACTTCTTTCTTAGCTTGACCCACTTCAATCCCTTTATATGAAATCTTATGGCCTAATACGATTCCCTCTTAGACGATGAAATGACATTTTTCCCAATTTAAAACTAAATGTGACTCCTCACATCTTTGGAGTACTTTATCTAAGTTCAGCAGGCAATGATCAAAAGACTCTCCAAAAATAGAAAATCATCCATAAATACCTCCATAAATTTTTCATTCATGTCTGTGAATGTGGCCATCATGCACCTTTGAAATGTAGCAGGTGCATTACATAAACCGAAAGGCATCCTTCGATATACAAAAGTTCCGTATGGACATGTAAAAGTTTTCTTTTCTTGATCTTCTAGATATATAAAATGTTTGATTGTACCCCATCCAGAAAGCAATAAAAAGAATGACCAGCCACTCTCTCAATCATTTGGTCCATAAAAGGTAAAAGGAAATGATCCTTCTTGGTGGCCCAATTTAACTTTCTATAGTCAATGCACACTCGCCACCCTGTGACAGTCCTAGTGGAAATCTTTTTCCCTTCTTCATTTTCTATCACTATTATGCCACCCTTCTTTGGTACACACTTTACTGGGCTCACCCTCTCACTACCCAAAATGGGGTAAATTATTCATACATCTAGAAGTTTCACCACTTCCTTCTTTACACCTTCTTACATATTTAGATTTAACCTTTGCTGTCTTTCTCTCACAGTTCTGCAACCTTCTTCAAAGTTAATCCTATGCATCACTACATTAGGGCTACTCCCTTTAATATAAAAAATTTGCCACCATACAGCTCTCATCCTTTTTTTAATAGTCTCCACCACTTTCTCTTCTTGCTCACAATTTAATTCATTGGAGATAATGATGGGTAAGGTGTGGTTCTTTCCTAAAAAGGTATATTGCAAATGGGCAGGTAACGGTTTAAGCTCTAGAGTGGGAGGTTTAATGGTAGAAGGCGGTGTAGGTGCACCAGCTCTCTCTAATCTTTCAAGCTCCACTTCCTCACATACATTCTCTTCCTTTGTACTTTCATCTGTGTGTACTTCATTCAGCTCATTAACTTCATTAATCTCCTTCACACACTCATCTACCACATTAATTTTCATACACACATTTCTGTCCATCGATTTCTTGAAAGATTTTGTCATGTGTAAACTCAACCTGTTCATCACCAATTCTCAACACAAGTTTCCCTTCATGCACATCAACTAATGCCCTACCAGTATTCATAAAGGGTCTACCTAGAATCAATGGACAATTCTTATCAGCTTCAAAATTTAACACAACAAAATCAACAGGAATTATAAATTTGCCCACTTTTACCAATACGTCTTCCACAACTCCAAATGGTCTTTTTATTGATTGATTTACAAGTTGAATCAACATCAAAGTTGGTTTGACCTCTCCTAATCCTAGTTTCCTGAAAATAGACAAAGGTATTAAGTTAATACTTACACCTAAATCATATAAACATTTGAAAAATTCAAAATCTCCGACAACACATAGAATAGTAAAGCTCCCTGGATCTTGCAAATTTGAAGGCATTTGACTTGAAATAATAGAGCTGCAGTTCTCTATCAATGTAATTGTCTAATTGTCTTCCCAAGTATGCTTGTGCATGAGTATATCCTTCAAAATTTTCACATACTTAAGCATGCACTCCAAAGCTTACACTAGTGACATATTAATCTGTAACTTCTTCAATTTCTCTAAAAATTTGGAAAACTGGGTATCCACTGATGTTACTTCACTCTTTGTGGATACGAGAGTTTGGGCTTGTACGGTGGTGGTGGTACATATGGCTTTCCCTCTTTGTTTTCTTCTTCTATCTCCATACTTTTCTCTTTTTCATAGTTGTCCGTTTGCACACTTGGTTCTTCCATTTACTTGCCACTTCGAAGTGTAATAGATTTAAGTTGCTCCTTTGGAATGACCTCATTATTGCTCGGTACGTGACCTTCACTTCGAGAAAATAAAGCATCAGTAAGTTGATGTACCTAAACTTCCAAGTTATAGATTGATGAGGCATGGTTCTTCACGATCTGATCAAATTTTACCTCCATCCTCTGTTGATTTTCCTCTTGGCTTTCATACATCCTTTTCTGACTCTCTACTTGAACTGCCAGTTTGGAACTAAATATCTCCATAAACTTGTCCAACTTATTTTCCAATGCTCCGATTTGATCTTGTTGGAATCTTGGCGGTCCTTGTGGTCTTTATTGGCCACCTGCATTATTGTTACTCTAAGAAAAGTTTAGGTGATTTTTCTAACCCAAATTACATGTGTTCAAATATGAGTTATTACCTCGCTGCCGGTGGCCTAAATAGCTTACCTGATCGGTCTCGCTAGCTCCCAATAGGAAACATTCTGCTAAGCTATGGTTGTTCTCCCCACACAGCTCACATTATGCTTATATTGCTTAACTGCTGATGTGGACGCTCCTTGCATATTGTTTAGTTGCTTTGTTAGAGCCATGATCTGAGCCTGCAAGGCAGTAACTGAGTTAATAGGTATCATACTTTTTTGTTCCTTCTGTCCTTGTCTACTCCTCTCTCTCGACCATATGCAGCTGTTGCTTACCAACTCTTCCAACAGATAATGAGCTGCTTCTACCATCTTCTTCATTAGTGAACCTCTGGCTGCTGCATCAATTATGCCCCTTGTGCTCGAATTCACTCCATATAAAATGTTTTAAGCAGAAATTCCTTTGGGAGGTTAAGATGGGGACAACTTCTTTGAAGTTCTTTAAATCTCTCCCAAGCTTCATGGAGAGATTCTCCATCGCTCCGCTGGAAATTTGTTATCTCTTTGATAATCCTCGTTGTCTTTGTCAACAGAAAATACTAGGCGAGGAATGCTTGGGCAAGCTACTCCTAGGTCGTGATCTGACCTGGATTCAATGAATTATACCATGCTTTAGCCCGATCCTTCAATGTGAATGAAAATAATCTCAGCTTCACCGCATCATCGGACATTCCGTTGAATTTGAATGTGTCACAAATCTCTAAGAAATTTGCATGATTCCTACGAGCGTGGGAATTTGTCACAAACGCATCTCATTTTCTTCTGTAATTCCTACATGACGTGGGAATTTGCATGATTCCCACGAACGTGGGAATTTGTCACAGATGCACTCTTTATTTCTTCTCCTTGTTGATCTTTAGTTCACCCTTCAAGTTCCTCCTTCCTTCTTCCTTCATAAAAATAGTCAATTCTTGCCCTCAATTAACATCAAACACACAAGAACAACAATGAAAATCAAACTTAACGAAATATATAAAATGAATCCTAAACTAGAACAATAATCAACAATTATGCTAGAAAGCATATGCCAAATACCTATAAAAACATATCCTAGTGCACACCTATCAAAAGCCCCGCCTGCTAATGTAAATACATAACCTTTGGTGGATTTGTTACCATTAAGATCACCTGCATAATCAGAATCAACATATCCACTGATAATAAAATCCGATCTCTCACAACACAATACAACATCTGAGGTCCCTTTAATGTATCTAAGAACCCTCTTTAAAGCATTCCAATGCTCTCTGCTAGGATTTGCCATGTACCGACTAACTACTACTACTGCAAGTGTAATATTTGGTCTTGTACAAATCATAACGAACATTAAGCTTCCCATTACTGATGCATAGGGTACTTGAGACATCTTCATACTCTTATATTCACTGGTACAAACATGTCATCTATATATAAGAGCAAGATAGTGAAGTCATTTTCAACACACCTCTTAAAATATGAACAAGGGCCTATATTTAGTTTGCTATATCCAAGACTCATAATGAACGAATCAAATCTCTTGCACCAACATCTCAACGCCTACTTTAGACCATACAGAGATTTGTTTAACCTATAAACCAAATTCTCCTTTCCTGCTTCTTATAAACCTCCTGGTTAGAGAATATAAATCTCTTCTTCAGTATCTCCATGAAGAAAAGTCATCTTTACATCTGACTACTTTAGATGCAAGTCAATCGTAGTACATATGTCAGGACTGTAAGGACTATCATAATTTGAACTATAGGGGAAATTATTTCACTGAAGCCAATCCATTCCTTCTGAGCATATCCTTTCACCACCAATCTTGCACGATATCGCTCCACTTGATCATCTCCATTTCCTTTAATCTTATAGACCCATTTGTTACTAATAGCCTTCCTTCCTTAGGATGGTGGCACAAGTTCCCAAGTCTTATTTTTATGAAGAGCTTCAATTTCTTTCTACATTCTTACCATCAATTAAGATGCATCTAAACTGTTCATTACCTCCTGGAGAGTTGATGGCTCCCCATCCTCAGTTAAAAGATAGTATGCAACATTTCCCTCCATAATATAGTTTGAATGCCAATTTGGTCATCTTTTTAGGCGATATGATGTGAGTCTTTGGAGCTTTAGACTCTATTAGTTCTTTTAACTCGTGCTCTGGTGCTGCGTTAGAAGAATTTGTCTGAGATTCCTAAAAAATAGTAGTCTCTAAATCTTCCTTTGATGTGTTATCATCTTCTCCTTTCTTTTATAGTTCATCTGTAAAGATTACATTATTGCTAATGATAACCTTATAGGGGGATCCCACAAGCGATACCCCTTCACTCTATCAGCATACCCTAAAAATAAGCATTTCCTAAATTGTGGATATAGCTTCGTAGTTTCTTAGGAATCGTACATCACGTACATAGGACTTTTAAATAGATGGAGGTTTCAATAATTAACTGGCTTACCCGTCTACATCTCTATGGGTGTATTCAACTCAATTGCAATTGATGGGGCCCAATTTACCACATAACATATAGTACTTACTGCTTCTGCCTAGAAAGTCTTGTATAAGCTTGCAGTTGCCAACATAGCTTTGATTTTCCCTAACAGAGTTATGTTCATCCGCTCTGCCACTTCATTTTGTTGAGGAGTGTTTATCGTTGTGAAGTAACTTTTAATGCCTTTTTGCTTTCAGAATTGATCAAATTCATTGTCAGTGTATTCTCCTCTATTATCTATCCTCAAACACATGATCTTCTTTTCAGATTCAAGTTCTACCTACGATTTGGAAACTTTGAAGACTAGAAACATATATGCCTTCCTCTTGATCGGATACACCCAACATCTCCTGGAATAATTATCAATGAAGGACACAAAGTTCTTCACTCCTCCTAGGGATGAAACTGGTACTTGCTATACATCAGAGTAAACCAATTCTAGAACTACTTGTAGAATTTGATGTGTTGAACTTCAACCGATGATGCTTGCTTATAACACAATGCTCACAGAAAGGTAAAGATACCTTTGTGAGCCCTAAAAGTAGCTTTTTGCTTAGTAAGAATCTTCATTCCCTGTTCAGATATATGTCCAAGTTTCTGATGCCATATCATTGCACTTGAACATCTTAAAGCAATTGATGCTTTTTCCTCTTACAAAGTTTCTCCCTTAAACAAATACAAATTTGCAACTGTCTTTTCTCCTTTCATAAGTACAAGCACACCTCAAATTTTTTTCATGATCTTGTTTTCAATTTCCAACTTGTAACCAAGATCACCAAGTTGTCCTAAAGACAAAAATTCTTCTCCAGGCCCTCCACATACTGCACTACTTGGATCTCCTGAGACAGGTTTATAATGATAAAATCATTCTCTTCTTTTCTTAAGATAGCCTTTCGTTGATGGCCACTAAGCATTTATCTTTTCTTAAGATAGCCTTTATCTTCAACTTTCAAAATGAGAAATTACTCCCATTGAATTTCTCAATCTCAAATTTTACCACCATTGCTTCTATTAAGAATAAAACTTAGCTCCCACTATTTCACGTGAATACAGATTGCACCAAAAAGTTCATAATTTTCTCACCATAGCTTTGATACCACTTGTTATGAAAATTAATCATATTAGAACAGGTTTGTAGCTAAATAGGATTGAATGAATAGTAATGAAGAAATTGGCACGCAAATTTTACGTAGAAACCTAAACAAATTAAGGTAAAAACTATAGGCAAGAAGAAGAAACTTCACTATAAAAAATTTAAGAGTTACAACCTCTCTCTAATTTTACAAGGAGAAACAATAACTCTCTCCAAAAATAAGAGAAACACTCTCCATATTTTTAGCAAATGAAATGAAGAAGAGGAAATTTTTTTTCTGGAATTTATATAAAATCATTTAGGAAGGCCTATTTATAGGCCTCCCAGACATTTTTACAACTGTGGGCATATTGTCCATAACTGCAATTTCTTCTTACTTGTCCACTTGCAAGTCGACAATAACATGTAGCACTAGCGGGCCTCACTTGAAAAAATCAGGGATATTCTGTAATTTTAGTCACAACAAGTCATCAAACACATAAACAACATCAATCCCTTTAAACATTAGCTTTTCTCCTATTTCCTCAAGCAAATCAATTGCCCCTCTCATATGCTTTATATTGTTATTTGTCTAGCTGTGGCTACTCTCTCCCTCTTTGAGTAATCCTTCACCTCTTTCTCAATACTCATAGATTCGTCCTTCAAATCCAACACATCTAATTCACTCAATCTCCAAAAATCACAAGTGACCAATCGAATAAACTTTAACTCTCGTAAGTGAGGAGTTCTTTCTATAAATGATTTGCTCAACACCACTAACTTTCATCTTAATTCCTTTAATAACTCCCAAAATCTTATCTTTCATTTATTGGTCTATTTTCTCCTTCAACTTCAAAAATGCCACCTTCAGGGTGGATCCTAACAGTGGCATAGCCGAGCCATAAAGATTATTAATGACCCAGTAGATGATCATGATGCCTTCGTAAATGGGAAGGACGGATTTCTTCACAATCTTGAAATTGGTAATCATGAATTTAACATTGATAACGTTTATTTCATCTTTAACCTTTAAGAAGACGATTTGATCAATAATCTGCTTTAAGGTTAGTGACAATTTAATTTATACATTGAAGGAAAAGGAGAGCTTTAATTGGTGCTTTGGAAATGGAAGAGTTAAAGAAAATAGGGAGAGAAAGTGATGAATGAAGGTGGCCAATCTCAGACACTACGTTGTTGACCAATGATTGTGTGAGAGTGTTTTGATGGAAGGAAACATGCTATTATGTTCATATATAAAAGTGATGTGGGATTTGTTAATATCACATGAGCTTCATATGACACTAGTAGATTTTGTATTAAGTAAAAATTAATAAAAAAATTACATCAATTCTAATGTAATATTTAACGGAAAAACTTTAATAAGATTAAGGATTCCATCAAATTAAGATTTAATTCAAATGATTTTGAAGTACCAAAGTATTTTTTAATGCTCCTAAATATTAGAGTCTAAATTAATTTTTGATACAAATATTAGGAATAAAAATGTACCTTTAACAAAATAAAAAATAAATTAAAATTTTTTGTAGTTCAATATATTATTTATAATATATTCTTGTTGTTTACTATGGTTATATATTTAGTCAATCTTTACTTTCATTGGGTTAATTATTTCATTTATTAGTTTGAGCCACTTCAATTTTCACCCATTTTTACATGTTAAATTAAATTATATATTCAAAATTTTGGTGGCTATAAAATTTTTGGTTCTCTAAGTTGATAAGTTAGTTGTTCAAATTTATTCTTAGTCAAAATTTTTCCCTTTATTAGTGAATTTTTATAGTTAAATTTTATTTGATGAAATTATTTATTGATAAATTTTATAATATTTTCTTCTGACGACCTTTTATAGTAAGTTCCATAACTAAATTTTTATCTAGTGAACAATTTTATTCATAATTAACTATTTTATGGTAATAATTTAAATGCATTAATTATAATATTTAATGCATAAACAGAAAGATAACTCATTAGTTACATTTTCAAATTAAAAGTTATTTGTTTCTAATTACAATGTTATGTTGATATTAAAATTTTTATTTTTTTAATTGAGTGTTTATAACTTTTCTTTTTATTTTGTGTAGTTATATATATATACATATTTATGTATATATATACACCATAACTAATAATAATTTTATTGTTGTGTTTTTCTATTTATTATTATATCTTTACTTATTTACTAAAAGACTATAAGGAAGGCAATTTTATTTACTTATTTAACAAATAAAAATTGAATTATAATGAAGATATTTTGAAATAGATATTTTTTATTACATTAAAAAATGTACATGTATACAAGTTTCGAAACAATTTACATGTATAAAAAAAGCTCTCATTTTGTAAATCTATTTGAAACGTTATTAAGATAATTCTAATCAATTTAAATAAAAAAAATTTCATTAATTTTGCTTACATATTCATTATAAAATATTAACTTTTTAGATGAAAAAGAAGTTGCTTCTTTTCTTTTTTTAAACGAAAGTGTTTTAAATTAAAATCAGACTTACGAAAATGAGTGTATTATTTTAAAATAGATGTTATATTAAATATTAATATTATTTTTTATAAAAAAAGAATTTGTTGCGCTTTAGATAATTAACTTTTTGACCTAATACAAAAGATTCTTAAATGTGTACCAATCAACTCCGTAGAAAAGTATTTTTGCATGATTATAACAATTTCATGCTTTTCTTCATCTTATTTCTTTTGCTGAAGTTAGCTCCCATAATTCGTAAACTCCCATCTGTAAAAGAGAAGGAAGAAAACTTTGGGGGAAATATTTAAAAACGAGGCGAAAAGAAGAAAAGACAAAGGGACGGAAGGCGGCCCTAAAACAATCTAGATGCCAATCGCAATAGGTCAAGGCATGTGCTTCTACGTTGTCAGTTGTTGAGTGTCTTAAGTATTGTCATGATTACATTTTCCTACGCTTGAATGGCTTTACAATGTCGTCATTCTCGAACTTGCAACAATTCTCTACATATTTTTAATCTATTTATGATTAAAATGAATTCAAATTTTTTTTTTGAAAGGCATCAAAATGAATTCAATTAATAGTTAACTTTACAGGGAGTCGTCAATTTAGTCTTAAGATAGTTTGAACAAATTGTCTTTGCTAGGTATAAAAAGATTTTCGGCTGGTTACTTATTCTTTACATATTTTTAATTTGAATATGAAATTTTTATAAATAAAAAACGAATTTGAAAATAATACAACATCTTGTTATTAATTGCAAGGACAAAATCTTACTTAGATACCGGCCACTAGGCTGAAAATCAGTCCGCTTTATGTCATCACGCCTGACTTGCTGTCATCCAAAATTTCTCGGCGATAGACTTTTCGAAAGAAAAAATTGCTGCGCAGTAGGACAATTTAGAGGACAAACGCACTATCCAAGAAACTGTAAACTATTTAATTCGTTTATTTTGAAGAGTTAATCACACTGAGTTTCTAATTTTTTGTTATAAAAATTAATGGAATACCATAAAATAGTTATATTGAAAGTGTTGATGTTACGTGACATTACGTGTGAAACTTAAGTCATGTAACTGACAATATCATGTGAAACTCCGTAACCAATGTTACAAATATCTAATCTAACTTGGCATTGAATTTAGTTCTAGCATGATATACTATTAGTAACTAGTTAATACTAATTGTCATTTCCAGTAATTTTTAAATTATAAAATAGTCTATAAATTTTATAAAATTAAAAATATACTTCTCAATATATTGTACTATATAATTTTTAATTTCATTTTAACTCCATTTTTATCATAGTAATATAAATTTTAATATAATAATCATCACTTTATTTATATTAATATTATTTTTCAAATATTTCTTATATAAATAATAATCACAATTAATATAAGAAAAAACATTTAATTCTTATACAGATGTAAAATTACGAATAATACAAAGTACTTAAATGTTATAATTAATTACATCAAAACATCATATAGCAAAAATAATTGACGTCCATAAATATTACAATAAGAGTTCATGCCAAGGAATACAACAAAGTATAAGTAAAACCTACAAGAAAAAACCCTTATAATTAAAAGTTTTACATTTATATGGCATATGTAGAAATTAACATATACATCAAATACAAATAAAATTAAAAAAAGAGAAAAAAAATAAAAAATTGAAACTTGATTCAATGATATATCTACTCAATTTACATTGTTCTTAATTTTCATCTTGTACGAAATCCTTATCATTGAGAGCAGTCTCATCATCACGATCATTCAAACTCATTGCACCAAATGATATATCAATACTTTTCCATCTAAGATTATCTTTCAAATTACTTTCCTCTATAAAATTTGGTTCTTCATCATCACCACTAAAAGATCAATATTTTTAAGACAAATTAGATCTATAAAATTACTTGTTCCATTAAGAGTCCTAGTAAATAAATAAAATTAAATTATTAAGAAATTACAAGAAATTATATTCAACTTAATAATAATAATAATAATAATGTGCATTTCTTAAAGCTTTAAGATGTATTAAATAAAGACTAAATCATTTAATCTTTTGTGTTTTAATCTATTTCTTTTTTTGGAATAGATGAATTCAATTGTGCTTCAATTTCTTTCACGACCAGCTGCACTTACACATTGACTCGAAATTCAAATTAAAAATCTTTGCAATTCTATTACACCACTTCTGAATTGGTCCCATCAAGTAACTATAAGACAATAAAAGTAATATTATAAACAAAATAAAGTGATGATTAATTTTAAACAAGTAACGAAACTGAAGAAATATATACCTTAGTTAAGTTTGCTATTTGTCAAATTGCAATAGGTATCTCAAAATCACCACATACATCCTTGTATGTCTCCATCTGTGAGCTAAGGAGAACTTGCATCATCTTATGTGAATTTTTTGTGATAGTTAATAAAGTTCTCCTTTTAACTTTAGTTTTTTTTTGTAAAACTTGGTTTCAAATAGACTCTAAGATTTAAAAATCTCGTAGAAGCAAAAAGAGAAAAAAGTTGTTTCTTTTCCATCTTTCATTGACGATTGTAAGTTAAGGTGTAACAAGGAAGACCTATTTATTAGATTAGTCTGCTACCTTTGGTTTTTTATAGCATTATAAAAGTTAAACTATTGTTGCCTTCTCATCACTATCAACCAGACAAACTAATCTCACCAACACTCACCAACTCGAATTACAAATTAAAATTAGGACTAAAATTCATGAACTTCAAGTATAATTAAGGAAACCTCCATTCCAAAATTAGAACTGACATATTGAGATACAACTCATTTATCATTTGTAAACATATGTCTAAATTCCTTCATTTGAATAGAACATTAAAGTTGTAAGAAATTAATTGCAAAACTTGTAATGACAAGATGACATAAATTCCTACCATTAGTGAAAGTCTTTCTTATCAAATCCAAAACCCATGTATAATTATAGATGAACTTAGTCACTTTTCTTACTTTCTATATACCTTCATCAATGATAGGAAAGTAAATAACATCTTATATATTTTTCTAACATTAGGTCATTGCAATATATAGCACAATCAGTCCGATAGAAAGAATTATACCTACTTTGTAATCTCTTCTCGACTACTTTATAAGCAACATTATTGTCAATGATAAATTGTAAAATGTTTTAAAGCTTTACTTCATTCATAACTTCATCAAATATCTTTAATAGAGTATCAGTATTCCTTATAAGGCTAGATGCATCAATGAACTTCAAAAACATTGTCACCTCAGTAGAATACATCAAAAAATTAGTAATGGGCTCTTGTATTATTTTTTCCAACCATCATATATGATTAATCACCTATAAATTGTCTAAGTCATTCTTTTTTTCATTCAAATAGTTTTTTATTTTACAAACGTAGATGCTTAGAAGATTACCTTTATGGTCATTAATTGAAAGAACCTTGTATTCTCAAACATACGAGGTAATTATGTTCACCATAGGCTAATAATAATAAGATTGAGTAGTATTAAATGAATACATCTATATCGTATCACAATCTAGCCATTGCCATGTCTATATTATGAGCTCCTTCTTTAAATTGTAAAGCTTTACACATTAAAGGTTGAGTTTTATGAGTTATTCATGGAGCAAAAAAGTTAGACACCTATCTTCTTCTCTTCCTTACATTAGTTGCAACAATCCCTTCTTGATGGGTAGGTTAGTAATAATAAGATTGAGCAGTATTAAATAACACATATATCTCATACCACCATCTAGCCATTTCCATGTCCATATTATGAGGTTCTTAAAATTGTAATGCTTTACATATTAAAGGTCCAGTTCTAGGAGTTATTTATGGAACCAAAATACTTAGACACCTAAATTCTTCTCTTCCTTATATCAATTACAACAATCCCTTCTTGTTGGGTAGGAATACCACCTTCAATTTACTACTATTGTCCTAACCATAAAAAAGCTTGCACTACCAATTTCATAGTTTAGTCTTTGCCTTATGTCTTTCTCATTTTGATACTCTTCAAGTAAAGTTTTCATCTATCATTTTATGTCATGACTAACTTTCTTACAAGGTTTCACATCACCTTTAATCCGAAGCATATGTTTCTTTAATCTAATGATTCTTCCACCATTCAAATGTTTGTTACAATACAAACAAATAGTATGGTTCTTCATACTAGGAACCAATCCTACATATGTCAAAGCTAGATCATCAAATCTTCTTAAAGAGGTTGAATTATCAAGAGTACTTGAACTTTCCTCTATTTATCTATAAAAATAAATAAAGAAATATGTAAAAATTAAATTAATTACGTCATAGCAAAAATAAATATTTTACATGTAACATCATTACTGAGCTATAAAAGTTCAATAGTCAATTTTAAGAAGATTTATCATATGGAAATACTTGAAAAAATAAAATTCATAAAAGTAAGTCACTATAAGAGTAACCCAATTTCATGTTCAATAAGCATTCACTAAGTACAAGCATTGCATTAAATGTGCATGACTTTATATCATCAAGTTTATACTTCTGCTACACCTTTTTGAGGTGCATGATCACTATTGATATTACAAAGACACCGAGTAGCACTCAAGCCATCGAATCATATATAACTAATAGGTATATCACATGCATCAAGCATATGTGCATAGGTAAACATGAATAAAGCAACTTAACTATCTTACATGCATGCTTGATAATACAACATGAACATATATTAATTTAAACATTTGATTGACCATATCAATGATAACCTTTAATGTCAACCTTTTTATTTCGTAGGTTATGAAGGAAAGTAAATCAAGAAACGGTGACCACAAACACTTGACACATACAATAGTGATAATATGGAAGAAGAAGCTAAGGGGTCATTTGGTTTCACTTTTGTTTTTCTATTATGGTTTTTAGTTTTTCAATTTTTTGTTTTCAATTTTCAATTTTTGTCTTTAGTTTTCAGTTTTTTAAAATAAAAACAAAAACCTATTTGGATGTTAATATCGTTGTAATTATATCTTATCACTGATAATAACTACATATTAGATAAAACTTAAAAAAGATAATCTTATTTTATTATAAAAATTAAAAAATTATTAATTAAAAATAAATCATTCATAATTCTTATTCATAATTAATTTTAATTAATTAAATATACAATATTAAATTAAATTATTCATAATTATTATTAAAATTAAAATATTTAATAACTAAGTAATATATATTTAGTTAATAGTAAATCAAATTAAAGAAGAAATAAAAACAAAGATCACTTTTTATGGTTTTCATAATTTTTGAAAATAGGAAGAAATCAAAAATAAAAATAGAAACAAACAATTCATAAGTTTTTTTACTGAATTTGAAAAGAAAATAGAAAAAGAAAATAAAAATAGAAACAAAAATGCCCTAAGATTTTGGTATTATCAAGCTACATACTACGTTACAAATAGGGTACGTACTAGATCATTCCTATATAAGATCCCACGTTAACTTTGGCATGAAAAGTGGTCTAAGATAAACTACTAAAGGTATTTGGTCATCTATTTACCATTTTGAATATTAAGGATATCTTATGAAATTATAAATATATAAAGTTATACATATTCTTTATCTAATAAAACATATAAGGTAATTAATCACATAAAATTGTTTATTGGACAATATTTTTTATAAGATTAATAAATACTCTTTGATTACTTGTTTTATCTTTTATTTTGTGTCTTTACCTTGTTTTATATTTATTGTATTACTTATTTTTATATTTTTATTATAGAAATATATATATTATTATTATCATCATCATCTTCTGTTAGGTCTATTTTTTATTTTTATTTTTATTTTTATTTTAATATGTATATGCATATATATATTTGTTACGTGAGCTTATAGGAATCAACCTCTTTACTAGTTAGCGGTAAGGCTACGTACTATATGACCTCCCCAGACTATGCATTTTAGTAAGACTTTTACTAGGTGGTTTTTTTTATTATTGTAATGCATCATCTTCGATGAAAGATTTCAATGATGACATTATGCCTATAACTAAGGAATTTGAGGCATCTATTAATGAAAAGATCACCAAAAAGAAGAATATGAATAGTTTATTCTTGAACTAATGCAGGATGAGAAAAGGATTAAAGCTCCATACAGGTGGAGATACATCAAAATCCATTCTCACAAATAAGATTTCTGTGAGGTGTCAGGTTGTATAGGAACCCTATTTTTATTTAAAATTATATTATTATTGCATTTCTAAGCATATAGAGCCTAAGACTGTAGATCAAACATTGGGAGATAAAACTTAGGTATTAGCAATTCAATCGGCACTTAATCGAATTCTAAAAAGTAAATTTTATAAACTAATATCAAGGTCATCTAATCATCTATAATAATAAGTGGATGGGTATTTAGGAATATATTGGATGAATATTGTGTTGGATGGGGAAAAGAAAGCATGCCATATTTGGAGAACCAGTAAATTTGAAATCTTTTTAGAAATCTTATTTGTAGCGGAAGCAATATATCCAAATCATCATGCCAATCTATACATGATATGGTATAAATGTAATAATAAACATAAACAAGATAGTGATATTACGGACTCCTTCGCTACAGCTTTAATTTCTCGCTGCGCCATCCTCTCCTTTTTTTTGTATCTAAAGCCTTTTGCTTTTGAATCCTTTTCTTTGTCAATCTATCATCTCCTAGTTGTTGTATCCTCAACCAATTTGATTTACCTCTTGTTCTTCTAGGACAACTTGGTTAACAAAATCCTTTGGTGGGAAAGGAGAAGAAATGTTTG
>JAOTAY010000004.1:25488270-25498879 GCA_025629805.1 Erythroxylum baracoense
TCCTAACTTCTCTCATTGGTCTTCTCATAGACCCGGTTCCCTGATCCGACCCGTTAGGTGGGACCGGGATGTTACATGTAGTCATTATTAGAGTGTCAATTGACTAGAGAATTTCTTAGCAACTTTATCATATACTTTTACTCTTGTGATTAGTCTATGTTCCTTATCTTTAGAAGAGTAGTGACTAGGGGTAGACAAAAGCCAGTGAGATTTTAAGCCTTTATAGACTGAGACATTTATATCAGTCCCATTCTCTTTTATGTATGTGTGAGACTTTACCTTGAATTTCTATTTCAGACCACATTCTTGTAACATGCATTAACATAAAAATAATTAGGCATTCTTTTTTTTTTCTAATCTACATTAACCAAATATCCTACCCATTTATGAGTTTTCCTTTTGATAAGCCCCTTTGAGCTTTATTAGCCTTTCTTTATGTACAAACCACATTATATGCTTTTAAATTTAACCAAATGTCTCACCTAAGCCTTAAAGATAGTGAAGCTTTTGTTAACTATTGAGTTGCGAATGTACAAAAGTATAAGTGTGGGGGTGTGCATATATGTGGGTTGGTTATAATGTCGGGATGCTATTTTATGTCATATCATTGAAAGTCCCAGTTAATGTAATTTCCTTTAATTTTTGTATATATATAAAAAGAAAAAGAAAAAAAGGAAAAAGAAAAAATGTTTAAATAAATGTATCAAAGAGGAAGTGCATATTGTTGAAAAGTTGTTTATGATTAATGCATCCTCCTAAAATTATAATGAATGTTTTATTTGAGTATCTTAAACATAAGGTAGATGTTGTCTTGGAAGGATCACTCTTTACAGTTTCAATGTATTATTATCAATTGTATAAGTGATCCCTTGAATTAGTATATGCTTGATGTGGGTTATGGTGAGAGAGCTTGGATTTGAGCTAGGAAATATAGTTTTTCTATTCATCATAGTTGATGTACATAATTGTGAGTGAAAGTTGGTTTTTGTAATTGATATATTTCTTATTTCACTAGCTTTTATGACTTTCATGCTACTTTACAGAAATACATCTCACCTTACCTTTACCCACATTACATCTATAAAAAGTCCTTTGATTCATGATTTTGCATGTGAACCTTATAGGTGGAGAATGAAATGATATGCAGAGTTGTGGAGTGGCATGATCATGAATGGTATTGATTGTACCCATGAATTTATCATATTTAAACATGTTTTCCAAGTCTACCATTATATTGCCCGGTCTTTAAAGGTATTAAATACTGGTTGATCATGAGTAAAAGCTTGTAATGTTAAGTTCTTGCTATAATTTTTCTAAAGTCATTCATTTTTGGTTATGATTATGTATTCTTAGGAAATATAGGAGGTGAGTAAATATATTTGGGACTCTTAGCTTAATTTTGACATTTTGCCCGAGGATGGTCAAAAGTTAAGTGTGGGGGATATTAATATGTTCTTAAGTGATTGTATAATTATTCCATAACATCTAGCAATTAATGCTAGGAAAGTGCTTAAGATACTCACTTTGACTCATATATGATGTTAGGTACAATTCGGAAGTGAAAGAGTTAAAGTGAGTTAAAAGCACCATCTTTATGGACAAAAGTAAATTTTATACAACTCTTAATGCTAATCCTATGGCTCATATTGGAATGATCGTACTAAATTTAGCTATGGATGGGATGATCAACAAAAATTACTTCCATGATAGTTTGTAGGGTACACAATAATTCTCGTATAGACCAGAAGCTTCTTATCACGACTTAGGTACATCTCTGGAAGATTTGCTTAATATTATGACTACTAACAATATTTAACTTCAACAAAGCGTACAAGAATTCTAGCAAGATGTAAGGCAATTTTTGCAAGATACAGGGTCTAGCATCTAATATTTGGAAAACCGATAAAACTGAGGTACTTCTCTAGAGAAATTAGTTAATGTTTGTGTTCCAAATACTTTGCAATTACAGCAGGAAGAGATACGATTCTAGGAAGCAACAAGTTTTAGGAACCAAAACTTGGCAAGCCAAATGGGTCAGTTAACGAAAGCTTTCGACTACCTAGCATCATAAGTAGAAGAAACATAACTATCTCAACCTGAGGTGTATCTAAGGGTTGTTAGCGTAGAGGCCTTATAGAGTGAAAAGGAGCTTGAGAATATTGAGTGGACTACTTAAGGAATTGCTTGTGTGGAAAAGTGGAGAAGGAGCTCGAAGGAGAAAAGGATACATCTTTTAGCTCAGAGGTAAATATTGAGTACATAATTAGTTTTTAGACTAACCTTTCACCTTTACCTAGTAAGTTAGAGAAATTGAACGAGGAAGAAATGGGTGAAGAGACGTTTGAAATATTTCCAACGTGTATGGACTCAGTAGAGTTTAAAATTTGGAGGATAGGGAAGACGCTGGAGGTGAATGATGATCAATTGAAACCCTATCCTGAACAACCTCACATGGAGAAAGTAAAAACTGCAATTCCTGAAGACCATAATTTTTTCACGTAAGGAGAGTATGGAGTCGACCTAGTGATCCTAAACAAAGGAATTTCTTGGGAGGCAACCCAAAGGAAGTTAATTTGTTTTCCATAAAATTTCGAATTTATTTCCTTTATGCATATGTTTTTAAGTTGGTTTTTTCTTCCTTGTTTTTAAGCTTTCAACAAAATAAGACAAAGAATAAAATAAAAAAACAATCATTTTCTTGTTTTTTGTTGCTTCTAGGATTATATAGTCATAGCTAGACTGTGAATTGACTAGAGAATTTCATAGTAACTTTATCATAGACTTTTTCTCTTGTGATTGGTCAATGTTCCTTATCTTTAGAAGAGTAGTGACTAGTGGTATACAAAAGCCAGTGAGATTTTAAGCCTGTATAGACTGACACATTTATATCAGTATCATTTTCTTTTGTGTACGTGTGACCTTCATGACATGTACATACTGACTTTGCCTTGAATTTCTATTTTAGACCACATTCTTGTCACATGCATTGACATAAAAACAATTAGGCATTCTTTGTTTTTTCCAAACTACATTAACCAAATAGCCTATCCATTTATGATTTTTCCTTTTGATAAGCCCCTTTGAGCATTATTAGGCTTTCGTTTTGTACTAACTACATCATATGCTTTTAAATTTAACCAAATGTCTCACCCAAGCCTTAAAGATAGTGAAGTGTTTGTTGATTGTTGAGTTGTGGATGTACAAAAGTATAAGTGTGGGGGTGTATATATGTGTGGATTGGTTATAATGTAGGGATGTTATTTATGTCGTATCATTGAAATTCCCATGTTGATGTAATTTCTTTCAATGTTTATATATATATATATATATATGTGTGTGTGTATATAAAGAAAAAAAGAAAGAAAGAAAGAAATGAAAAAAGAAAAAAATGTTTAAATAAATGTATTAAGGAGGAAGTGAATATGTGTTGAGAATTTGTTTAAGATTACCTCTCAAAATTATAATGAATGTATTATTTGAGTATTAAACATAAGGTAGATGTTGTCTTGGAAGGTTCACTCTTTATGGTTATTATTATTAATTGTATAGGTGATCCCTAAAATTGGTGTATACTTGATGTGGGTTGTGGTGAGAGAGCTTGGAATGGAGCTAGGAAGTATAGTTTTTCTATTCATTATAGTTGATGTACACAATTGTGAGTGAATGTTGCATTTTGCAATTGATATATATTAAGTGTTTTCTTATTTCACTAGCTTTAATGGCTTTCATCCTACTTTACCCAAATATATCTCACCTTACCTTTACCCATATTACAATCTTAAAAAGTCCTCTGATCCATGATTTTGCATGTGAACCTTAAAGGTGGAGAATGAAATGATACGCAAAGTTATGGAATGGCATGATCATGACAGGTATTGATTGTACCCATGAATATATCTTATTTAAACACATTTTCTAAGTCTACCATTATATTGCTCGGTCTTTAAATGTATTGAATGTTGATTGATCATGAGTAAAAGCTTGGAATGTTAAGTTCTTGCTATGATTTTTGAAAGTCATTAATCTTTGCTTATGATTATGTATTATTAAGAAATATGGGGGATGAGTAAATATATTTGGCTTTATAAGCTTAATTTTGATGTTTTGCCCGAGGACGGTCAAAAACTAGGTGTAGGGGAAATTAATATGTGCTTAGTTAATTATATAATTATTCCATAACACTTAGTAATTAATATTAGGAAAGTGCTTAAGATACTCACTTTATCTCATGTATGACGTTAGGTACAATTCGGAAGCGAAAGAGTTAAAGTGAGTCAAAAGCAACATCTTGATGGATGGAAGTAGTTTTCCTCCAACTCTTAATCCCAATACTATAGCTCATATTGGAACGATCATAATAAATTTTGTTATGGATGGGATAATTAACAAAATTACTTCTATGATAGTTTGCAGGGTACACAATAATTCCCATAAAGACCAGAAACTTCATATCACCACTTAGGTACATCTTCGGAAGATTTTCTTAATATTATGACTGCTAACAATATTTAACTTCAACAAAGTGTACAAGAGTTCCAACAGGATGTAAGGCAATTTTTGCAAGATATAGGCTCTAATGTCCAATATTTGGATAACGAACAAAACTCAGGTACTTTTTTGGAGGAATTAGTTAATATTTATGTTGCTAATACTTTGCGATTAAAATAGGAAGAGATATAATTCCAAGAAGAAACAAGTTCTAGGATCCAAAACTTGGTAAGCCAAATGGGTCAGTTAATGGAAGCTTTCAACTACCTAGCATCATAAGGAAAAGAAACGCAACTATCTCAACCTGAGGTGTATCCAAGGGACGTTAGCGTAGAGGCCTTACAGGGTGAAGAGGAGCTTGAGAATTTTGAGTGGACTACTCAAGGAATTGCTTGTGTGGAAAAAGTGGAGAAGGAGCTCGAAGTAGAAAAGGGTACATCTTTTCACTCGGAGGTAAATACTGAGTCTATAATTATTGTTGAGACTAACCCTTCACCTTTACCTAGCAAGGTGGAAAAATTAAACAAGGAAAAATAGGGTGAAGAGACATTTGAAATCTTTCCAAAGTGTATGGACTCAGTAGAGTTTAAAAGTTGGAGTATAGAGGAGATGCTGGAGGTGAATGATCATCAACTTAAACCCTATCCTAAACAACCTCATGTTGAGAAAGCGGAAACTGCTATACCTGAAGGCCATAATTTTGTCACGTAAGGAGAGTATGGAGTCAAGCCAGTGATCCTAAACCAAGGAACTTCTTGGGAGGAAACCCAAGGGAAGTTAATTTCTTTTCCTTAAATTTTCAAATTTATTTCCTTTATGCATATTTTTTTAGGTTGGTTTGTTTCTTGCTTGTTTTTAAGCTTTCAACAAAATAAGAGAAAGAATAAAATAAACAAACAAATATTTTCTTGTTTTTTGTTGCTTCTAGGATTATATAGTCATGATTAGAGTGTGAATTGACTAAAGAATTTCATATTAACTTTAGCATATGCTTTTAATTTTGTGATTGGTCTATGTTCCTTATCTTTAGAACAGTAGTGACTAGTGGTAGACAAAAGCCAGTGAGATTTTGAGCCTTTATAGACTGACACGTTTATGTCAGTCTCATTTTCTTTTATGTATGTGTGACCTTCATGACATGTACATCCTGACTTTGCCTTGAATTTCTATTTTAGACCACATTCTTGTCATATGCATTAACATAAAAACGATTAGGCATTCTTTGTGTTTTCCAAGCTACATTAACCAAATAGCCTACCCATTTATGATTTTTCCTTTTGATAAGCCCCTTTGAGCTTTATTAGCCTTTATTTATGTACTAACTACATTATATGCTTCTAAATTTAATCAAATGTCTCACCTAAGCCTTAAAGATAGTGAAGCCTTTGTTGGTTGTTGAGTCGTGGATGTACAAAAGTATAAGTGTAGGGGTGTACATATGTGTGGGTTGGTTATAATGTTAGGATGTTATTTTATATCATATCATTTAAATTCCCATGTTAATGTAATTTCTTTTAATGTTTATATATATATATATATATATATATATATATATAAAGAAAAAGAAAAAGGAAAATTAAGAAAGAAAGAAAAACAAAAAGAAAGAAGAAAAAAGAAAAAATGTTTAAATAAATGTATCAAGGAGGAAGTGCATATGCGTTGAAAGGTTGTTTATGATTAATGCAACCTCCTTAAGTTATAATGAATGTGTTATTTAAGTATCTTAAGCATAAGGTAGATGTTGTCTTGGAAGGTTCACTCTTTGTGGTTTCAATGTATTATTATCAATTGTATGAGTGATCCCTTGAATTGGTATATGGTTAACGTGGGTTGTGGTGAGAGAGCTTGGATTTGAGCTAGGAAATATAGTTTTTCTATTCATCATAGTTGATGTACATAATTGTGTGTGAATGTTGGTTTTTGCAATTGATATATATTGAGTGTTTTTCTTATTTCACTAGCTTTAATAGCTTTCATGCTACTTTACCCAAATACATCTCAGCTTACCTTTACCCACATTACAACCTTAAAAAGTCCTTTGATCCATGATTTTGCATGTGAACCTTAGAGGTGGAGAATGAAATGATTTGCAAAGTTGTGGAATGGCATGATCATGAATGGTATTGATTGTAACCATGAATATATCTTATTTAAACACTTTTTTTAAGTCTACCATTAGATTGCTCAGTCTTTAAAGGTATTGAATGTTGATTGATCATCAATAAAAAATTGGATTGTTAAGTTTTTGCTATGATTTTTGAAAATCATTCATCTTTGCTTATGATTATGTATTCTTAGGAAATATGGGAGATGAGTAAATGTATTTGGGTCTATCAGATTAATTTTCATGTTTTGCCCAAGGATGGTCAAAAGCTAAGTATGGGGGAAATTAATATTTCCTTATTTGATTGTATAATTATTCCATAAAATTTAGCAATTAATACTAGGAAAGTGCTTAAGATATTCACTTGGACTCATATATGGTAAAATTCGGAAACGAAGGACTTAAAGTGCGTCGAAAGCAGTACTATATTTGTGTCATAGTCTTTTGGGTCTAAATTTGTTGTATTATGTAGGTTTTTATCTGCTTTCCAAGACAATTCACATTTTTAGGCTTTCTAGTTGGGAATGGAGCTAAGTTACATGGCCATTTTATAATTTATAGGTGATGATATTGTTAAAAAATTGAGGTGGAATTTGATGCCACACACGATTGATTTCTTGAAAACTAAGATTACTTAAATTCTATAACATGAATAACATAAAAAATATAATAAAGTATGAATCATAATTTATATCTCATTATGAACTTAGATACTTTTCTTGTCATTTCCTATGAATCATTTCTAAAACAAGTTGATCTCAACCACCATAACTACACATGTTTCCAATCTTTAACAGTACCAACAAAATATGTTGAGAGAACTCTACAACTGGTGTAGCATGGATTACGCAAGAAGTACTGGCTCCTTTAGAGCTAATTTATAATAGTTTTTTGACATTTTCGTAATTTAATTAAAATAAAATTCTAATTTCAGTTAAACTTTAATTAAAATTATAATTAATTCTGTTTAAATACTAATTAGTCCTATATAGGATCCAATATCTTATATTTAATCCTAAAGTTTCTCAAACTTTACAATCAAGTCTAACTTGATTAAAGCAGCTTTTCTCTCTTCAACTTGTTCTTTATGTGTGACCTATTAGGTTCTTAAAAATGTTGGAAATGGATGTAAATTATAACCCTAAATCATATTAGTATTAAATAAATTAAAATTTTCAATTTATCTTTAATTTTGTAATTAAATAATTCATATTCATATATCAAGATTAACATCTAACAATGCATTATGACCACCCAAATATTTAAGAATTTAAAAGTGGTTTTGACGAACCTTTCCATGAATAATTTTTCGTATAATTCAATCCTTTCATCATATAATGTTTCGATTAGACATAAAGCATATAATTAATGTCTACTCTATTTAAGTCGAATCATATTAGTTCTCCATCATTAGTAATTGATTCTATTAATGACATTTGAAAACTATTATTAAAGTTTCATTCCACTTTAGCTATTGATTTCTTGAATCAAAACTAATCGAGAATGATGGATAATATTCTCCCTGATCATGTTACAGTGATAATACTATATTGATCATTCAACAACCTCCATATCATTTATGTTATATCAAATGGTTGTCAATTAAGCTACCCTTGACTAAAATAGGTTATAAATAGTATCAAAACATAGTAACTCTATCTGAGATACTTTAGAGATCTCAAGTTAAAGGATCATTTATACAATTACTACAATGAGAATTTCCATTGATGTATATGTATTGTTCTTAAGTAAAATTTTTATATGGGGTCAGTTCAATGAACTTGATCACTAACAAACACCCACGTGCTTGTTTAAATATCTCCATAATTTAGTTTATGAGATCGACTGCTTCCTTTATAAAGAAGGAATATAACTTGTGCTAGGTTTTTACATTTTATTCATATTCAATCTAATTAAGAACAATTTAAGGATAACATAAAAATGCAATATGAATCTTATAATTATGATCGCATTTTAGTTGTAATGTATATTTATTAAATGATATTTATTTTACACATATAAACAATATATAAGATAAAGAATGCCTCTAAATAATTATATCATTAAATTACAACCAATTAATTGAATGTAAGGTATAAACTAACAATCTGCCACTTATATTAAGACAATCGTTTAAGTATCTTATACCATATCACCATATGATGATTATGCTATTGTTGGGACAATGGTTTAGTGAGATAATTTACAAGATTCTTTATAGTGAGATTTTATTTAAATCTTACAATTTTTATCTCAATTGCCATCATAATCAAGAGAAATTGCCTAAATAATACTTAGATCTTTAATGAGACCTTAATACATTTTGCATGCCCAATGGCTCTAAAGTTCTATAGTCTATAGTATATTACGATTTTAAACAGTACAAGGAATTATACTGAGTTCTTTATTTTTGATTTAAATAATCATTTCTACTAAATGAAAAATATGTTATGGCTTGATTAGCAATTATTGTGACATTAAGACCTTTCCAATCTCAAAACAATATTATTTGAAGTAAAACACACCTTAAAAAACATTTTCTTCTAAAGTTAATATACATATAAATTTAAACTCAAATACTAACTCATATATAAAATAATGGATATTTTATTAATTCAAAAGTATCAGATATCTTAAATATTAAATACTTTTAGTATATTATCCATGTACTTTTACGTCAAATATTTATAAAAAAAACTTCCACATCTATATCTATATATTTTATTCTTACAATTAATTTATTAACTTATAATAATATCTATTATTCCTAGACTATCATATCTTCAAAAGTTGAAAGTACGAATTTTGTTCTCTATGAGCAACACTCTCACTAAAGAGGCAATTATACACTTATTAACTTTCTTATAAATATGATAATTTTCAAATCATCTTTAAAAAATCTATTTAAATTCATCATGAAAATGAAACTTTCAAGGTCTAATAACCTTTTAACTATATATCAAATGTATCAATAAAGTAACTTGTTCTAATTGGATATATTGTCATGAGATTTGATCCTTTCAAATTTCGTGTAACCCCTACTACTTATCTTAAGAACCATTCTCCTATAAGTGTTCATTGAAAAGTCAATTTGGTATGTAAGATTATATCCAACTTTTGAGTTTCTCATAACCTTTTTATTATCTAATTTAGCACAAAACTATTGGATAATACATATTTCAACTAAGCATCACATTTTAAATCATTAACTTTGACTCTTTCCTAGTATTACCATCCTATACCTAATATGAAATCTTGTTAATTAATTTAACTAGAACTACCAACGTTAAATAGTTATACTAGGTATAACTAAAGAAGAAATAAATATTACAACATACAATATATAATATTTTGTTTTTCCTTAAAAAATCCATACTATTATGTAATTTAGTAGTAAAAGTATTCACTAGATAATCTCATTCCTTATAAATAACTAAAATGTTTATCTTACCTCATCAATCTTATTAAAGTGCTTTGGCATTCTTAATGCTTAATTTTTACTTACAACAATAAAAATAACAACAATAATAACAATATCACAGTAAAAATTTCACTGAATGCAGGGTTTATGGAGGTCCAGAAGTACGCAACCTTACTCCTAGCTAGGGATGCCAGAAAGGGCCCAGCCCAACCTAACTAGATTTTGGCCTGAGTTGACCGAGCCATGGGCCACGAGTCAAGGTAGGGCGGGCCACGGATTGGCGGCCTAATCGTTACTTCAAAAATGATGTCATTTTGTCAAAAATGTCTTTATTTTTGACGTTTTTCTTAAAAATATGGTGGGCTAAGTTGGCTAAGCTAGTCAGCCCATGATCGGGTCAGACCACGAACCAACCTCAGCACGGGATCAGACTGGTCCAAGCCTGGACATTGATATCTTTACTCCTAACTAGTAGAGAGACTATTTTTGTAGCACCCCCTTACCATTGGGTACGCACCAGGACGCCCGCAGGTCATTCCGGTACATATCCTATGATAAGGGTGAGCTACGTGCGATCACTACATTCATTCCACATG
>JAOTAY010000004.1:25502332-25525834 GCA_025629805.1 Erythroxylum baracoense
GTGAGTTGGGGAAACCATATTTCTCAAATAGAATTGGAACATCCTAAGACGTGCTGAATGAATTGTATGTGAATTTTAATGTAGGGTAGAATTGAACGTTAAATGGATGCTAATATGCCTATGTATTTAAGAAACAATATTGTTTTGAATAACGTTTTGCACTTGGAGTGCAAGAGATGACGTTTATTGTATGAAATAATGTTTTAAAATTTACATATGTATGATCAAGCCATATTTACCACGTATATGTGTCTTTTTTTGGCTTAGAGCCATCACAAGGTTTCATTTCATCAGTTGGACTGATACCTTACTTGATTTTATACTTAAAATTTGAATATGATTTGTTTTGTGATTGGTGAGGTAACAATTGGCCAATCGTGTGCTGGGCACAACTAATTTAGCGACCCCCATAACCTTAACGCCGATACAGAAAAGTCGAGTCCCCGTATCGACACCTTTTTACGAGACTTGCAGGTGATTCCACTCCCAGGGTCTGAACACCAACGAGGTCATCACCTAGGGTCATAACACTCTTGTCGACTGTAGTCCAGACTCACCACAGATGAAAGTCGAGCCAACATCGAGGATCGGTGGGTATGTGGCTAGTTTGGCCAACTAGTGATATCACATATGATTTTTTGGCTTATCCTAATATTTGTTTTTCTGACGAGATTTGATTCACACATGTGATGTTTTTATGCTTTTATGTATTGGAACTAGAACCTATGTCCACCGGATGAGTGAACTAATAGGCTAGGCCTATATGGTTCCTAACCAATATACGTTGAGTCATAGGCTAGGCCTAAGTGGTTCTATGTGTTGTATGTTCACCTTATGGGATATCTATACCGTCTTAGTATGTATCGAGTTCTATTCACGATATATGTTTTTCCTGCTCACTGAGTACATAGTGTACTCACCACCCTCCACTTTCCAACCATGCTGTTTAATTTAGTGTGCTTGAAGCTCTGTGAGGATTGTGCTATCTTTTGAAGTTTTCGGGACATTACTACGCATGGGTAGCCTCTATTTTGTAGTTTTGTTGCATAGTGGCTCATGAACTGTTTTCTTTAGGTTGGTTATGTGAATATGCTTTATAATTTTATAAATTTGACTCTAGACTGTTTTAACATTGCATAAGACCCTATGTATGATCTTCAAACTATTGTTAGGATTGCTTTGAGTAGATTTTAAAGTCCTGAAGTTGTGATAAAATTTTTGGTGTGAATATAAAAGTGTTTAAAATTGTTTGCAGGTTTTGGGATTTTAAAAATACAGCCGTTGTGCTGCCCAAATTTTAAAAAAATAAATTTATTATAAAGAGGAGAAGATATTCAGTTATTCTTGCATAGTCGAATTAAGGACACTAGCCTAAGTATGCAGCAGTTGCCATGGGTCCGATGTGGTACCGGGTCGTGACAACTCCATTTAAGCCACCCTAATTTAATACAGTGAATAGTGTCTTCATTACTATTGATTTCGATTATAGATCCTAGATACTTGAAACACTCTTTATGTGGTAAAACTTCTGAACCGATATTTACCTCTATATTGGAAGCTACCCTATGGCCTAAAAACTTATACTCTAAATATTCAGTCTTAGTTTTGCTCAATAAAAACCTTTGACTCTATCCCTCCAAAGTTCTAGCTTGATATTAACACCCTCTTTCATTTCATCCATTAAAACAATTTTATCAGCAAATAACATACACCAAGGCACATCACCTTGGATATTCTTGTGAGCTCATACATCATTATTGCAAACAAAAAGGGGCTCAATAATTAGCCTTGGTGTAGCCCAATATCGATAGAAAAATGCTCTATATCTCCAAAGATTGTCCATATTCTAGTCTTAAAAGCTTTATATATATATCCCTAATAACCCGTATACAGGTTATAAGAACTCATTTGACTTATAAACATCTCTATATGATTTCCCTAGGTGCCCTATCATTAGCCTTCTCCAAGTCAATAAAAACCATATGTAGGTTATGTCATCTTTCCTTATAATATTCCATTAATCTTTTGAGGAGATGTAAATCTTCTGTTGTGGAACTTCTTAGCATGAAACCAAATTAGTTCTTTGAGATAGTTGCATCTTTTCTCACTCTCTTCTCAATTACCTTATTCCATAACTTTATGGTGTGACTAAGTAGTTTGATGCCTCTATAGTTGTTACAACTTTGGATGTCCTCTTTCTTCTAGTATAGAGTAATTAGTATACTAAGTCTCCACTTATTCAACATTTTAACAGAATTAAGGATCACACTAAAAAGCTTAGCTAGCTAAGTAAGATCTCTTTTTCTAGGCTCTTCCACATCACTATGGGTAGCTCATTAAGCCCTACTGCCCTTCCACTATTCATCCCCCTCAAAGATCTTTTAATTTCCTGCTTTTTGATCTACCGATAATTAGTAAAGTTACAATACCTCTTAGATATGCTAAGATCACCTAAAGAGATGTTGTCCTTTATGCCTTCTTTAAAAAGGCTATAGAAGTTTCTCTATCATCTTCTCTTGATGTCAATTTTAGCCACAAACACTGCCCTACTTCATTTTTTCGTAAAACCAACTTGATTTAAGTCTCTCACTTTCCATTCTTTAGCTCTAGCTAACTTAAATATATCATTCTCTCCATCTTTAGTTTTCAGTCATTGGTCTAGTTTCTGGTAAGCTTATGAGACTATCTTCTTTGCCTCTTTCTTTTCTAGTTTGGGACTTTCTTTATTAATTTCCCTCTCTACCTTTGTGGTGCTATCCAATAGAGCTATATAGACAACCTTCTTGATCTTAACCTTTTCTCGTACATTCTTATTCCACCATTAAGACTTTATCTTACTACCCCTAGGCCCTTTAGACATATGCAAGATCTCAGTTGCATTCCTTAAAAGATTTGGTACTCTCTCCCACATCTGATTGTCATCTCCTTCCAATATCCATTCTTTACCATATATTACTCTATCCCTAAGTTATTCCACAATATCCCCTTTCAAGTTCTAACATCTATTTTTGGTACACCTCTTAAAACTTCTCTTCTTCCTGCAACTCTTAACTATAAGATCCATAACCAATAATCTGTACTGATTTGATAAGCAAGCTTTAGGAATCACCTTATAATCCTTATAACTAAGTCGATTGCTTTGCTTTACAAGGAAGAAATCAATTTGTGATTTTGTAGTTCTGCTTTTAAAAGTATCTAGGTGTTCACCAACTCAGATGCTACAGCAAAACCCAACAAAGTAGTCCCACTATCATTCCTATCACTCTACCCAAACCCCCATGAGTTCATAAATATCCATCTATATTACCACTAATGTCTCCTTTTAGAATAACTCTCTTGTTAAGAGGGAACTGGTAAATCACCTCATCTAGCTTTTCCCAGAATTACCACTTAAGTTATCCATCCAACCCTGCTTGGGGTGCATAAGTATATACCATATTGAAAACCACACCTTTCACCGCAATGTTTAGGGACATGATCCTATCATTAGTCCTCTTTCCACCTACAAATGTATAAGTTTCTTGAAAACCAAGATACCTACCTGTTATATTGTCTTGAACACCCTGAATAGCAAAGTTTAAACCCATTAATATATTTTACTTTAGTCCTCATCCACTTTGTTTCCTAAATACATGTTATATAAATATTTTATTTGTCTAAAATCTTAGCTAGTTCTAATGACTTTCCTATAAGGGTCCTGATGTTCCAAGAACCTATCCTTAATATGTCTACATCTTCTCTCCTACTACACCCAAAACTCCCCAAAGGAGTAGCCCTTGTTCTATCATCAGAAATCAAAGCCACCATTCCTACCTTGATGCCCAATACAAGCTATAAAAGACCAGCCTAACAAGTCTTAAAATTACTCAAGAAAGGAAATAAAGATTGAAATTAAAACCCAAAATGGGCACTGCACTAGACAAATATAAAAATCACAAGTACAATTAACCATAAACAAATCAAAATTGATATGGTCCATAATCTAAACTAATAATAACTGCCTCTCACCTTACTATACGTGCAAAAAATTTAAAAACCCAATTGGAAAATGGGAACAACCCTTAATGCAAAGTATAGATTTTGGAATATATAACACTAATCCATTCTATTGATCATCAAAAATGGAAGAACATAGTTAAATAGTGAAATATCGATCTTCAAAATTGGAAGAACAAAGTTGAATAGTGAAACGGTATACAATATAGCTAAATAGAAATCAAAAGAAAGCTAAAAACTTGAAGAACCTGAAAATGGTTATTATTTACAGTTAAAGAGACGTTGATGAACATATTTGAACCTAATATAGAGAGGGATCCTTTGTATACACACAACTCAAAATCCAATCTTTAATATTAAAAGCAATAATAAAGTAACAACAACAAAACCCATATCTAGTTTTTAATGGCATTTCTACTACACATGCTTTTATTAAAAAATTATTTTAAATCTCTCACCATTCATGGATGGTGATGTTTGTATAGACTATAGGATCAATATCTAACCATAGAAAGAGTAGAACATTGGAAATGGCCCTTCAAAATCTAGTTTCACACGCAAACACATCTTAGGAGAAAACCCAAAATGTAAACTAATGGGATTGCTCTACAAAGAATGAGAGGGTGCCAGGAGCATGTAAAATCAACTTGTTTAAAACTGAAGTAGAGAAACTAGACATCCAACAAAAAAATTTCAACAAAGACTCTATTTTCTTCAATTCATTAGAGAAAGTTTATCGCTTTTTCTTCAATTCCAACGATACCCAATGCAAAGAGATCAAAATAGCAAAACCCAAAAAGCATTAAACCTTAAATCACACAAAGAAGCTAATATCAAAAGCAAAGAGATGGAAAGGAACAAAAATTTCATAAACCTACCAAAATCCTAAAAACCTCTTGGTTAGCTTGAAACAAAATCAGAGAAAAATCATTTTTTCCTATTTCTGTTAATTTTTACTTAGATTTAAATAATTTAAATTTTTAAAAGTTTAAAATAATATTTCATTTAATAAATATGACTATATCATATAAAATTATTAATAACTTTAATGAAATGTAAGTTTCAACTTTTTGTGAATTGTTATTACATCTAATACATCACATATATAAAATTTATCAATTCAATACCATTATCATCCCTTGACAAAAAGTTGATCTAGCTATTCCTCAATCTGATAAGTTTCACAAGTTTAATATGATTCATAATCAGAAGGAATACATATATATAATTATGTTGATTTAACCAAATGGTATAAAAGGATAATCTCAAGTATCTAAGTTTGTATTATTCCCACTTAAGTTAAACATAATTCTCCCTTAATCCAATATATAAAAATTATTTGTATTAACTTGGATCAACTAATTTTGCTCAACAATCTATTTTTCATCATGCCTCAAACATTATAATAATATTGAATCTAAATTCAATATCAAATACTCAAAAGCTGAACTAGAATTATGTATGATCTGTATCATATCTCGAATAGGAAAGAAAAGTCACGCAATCATTTTTTTTTAATGATAACTATTATCGTACTCTAACAAATGCCTTCAATTGTAGTCCATGCTTATACTTTTAGTAGGCTAAATTAAGTGGAACAATTCGATTAAGGTACTATAAATTTTATCTTTACTGCAAGCATCGTCTTATGCTATCATGGTGTTGGCATACATCTTACATGATTCTATTAAAGTTTATAAGTTATTAGTCATCTTAAAATGTTATTATCAACAAGAATTAATAGCAAAATTATAAAATGGACATATAAATTTTCTTTTCTATCTTTGAAAGCTCTTATCAAACCTAATATATGTTAAAAAAATTAGTTCAATAAAATAGTAAAGAGAATATTAAGGTATCTGTAAGTTACTATTGATTATAAATTGCATTATTAAGACAACGACTTATGTATACAAAGGTATACAAATTTAGATTAAGGAAGAGATTTAGGTGAGAGAAAACCTCCAACTTTCTTTTCTTACTTAACAATGGAACTATGAAAAATAAGAAACAATCATATGTTGCTTTATCCATAAAAGAAGTTAAATGTATAAAATTTTCAATAATAGTACAACAAGACATATAGCTTAGATGATTTTTGGTTAAATTGAGAGTCGTTAAAAGCAAAACTGATCTAGTAATAATCAACTATGACAGTCAAGCAATAATCGCTTATACTAAAGACCTTTAATTTTTATTGTAAAACTAAGCATATAGATTCCAAGTACAATTATGTGAAAGATATAGTTGGATGAAGATAGGTGTGTATAAAGTATTTATCTACACAAGATATGGTGGCAACCTAATAACAAAACCAATTTTCCAAGAAACATATGTTAGGCATGTAAAGTCACTAGTATTATGTAGATATTGAGATGTAAGTGATTAACATTTCTCTATATAAGTTCATTCAATGTATTTTCATAGTTAAATACAAAAATGAGTTGACATTATTTATTAAATAATAATCATTTCGTAATACTTGATTTTGAAGTATGTTCACTCTATATGACATATTTTAGATATAAATCAAAAAGTATTTGAGACATATAAATGATTAACCCTCTCATTTAGACATTCACTTTGTGTTTGTGATGAATAAAGGAAGGTTTTTAGTTTATTATTAAGGTGATAACTAAGAGTAAAAGCAAGAAACTTAAATCACAAATTTTGGATTAGATGATAAGTCAAAAGGAAATTAGTTTGGAGTAATCATTTGATCACCATATCGATATTAAATTATCATATGAGAGTTTAGATAGAAGAATTCAAGAGTAGACGAATGAACTCATATTAAATATTAAGTATGTTTAAACCAACTTACGTACAATTTATGTTAATAAAAGACATATGTTCTAAATGGAAAGGAGTTAATACTGTAGTATATGATTTTTACCATATGTGCAAAAATGACTATAAAAAAGGATTAAGATAAGTTATAAGATCTCAACTTACACTGTATAAGACCCTAAAAATTAAATGAGCCTTATAATATACTTAAGAATTAAATTTAAGGATTGCTACTTTAGAATATTATCAGAAAATTAGGTTTGATACGATCTTGTGAGGCAATTGTAAGGAAACAAATTTAATTTAATTCAAGATAATTTACAATAAAGGAAGGTCATTTTGATTGGTAACTTACATAAGAAAAAATATATATTCGAACGTGATCGAAGCGTTTCACGTATGCTAAGTTTTAATTTTTATAACCTCAATATTTCTGCAAGCGCACAGGTCGTCACTTAGTACCTAAGGTATCATTCCCATGAGGAGGATTAATATAATCCTAAAATCTAAGGCTTAATTAAAATTCGTATCAAATCAAAATAAACAACTAATGCAGAAATTATTCAATCAAACAATAATCAAACTAAAGAATTAAATTCAGAAATTATAGACAAGATAACAATTTTGTACAACCCAATCAAGAATCAACCTAAAAACTACCAATTGAGAGAAAGAGGGTTTTATCCGACCTTAATGGGAATCTAATTGATTATGAAATTATCGAATTATCAGGTCTAGACGGTCTTGGATTACTCTCTCTCGAGTTATAATCTTTAACCTTAATTAATAATCTTTAATTTAAATTATGGAATTGTAATCTCTCGATTTCTAATTTACCCTAAACCTAAATTAGTTCTGAATTTGTCTAATAACCTATCGGGAATCTATGCTCGATCTCTCATTACATGATTTTATCGATTTGATTCAATTCTTATCTACTAAACTATCTAACTCTTGTTCTCCCAATTTAATGATTTTGACTCAGTTCACCATCTTAGTTTATTACCGAATTATTGAGAACAGAATTTGAATCATGAATAACTCAATAAAAACACAATAAATCAAACTTCATTAATATCAAAGATTAAAATCTCGAAGGTGAGTTTAGACAAAAATCAACATTTAACAACACCTATTCTCAACGACTATCCCAATTCTATACATCAATAAAATTGAAATAAAATTGAAAAAATACTGTTGGAATGGATTAATGGAGGCAGCAATAGTGGGAAACCACCTGTTCTGGGAAGTACTTCGCATCAAGCTTCTTCTCTGTGTCTCTCTTCCTTCGTCTCCTTCCTTAAATCTCTTAGTATGCTCTCTAGGGTTTCAGAATTGACTATTGCAAAAAGGCTTCAAAGGCTGCTTCCTTTGTTCTTTAATGTTCTATTTATATCTTCGAAGCCTTAGGGTTGATTCGGGGTCGAAACGGTCCGAAAAGTCCCACAAAACTTGATGTTTTTAATAATTTTTATGTCTGATGCAAGGCACAATTGTGACCCAAAGTGCACGATCATGGCCTAGTTTAGAGCTCTCTATCATGATCGTGACCAAAATGGCATAATCGTGGCTGGGGTTCTATCAGCTCGCTTCTTTCTGTTAAGATCGTGGGCCATAGTTTTAGGCCGAAACTTCTCCGTTCTTCGCCATTTACCCTAAAACACTAACAAACACATCAAAATATCTCAAAAATATAACATTTAAGCTCAAAGACTCATACTAACCCATAAAAACACTTAAACATGTAAAGTAACACAATTAAAACCTAAACACACACTAAACACTCAAATTAACACTAAATACCTAACAAATTGAACCCTAAAATATAATGCAAATCACAACTATCTACATCGCCACACTTAAACATTTCCTTGTCCTCAAGCAAATAAAACAACAAACACACAACACACAATGCAATAATCAGGCAATGGCTTCAACTTCATGAAATCAATTTAATCTTAAACACAATCATACAAGTTATATCTAATCATTAACATACAAATTCTATGTCTAGGGGTTTTGAGCTAAATACACAATTTAATCGAGATCTAAGTGTCAATTTATTTACCCTTTTCAATTGTACACACACACTAATAATTCTTTGGTCCTTCAGACTCTGTAACTGTACCTAAGTATATTGTCATGAAAAGTAAAGCTTATTACAAGTCCGGTAGGTTTTATTAACGAAACACCTTTTGATTTGTTTTTAAACATAGACTTAGTCTTTTAACGTAGAGGCAAGTATTGGTAATGAATGTCGATCCAGTTACTCAACTAAATCATGTTTTTATTAAATAGGTTGGTTGAAAAGTCATTAAAGCTTTTTGATGCGAAGGCACACATTTACGATGTGTGTCGATTGATCGCAAGGTTACATGTGCTAAGTTTTACTATTTATAACCTTGGTAACTTCAGCAAGCGTACAGGTCATTCGTGTAGTACCTAAAGGGTCGATCCCATGAGGAAGTCTAATCTAGTCCTAAAATTTAAGGTCGTCCTAAACTACAGTAATTCTAAACAAATGCAGAAATTAAATCAATTAACAATCAATTATGAGGGTTTAAAATGCCAAAGTGTAACAAAATAGCAATCACACAACCCAATCCGAAATTAACCTAGAAATCACCAAGTGAGAGAAAGGGGATTTTGATTCAAAATTAATGGAAACCTAGTCAATTATGCAATCACTGACTTAACGGGTCTAGTCGGTTCTAGAGTGAATTACTCTCTCTCGAGTTATAACTCTTAACCCTAATTGATGATCCCTAATTTAAATTATGGAATTGTGATCTCTTGATTCGCGATTGGCCTAAAACCTAAATTAGTTCTAAGTTGTCTATTAACCTACCGGAAACTTGTGCTCGATCTCTCGTTACACAATTCTACCGATTTCATTCAATTCTTAACCTATCAATTCACCTAACTCTCGTTAGCCCAAATTGATTATTTTTACTCAGCTCACCATCTCAGTTTATCGCCAAGTTATTAAGAGCATAATTGAAATCACAATTAAATTAATAAAACACAATCAATCAATTTTCATTAATCTTAAAAATCAAGATCCAAAACTGAGTTTAAACAATAACTCAACATTTAACACAAATGAATCCTAACACCTATTTCAATCCTATACATGAATAAAATTGAAATAAATGGAAAATATGTCGGGAACGAAGTCCGGGAGGTAGCGATAATAGAAAATCACCTATTTCAAAAAGTACGTCACGTTTAGCTCGTCTCTGTGTTTCTTTTCCTTTGTCTCCTTCCTCAATCTCTTGGTTTCTCTCTAAGTTTTCTCTCATAATTGGCTGAATCAAACTCTCTTACACGACTCTCTAGGCTCTCCAAAGACTACCGCATCTGACTTATGAAGTTCTATTTATACTTTCGATGCTCTAGGTCAAAGTCGGGGTCGAAACAACCCACGAAATCTTGCGAAACTTGAGTTTTTCTGTCAACCCGATGCAGGCCACGATCATGGCCAGCTCCTTAACCTTTATGTCATAATCGTGGCCCTAGATGCAAGATAGTGGCCTGGATGTATCTTCTCTATCACGACCGTGCCCTCATGCGCATGATCTTGGCCTGGCTGCTCTGGCTCGTCCTTGTTTATCATGATCGTGGCCTTTTGTGCCACGATCATGACCTATGCTTTTGGTCTGAAAACTCCTCAAATCATCTCCGTTCTTCACCTTTTACCCTGAAACACTAACAAACCCATCAAGGTACCTCAAAAATATAACAATTAAGCTCAAAGTCTCGTACTGACCCATAAAAACACTGAAACACTCAAACTAACAAAATTAAACCCTAAATGAATACTCAACACTCAAATTCACACTAAATACATAACAAATTAAAATATCATGCAATTGACAACTATCATCATCCCCACACTTAAACTTTTGTTTGTCCTTAGGCAAATAACAAAACAACACACAACAACACAAAACACGCAATGTAATAATGAGGCAATAACTTTGATCTTCATGAAATGAATTTAATCTTGAACACAATCATTTAGTTATGTTAAATCATTAACATGCAAAATATAAGTCTGGGGGCTTTGAAATAAATATACAAATTAATCGAGACCTAAGTGTTAACTTATTTACCCTATTCAATTGTATACACGCATTAATAATTTTTCAGTCCCTCAGACTTTGTAACTATTCTTAAGTACATTTTAATGAAAATTCAAGCTTATTGCAAGTCCAGTAGGTGTTTTTTTTAAGAAAGCACACTTTTTTTATTTATTCAAATTCGGACTTAGTTTTTACTCAGAGGCAAACATTTGTGATGAATGTTAATCTAGTTACTCAACTAAGTCATTTTGCTAAACAGTTTGTTTGAAACGTTATTATAGCCTTTTTACGCGAAGGCACACATTTGTGATACATATCGATCTGTTTACTCAGCTATTATCACATTTTCAACTAGCTACTAGCTCTATTTATAGCCCGAAGGTCAGTGGAATACTAATTTATTAACAATTTTTTTATTGCCTGCCTTGTTGCTTTTAGCTATTCGTTTTCATGAAAAATACTAGTTAAGCTACTTAAGTTGAAAGACCTCAAATTATGAATGAATGTGGCAATCTAGAGAAATTTACACTAAGTCCTAATTAGGCTATATATTTATCCAAAGGCCCCCTAATTCACTAATTTCGCAGGATAATGATCGTTCACAACCTAATAGATTATGTCCAACATTAAATGAATTTCACTCATTCTAAGCCAAAGACACATTCACACACTTCACACAATGTAACCTAATAACTATCATACAATATGCAAAACCACATTCACAACAAAACACACAATCCCTCCCCGTACTTGAACAACACATTGTCCTCAATATGAGAAGGAAACACACACACTAACATATGAACGAAGGGTAAAGACAAAAAAAAAAGTAAAGTAACAAAGAATAGACAAAATTAACAATAAAAATAGACAAAATAAAATAAAAATAAACATAAACATAAAAAGCAAAATAGAACTGAAGGCTAATTTGGGAAAGAAAAATTAGGTTTGATAGAAATCCTAAGGAGATGGAGGTAGTGATGGTGTTGAAGGTAAGAGTTTATATGCCTCGCTCACGTTTTATTGAAAGTAAATCTAACGATCTCTAACTTTTTCAAACAAAATTTAAATTTGTTGGTTTATGGTCTTTAGCTTGACCTTTCGTCCAGGAAGGCATTTTCAATTATTTGTAGACAAGTTCCTTATCTTTTGAAATTGCTCCTCCAAGATACAGCTTGCATCGATGTCCATTGACCTTAAAAGTCTCGTTATTAGCACTTTCAAATTTGAGAGCTCTATGATCAAAAACTTGAATAACCGAAAATGGTCCACTCCATCTAGACTTCAACTTTCCTAGAAATAACCTCAACTGGGAATTATATAGTAGAACTGTATCTCCTACTTTGAATTCCTTTTTCTTGAGATGAGCATCATGCCATTTCTTAACCTTTTCCTTGTAAAGTTTGGCGTTCTCATAAGCATTAAAACGAAATTCTTCAAGCTCGTCCAGTTGTAGAAGTCTCTTTTTGCTGGCTTGCTTCCAATCAAAATTTATTGCTTTAATCACCTAGTATGCTCTATGTTCTAATTCGATCGAAAAATGACAAACTTTCCCATACATGAGTCTATAAGGAGTTGTTCCAATGGGTGTTTTAAAAGCTATCCTATAGGCCCATAAAGCATCATCTAACTTAGGTGCCCAAACTTTCCGAGAAGTGTTCACTGTCTTTTCCAAAATTCTTTTAAGCTCTCGGTTAACAACTTCCACTTGGCCACTAATCTACAGATGGTAAGGTGTAGCAACTAGATGGTGCACTCCGTATCTTTTTAGGAGAGCATCAAAAGATCTGTTGCAAAAATGTGCGCCCCCCATCACTTATTATTGTACATGGCACTCCAAACTGTTTAAATAGTCATTTAATGAACTTTTGCACTAACTTCCCATCATTGGTAGGAGATGTTATCGCTTCAGCCCAATGCGAAATATAATTGATTCCCATTAGAATGTACATATTCCCGATTAACGATGGGAATGGACCCATAATATTAATGCCCTAAACATCGAAGATCTCTACCTCTTGAATATTAGATAAAGGCATTTCATCTCTCTTGAAGATGTAACCTATCCTCTGACATCGATCGCAATATGCCATGTAGGTCTGTGCGTCCTTAAACAACTGCGGCCAGTAAAATCCACTCTCTAATATCAGAGCTTCCATTTTGTTGGCCTCATAATGCCCAGTATACTACCTTTCATGACATTGCTTAAGGATGTCTAACATTTCCTCATCTCAAATACAACGTCGCATTAATCCATTTGCACAGACTCTATATAAGGTTGGCTCATCCCATATGTATTGATTGCAGTCATGCAAAGATTTCTTCCTTTATTGATACGAGAGATTTGATGGGACTTTACCATTGGCAACATAATTAGTGATATCCGCAAACCATAGTGTAGTTAAGCTCTCGAGCAGCATCAGAGTTTCATTGGGGAAATTTCCATTAATGTCCTTACTTGGCTTGCATTCCCCTCCCTCAAGTCTGGATAAGTGGTCTGCAACTACATTTTCTGCTCCCTTTTTATCTCTCACTTCTAAATCAAATTCTAACAAAACTAACACCTATTTAATGAGCCTTGGTTTTGCATCCTTCTTGTTGAAAAGGTATTTTAGTGTCGAGTGGTCAGTGAATACAATTACCTTTGCACCCAAAAGGTAATGTCGGAAGTTATCACATGCGTACATCACTTCGAGCAATTCCTTTTCTGTAGTGGTGTAGTTCAGTTAAGGTCCTGCAAGAGTTTTAATGGCATAGTAGATTGTATGCAATTTTTTATCTTTCCTTTGGCCCAACACGCAACCTATAGCTTGATCACTCGTATTGTACTTAACTTCAAACAGAAGTGTCAAGTCTGGTTGTGATAAAATTCGTGCTGATATTAATGCCTCTTTTAATGTCTTGAATGCAGATATACACTTATCATCAAACACAAAGGTCACATCCTTAACTAAGAGGTTGGTCAAAGGTCGTGCAATTTGCGAAAAGTCCTTAATGAATCGTTGGTAGAATCCTATATGAACTAAAAATCCTCGCACCCCTTTAACATTGTTTGGGGGTGGAAGTTTTTCTGTTACCTCCGTCTTCGCTCTATTAACTTCAAATCCTTGATGTGAGATCTTATGTCCAGGAACAATCCCTTCTTGGACCATGAAGTGACATTTCTTCCAATTTAGCACTAAGTGTGATTCTTCACATCTTTTAAGAACTTTATCCAAATTAGTTAGAAACAAATCAAAGGAATCTCTAAAGACTGAAAAGTCATCCATGAACACCTCCATTATATCTTCTATCATGTCAGCGAAGATTGACATCATTCACCTCTAAAATGTTCCTATAGTGTTGCAAAGTCCAAAAGGCATCCGTCTGTATGCGAAGGCTTTATAGGGGCAAGTGAATGTGGTTTTTTCCTAATCATCAGGGTAGATGAAAATCTGATTATAATCCAAATATCCATCTAAGAAGCAATAAAATGAATGGCCAGCTACACTTCTATCATTTGATCTATAAATAAGAGAGGGAAGTGATCTTTCTTAGTCACTGAGTTGAGTTTGGGATAATCTATACATACTCTCCACCCTATGACTGTTCTGGTTGAAATTACTTATCTACTTTCACTCTCTATTAATGTCATTCCTCCCTTTTTAGGTACACATTGTATTAGGCTAACCCATTCACTATCAGAGATGGGATAAATTATTCCTGCATCTAAGAGTTTTATGATCTCCTTCTTGACCACCTCCATCATGTTAGGGTTTAGTCTCCGTTGATTCTCTCACACCGTTCTACATCCTTCCTCTAAGTTTATTCGATGCATGCAGACATTTGGGCTTATTCCTCGAATGTCAGCAATCTATCATCCGATGGCTCTCATCCACTTCTTAATAATTTCCACCACCTTACATTCTTATTTTTCACTCAATTGGTTGGAAATTATTATTGGTAGCATTTGACCTTCACCCAGAAAGGCATACCTGAGGTGTGCAAGTAAAGGCTTAAGCTCTAATATCGGAGGTTTCTCTAAAGATGGTGGTATGGGTGCCTCGACTCGAATTAATTTATCTTGATGTACTAAAACATCTGCCTCCTCCATCTCATCATTTTCTTTAGATTCAGGAATTTGATGTTCATTGTCAGCTTCTGTTTCCAATGATTGCAGTTCTGCTATGCAGCTCTCAACTTGTTCTCGCAAACTTTGATCCATGATTTCAACTTTCATATATGTGCTACTAGTTGCTAGATTCTTTAAGGCTTTATTCATATTGAATTCAACCTGATCTTTGCCTATTCAAAGTGTTGATTTACCTTTGTGAACATCAATTATGACCTTTTCGGTATTCATAAATGGCTGACCTAAGATCAGTGGACGGTTTTTATCCTTTTTAAAATCTAGAACCATAAAATCCACTGGAATAAAGAACTTATCTACTTGCATCAAAACATCCTCCACTATTCCCAATGACCTTTTAATGGATTGATCAGTCAATTGAATTAACATTAATGTAGCTTGACCCCTCCCAGTCTCAACTTCCTAAATATCGACAAAGGCATCATATTGATGCTCGCCCCCTGATCACACAAACACTTTGTAAATTCCAAACTACGTAAGATATTGTGAAACTTCCTGGATCTTTCAATTTTGAAGGCCTTTCACTAGTGACTATAGAGCTACATGTACCAATTAAGGCTACCGTTTGATTATCATCCCAAGTACCCTTCTTTGATAATATGTCCTTTAAATTTTTTGCATATTTAGACATATGTTCTAATGCCTCAACAAATAAGACATTTATGTGTAGGGTCCTTAACTTCTCAACGAACTTTGCAAATTATTCATCCAACTTCATCTTTTGTAGTTATTAGGGGAAATGAATCTTGGGTTGATACGGTAGAGGTGCAACATAAGGAAGATATTTGCTCATATCCACCTCTTTTTCCTTTTCTTAAATTTTCTCAACTAGCTTCACAGGCTCCTCTATTGTTCTTGTGGTTAGTTCAATTTCCTTCCCACTTCGAAGTGTGATAGCCTTTAATTGCTCCTTTGATTTTGTTACTCAACTGTTAGGAACATTTCTAAGATTTCGTATAGAAAAGGAATTTTTCAGCTGACTCACTTGGGCTTCTAAGTTATGAATGGAGGACGTATGACTCTCAGTGACTTGCTCAAATTTATTTTCGAGCTTCTTTTGCGCATTATCTAAAGTTCTAAGCTTGTCTAGAATTTTGTCCAGCTTGGCTTCCATCAAGCTTATTTTATCCTGCTAAAAGCTCGATTGCCCTTAAGGCCTAAACTGCCCTCCATTATTATTGTTTGACCAGGAAAAGTTAGGGTGATTCTTCCACCCGGGGTTATAAGTGTTGGAGTAGGGATTGTTTCCCCCTCCTAGTATATATTGCCCCCCCAGGTAGTTCACTTACTCCTGGTTGTCCTCTCTCATCAAGTATCAGTCTACAGTATTATGATCTACTTAACCACATAACTCACATTTCAATTGCATGGCCTTAACCGAAGCAGAGGATGATGCCTTCATACCATTAAGTTGTTGTGTCAAATTTTCGATCTTTGCTTGCATCTCCGTCATCTGATCGATTGTGACGATTCCCTTTTACTCTGTAAAATTGGTAGGTTGCCAACCTCACTAACTTGCCCATAAGGAATTATTGATCGCCATCTCCTCAATTAACTCCTCTACTTCATCGACCGTTTTTTGCATCAAAGATCCTCTTGACGTTGCATCGATGGTGCCTCTAGTAGGTGGGTTAACTCCATTATAAAACGTCTACAGAAGGAATTCCTTCGATAGGTTGTGGTGTGGGCACTTCCTCTGCAGGTCCTTGTATCGCTCCCACACTTCATAAATTGACTCTCCGTCACCTTATTGGAAATTAGTAATTTCCTTTATTATCTTAGTGGTCTTTGTCAAAGGGAAGTATTTATCTAGAAAAGCACGCACGAGCTGCTCCCATGTCATAATGTTAGCGGGGGTCAGTGAGTGATACCAAGCCTTCGCTCTATCCTTAAGTGTGAAAGGGAACAGTCTAATCCTAACAGCATCTCCCAACATCTGGTGATACTGAAAAGTATCACAGATCTCAAGAAAATTTACAATATGCATGTTCGAATCCTCATTTGCCAGTCCATAAAATTGGACGTTTTGTTGAAGCATGTTCAGGATGGCTGGATTGATTTCAAACGAGGCCGCTTGAATTAGCAGACTAGCCACTCCTTGGTTAGATGGGTTTAACCTCGACCTCATAAAGTCTACGAGGGTTCGTTGTTGTTGTCCTTGAGTTGCTCCTTAGTCCATGTTTCTCTAAAATTCCTCGGCCATTTGTAAATTTCTTAGCTCTTATTCATCTTCTTCTCACCAAGCTTTCCTAATGGTGCGTTCTAATCATGTTATGTCTAAATCTATCACCTCCGTTATAAGACTCGAACCCCTCGTGACTCCTATGTTCATGCAAGAGCATGATTCCTGAAATAAACGATTGAACTAAAACCAAAAATTATAACTAATATAACGCCTTAAACTATAGAATTAAATTGCCTTTCCCGGTAATGGCGCCAAAAACTTGATCGCAAGGTTACACGCGCTAAGTTTTACTATTTATAACCTTGGTAAATTTCGGAAGCGCACTAGTCGTTCGTGTAGTACCCAGGGTATCAATCCCACGAGCAAGTCTAATATAGTCCTAAAATATAAGGTCATCCTAAACTACAGTAATTCTAAACAAATAACTAATGCAGAAATTAAATCAACCAACAGTCAATTATGAGAATTTAAAGTGCCAAAGTGTAATAAAATAGCAATCACACATCCCAACCCGAAATTAACCTAGAAGTCCCTAAGTGAGAGAAAGGGGATTTTGATTCAAGATTAATGGAAACCTAATCAATTATGCAATCACTGAGTTAACGAGTTTAGACGATCCTTGAGTGAATTACTCTTTCTCGAGTTATAATTCTTAACCCTAATTGATGATCCCTAATTTAAATTATGGAATTGCGATATATCGATTTGCAATTGGCCCAAAACGTAAATTAGTTCTAAATTGTCTATTAACTGATCAGGAACCTATGCTTGATCTCTCATTACACAATTCTACTAGTTTGATTCAATTATCAACTTATCAATTCACCTAACTCTCATTAGCCCAAATTGATTATTTTTACCCAGCTCACTCCCTCAATTTATTGCCAAGTTATTAAGAGCATAATTAAAATCAAAATTAAATTAATAAAACACAATCATTCAATTTTCATTAATCTCAAAAATCAAGATCCAAAAGTGAGTTTAAACAATAACTCAACATTCAACACAAACGAATCTCAACACCTATTCCAATTCCATACATGAATAAAAATGAAATAAATGGAAAATACATCGGGAACAGAGTTGGGGAGGTGGCGACAGCAGGAAACCACCTGTTCTGGGAAGTACGTCACGTCTAGCTCGTCTTCATGTTTCTCTTCCTTTGTCTCCTTCTTCAATCTCTTGTTTTCTCTCAGAATTGGCTGAATCAAACTCTCTTGTACAACTCTCTAGGCTCTCGAAAGACTGCTGCATCTAACTTATGATGTTCTATTTATACTTTTAAGGCTCTAGGTCAAATTTAGGGTAAAAACGACCCAAGAAATCTTGCGAAACTTGAGTTTTTTTGTCAGCCCGATACAGGCCATGATTATGGCCCTGCCTGCCACGATCACTCCTTAACCTTTTTTTCACGATCATGGCCTGGATATACACTCTCTGTCATGACCGTGCCCTCATGCGCACGATCGTGGTCTGACTACTCTGGCATGTCCTTATGTGTCACGATCATGGCCTGCTGTGCCACAATCGTCACCTATGCTTGTGGCCTGAAAACTCCTCGAATCTTCTCTCTTCTTCACCATTTACCTTGAAACACTAACAAACCCATCAAGGTACCTCAAAAATATAACAATTAAGCTCAAAGACTCATACTAACCCATAAAAACACTAAAACACTCAAACTAACCTAATTAAACCCTAAATGCATACTCAACACTCAAATTCACACTAAATACATAACAAATCAACCCTAAAATATCATGCAATTGACAACTATCATCGATCTGGTTACTCAACTATATCATGTTTTTAACTGGCTACTAGCTCTATTCATAACCCAAAGGCCAACGGAATAGTGATTTATTTAACACACTTTTTTTTGCCTACATTGTTGGTTAAGCTACTAATTTGCACGAAAAATACTAGTTAACACACTTTTATGAATGAATGTGAGAATCTAGAGGGTGCTAAATTTATACTAAATCCTAATTAAGCTGTATATTCATCCAAAGACTCCTAATTCACTAATTTTGAGAGCTAATGATTATTCCTAACCTAATAGACTATGTTCAAAATTAAATAAATTTCAATTTATCTAAGCCATTGACACATTCAAACAATTCACAAAATGCAACCTAACACTATCATACCATATGTAAAATCACACTCAAGGTAAAAATAAACAACCCTCCCTACACTTGAACACCACATTATCCTCATTGTAAAAAGAGTACACAAACACACTAGGGGAAATAAAACACAATATATGAAAAAATAAGAATAAAATATTAACAAAAATGAAAAGAAAAGGGCTTGAACATGAAACCGTTTATGGTGATAGAGGTAGGGATGGCGATAGGGTTGAGACCAAATCCGCTTGACATCAAGATTGTTTCCCCATCTTATAAGTGATTCAAGAGAGTAAAAGAAATAGCAGTCCAAACCGTTCCAAATCATTCAAACTTATTTAAGAATTTAAAACAAACCTAACCACACAACAATTTAAATCTAACTACTAAATGTGCTAATTTATGGTCATTAGCTTGACCTTCATCCTTTAAACTCAACCAGGATCAATTATGAGCGATTTGTTTCCACCCTTCTCGCTGAACATCAGTTTTGTAGCCTATGAGTAAGCTATAAATTACAAAATGATCAAAAAGACAATATTGATAAGGTTGAGAAAACGAATTAATTTTATCAATTTCCTTCTTATTAACAAACTGTTAATAAAATAGGGAATAACAAAACTCCCTGAATCTTCCATTGAATCTAATAGTTTGCCCTGTACGAAGGTGAATTGCCTTCTTCCTTAATCACCTTCGTTACCTCAGCTTCTTCTGCTTACCAAACAGAGACATCTATACTTTCTTTAAACTCAATGATTGTTGTCATCTGTTCTTCATCCTTTTGTTCTTTAGAAGATTCAAATACATCAATTATCCTAAATGAGCTGCTAACCTTCGGATTCTTAATTACATCATTTATGTTGAATGTAATTTGATCATCATCAATCCAAAAGATAGAGTTCGTTTCCTGAACATCTCCCCAAGATTTTTCGATGGTCACATATGGTATATCAAGAATTGGGGAATAAAAGGGAGGGTTGGCATTCTTTTCTTCAATCTCTTTCTTCGTCTCGTTGTCTTCAATAAGGTGGAGTTCAGTTTGGTTTTCTACTAGTCCTTCTAGCTCTTCCCCATTCTTAAGTGTGATAGCCTTATATTGGTCTCACAGATGTAATTCCATAGTTCTCAGAAAGTCTTCCACACTTCTCTTACAAAACTCACAGGAAAGTTGTCTTACTTGAATCTCCAAGTTATGAATAGAAGCAGTCTGATTTTTTTACTTGATCAAATTACTCTTCCAGTCTCTTCTAGTTCTCTTCCATATCTGTTAGCTTATCTAGGATCTTGTCCAATTTAAAATCCCATAAATTGGACTCATCTCGCTGAAGTCCTAATAGGCCTTGATGTCCTAAGTGAGTCCCCACATTATTAGACCAATAGGAGTGTATATGTTCCAATAAGGATCATTATTTCCCCAACCATACTATGCTTCATTATAACTCTAAAAAATTCCTCGCTCCCTATAAAATCTATCTTCCATCATTGTTCTTTCTATTTATTTTTGCAATCTAACTCTTCAGATGTCTCATTTCTAATTTTAAGATGTCTTGTTGCGTCTCTACCTTACGCCCAAATTTTTTTAATTTAAAAACAAAGGATAGTGAAATAGCCTTAGACTAAAGAACTAAACTAATTGCCTCCACGACAACGGCGCTAAAAACTTTATAGAAGCGTTTTACATATGCCAAGTTTTAATATTTATAACCTCGATATTTTCATAAGTGAACGGGTCGTTCGCGTAGTACCTAAGGTATTGTTCCCACGATGAAGATTAATCTAATCCTAAAATCTAAGGCTTAACTAAAATTCTTAATAAATCAAAATAAACAACTAATGCAAAAATTATTCAATCAAACAATAATTAACATTTGTAATAAATCAAAATAAACAACTAATGTAAAAATTATTCAATCAAACAATAATCGAACTCAAGAATTAAATTCAGAAATTATAGACAAGATAGCAATTTTGCACAACCCAACCAAGAATCAACTAGAAATTACCAATTGAGGGAAAAAGTGTTTTATCCCACCTTAATGAGAATCTAATCGATTATGAAATTATCGAATTACTAGGTTTAGACGGCCTTAGGATGGATTACTCTCTCTCGAGTTATAATTTTTAACCCTAATTAATAATCCCTAATTTAAATTACGGAATTGTAATCTCTCGATTTCCAATTTATCCAAAACCTAAATTAGTTCTAAATTTGTCTAATAACCTACCAAAAATCTATGTTCGATCTCTCGTTACATGATTTTACCGATTTGATTCAATTCTTATCTATTAAACTACCTAACTCTCGTTAGCCCAATTTGATGATTTTCACTCAGTTCACCCTCTCAGTTTATTATCGAATTATTAAGATTAGAACTTGAATCATGAATAACTCAATAAAAACACAATAAATCAAACTTCATTAATTTCAAAGATCAAAATCCCGAAGGTGAGTTTAGACAAAAATCATCATTGAACAATTCCTATTCTCAACAACTATCCCACTTTTATACATCAATAAAATTGAGAAACCACCAATTCCGGGGAGTACTTCGCGTCAAGCTTCTTCTCTGTGTCTCTCTTCCTTTATCTCCTTCCTCAAATCTCTCGGTATGCTCTCTAGGGTTTTGGAATTGACTAATGCAAAAAGGCTTCAAAGGCTGCTTCCTCTATTCTTTAATGTTCTATTTATATCTCGGAAGCTCTAGGGTTGATTCGGGGTCGAAACAGTTTGAAAATTCTAGTGAAACTTAATGTTTTTAGTTATTTTTGTATCTGCCCAATGCAGGCCACGATCATAGCCCTACTTGCCAAGTTCGTTGCTAGTGCCTAACCCTCTCTGTCACGATTGTTGCCTAAAGTGCACGATCGTGGCCTAGTTTAGAGCTTTCTGATACGATCGTGACTAAAATGGCACGATCGTTGCCTGGGTTCTGTCAGCTCACCTCTTTTTGTCATGATCGTCGACTATTGTGCCACGATTGTGGGCCATGGTTTTAGCCCAAACTTCTTTGAAACTTCTCCGTTCTTTGCCGTTTACCCTGAAACACTAACAAACACATCAAGGTACCTCAAAAATATAATATTTAAGCTTAAAGACTCATACAAACCTGTAAAAACACTTAAACACATAAAGTAACACAATTAAAACCTAAACGCACATTAAACACTCAAATTAACACTAAATACCTAACAAATTGAACCCTAAAACATAATGCAAATCACAACTATCAGAAGTTAGATATCAACTCTTAGGAAAAGAATTGAATACAATTATGACATGATGAAGTAAATGAGATGAAAAGAGATCAAAATGCAAGTACGACCTAGGGTATAGCATACTAAATCTTCTTAAGAATTTATCTATTAATCAAGATATCATATATTATTAACAATGTATGACATCGAGCTCTTATCTTATGTTGAACTCACAGGTTATTGGATACATAAGAGAAAATTATAGAATTTTAATTATCTAAATCTATATCTGAGGGACCCCCATGTTTTGTGTAGTTTCTAAGCTCAAATTAGTCAAAAATGCTCTCAAATCCCTAAACTCAAATCAGATTGCCGATATTAATGTCAGAGTTGTGACTTATCAAGCTGCCCTCAATAACATCCAAGACCAAATGAAAGTTTTGCCTAATATGACTCAACTAGCAGTTGAAGAACATGAGGCTATGACAAATTTGTTTAAGGCTTTAAATGACCAAGAATCTTTCTACAAACAATCTTCTCGTATCAAGTGGCTTAGAGAGGGGGATAGAAACACCAAATTCTTCTATAATTCCATCTTGTCAAATAGGAACAAAAACAATATCCACTTTTTGTTGGTGAGCAATGGCCATAGGATTACTGACTTAGAAGAAATTTAGAAACATTTTATGAATTTCTTTCAAGATTCTATTGGTACTAAGAAAGATCTAGATTCTTCAAGTGAGTATGTGGCAGCTCTTTTTCCCCATCCGATTTATGAGAACCTAAGAAATAACCTTGTAGCTTAAGTCACTTTGCAAGAGATTATGGAAGTTTTCTTTTCTTTCAACCCGAATAAGGCCCCTGGCCAGGATGGCTTTAATGGATTTTTCTTTAAACACACTTGGCATATTATCATGAATGAAATCACTAGGGCAATCCAAGACTTTTTCAAACATGGGAGGCTCCTCAAAGAGCTTAATTCAACTTTTATTT
>JAOTAY010000004.1:25525934-25541027 GCA_025629805.1 Erythroxylum baracoense
GAATGAAATCACTAGGGCAATCCAAGACTTTTTCAAACATGGGAGGCTCCTCAAAGAGCTTAATTCAACTTTTATTTCCCTTATCCATAAGAAGAATCAGCCTTCCATTGTGTTGGATTATAGACCTATCTCCTGTTGTAGCATGATTTATAAGGTGATCACAAAAATCATTTCTAATAGACTTAGATAGATTTTACCCATCCTTATCAACCCAAACCAAAGTGCTTTTATCAAAAATTGCCGTATAGGGGACAACATCCTTTTAGCTCAAGAATTCTTTAAGAACTATCATCTTTCTAATAAGCATATGAAATGTGCTTTCAAAGTAGATTTGTCTAAAGCTTATGATCCTATTCAATGGGATTTCCTCCTCAGAGTGTTGATAGTTGAAGGGCTCCATCTTATGTTTATTAAGTGGATCGAAGAGTATGTATCCTCGCTTTCCTACTCTATCTTGATCAATGGTTCTCCTACCAAATTTTTCTATGGGAAATCAGGATTAAGACAAGGAGATCCTCTCTCTCTGTACTTGTTTATTATTTGTATGGAGGTGCTTTCTAGGACTCTGAATGTTACAATAGCAGAAAATCCTACCTTTCAATTCCATTGGAGATGCAAAACTCTTAAATTGTCCCATCTTTTGTTTGCTGATGATCTGTTATTGTTCTGTCAAGCTGATCTTACTTCGATGAATACCTTGCTTAAATGCCTGCGAACTTTCTCAAAATTCTCTGTGTTGGATATGAACCCTAGCAAAAGTCAATTCTTTTTATCTCCTGACGTGGATTGTTTGGCCATTCAGTTGGAAACTATTTCAGGTTTTAAAAGGGGTAATCTTCCTATAAGATATCTAGGTGTTCCTTTTTAACAGGTAGATTGACTAGGAGAGATTGTATCCCACTGTTGGAAAAAATTGATTCCAGAGTTAACAAATGGACTCATAAAGCCTTGTCCTATGCTGGTAGAGTTCAATTGGTAATTTCTGTCTTATCTACTTTTCAGGTCTACTGGGCTACCCATTTCTTGCTTCCTATCTTTATCATTAAAGAAATTGAGTCTAAACTTAGGAACTTCTTGTGGTTTAGAAAGGTAGTGTCTAAAACTCATATAAAAAGTCAAGTGGAATGACCTTTGTGGGTAAAGTGGGTTCACACCATTTTTCTTAGAAGGAAAAACCCCTGGAGTGCTTAACTGACTAATAATAGTTCTTCGAGTTAGAGGAAACTTATTCAGGTTAGAAATATTATTAGGAACCATTTCCGATTTAAGATAGGAAATGGATTTTCTACTTTCTTATGACAGGAAGGGTACCCTAGAGGTATCCTCAAGGATCTCTCTACGCCTAGAGCTATCAATGGTTCAAAATTTCTAATGAATGCAAAAGTAGCGGATATTATTAGAGAAAATATGTGGCGCTGGCAAGATGCCACAATTGAGACTATTCGCATGCTCAAGCCTTTAATATACCAACCTGATTGGTCCTAATCTGATAGATTATAATGGACTGCAAGCCCCTCAAAAATTTACACTAATGCTTCAGTGTACTCTTTGATGAAACCACTTTTGCCAAAAGTACCTTGGCATAAATTAGTGTGGCATAAAGGTTCCAACCCAAGGTATGCCTTTATCTTGTGGTTAGCTTTCCTTAATAAGCTACAGACAAGGGATCAGCTCCTTTATACTTATATCCCTAATCATTGCTCCCTGTGCCACTTGGATAATGAGTCTACCAACCACCTCTTCTTTGAATGCTCCTTCTCAAAATCAGTGTGGCTATACTACCTCAACCACTTTCAGATAAACATTCCAAACCTGCTAAACCTCTAATCCATTCTACTTTCGTTTAACCAACCTGAAAGCCACAGAAACATTGACCTCAACATTTTTATCATTCTACTTTCTGTTATTGTGTACAACTTATGGTTCGAGAGAAACCTTAGAACCTTCAAAAATGCAGCCATAGAAGTGGGGAACATTAACACTAAAGTGATCTTCCAAGTAATGGAACAATTCAACTCAAACACTGAGAGAAGGTAAATAGAGGGTTTTGGTTTGTTTTCTTGTTTCTTTTAATTTTTATTTTGCAGGTGTGCCAGTTAGTTTGGGAAAGCAAATTTTATCCCACTCATCATCAATATATATCAATGTGAGCATATATGCAAGGCATGGATTATCACTACAGCTTCATGAAAATGAAAGGAAACTCACCCTCTTCGTCAGCAAGAGAGGCATAAGATGCAGTAATGGCTAAACCTATAAAAGCATTGAAGAATGTGCATGGTGTCCCAAGCTACAAGGTCTACTCTTTTGGCAACTTATCAATGGGATAGCCCTTACTACCTGACTAAGAAGGATTAGTAGGAAGTCTTGATTAGTTCTCTGTTGCTTGAGACTCTTATATGAAAATAATTGTATTACTGGTAAGATAGTCCTTGATATGATCATTTTTGTTGCTAGCTATGGTTTGGGCATGCTATTGTGTTTGTTTGGCCTGGGGGAACAGTTTTACAGTTCCTCGTGCTTTCTTGTAAGTTCCTTTAGGATGGGGTAAGAGATTGCCATCTTTGGAAAGCTTTCGATGTACATACATTTTTACTTATTTATAAATTTACTGAATTACCAGAAAAGAAATCTATCATGTGTGAGTAGAAGATAATAAAAATAAGACACATGTAATGGTCAAGGATGTAATGGTCAAGTCCTATCTGCTAAAGAGTATTTAGAAAATTGAACTTCAATATAAAATGATCATTTGAATTTCTGAAGGGTGAATAATGACCATTTTGAAGATCAATCAAAAAAATTTAGACAAGTCGTTGGTTATCTGCAAAACCAGTATTCTTCTAACTAGTGAAAACAAGAAACCTATCTATAAGTGATTAGTTTCATTGTGCATATCCGATCTTAGAGTTTATGTTTAATTTTTCTCAAAAAAATTAAGGATTTTTATTATGTTTCTTCTTTTTTTAATAAATTAATATAATTATCATTCTGTAATATTATTTACCATGTAAATGCTTGTAGGCCACATCAACGCCATTCATTATAATATTAACGGTGATTTAATTATTTAATAAATTAAATGTTTGATTATTTTATTATTTTTCTAATTTACTTATTATTGCAAAATTAGGTAAATTTTAATTTTAAATGTAATTTTACAATTTTAATAATTTTCTTCTAGTAATATCATAATCTAAATAAATAAGAGAACCCTAAAAATAAATTGTAAATTTTATTTTTCTTGCTAAATTCAATAAGGATTGAATCTAAAATTATTGTGATGTTCAAATTGAATATGATTTGGGCTAAATTGTAAAATTAAAATACTAGATAGAAGAATCTGTAAAAAAAATAAAATTTTCTCGGGTATCAAGTGTCTTGTTTAAAGAACTTACCAGCGCTAAATACTGGAGCTACTTTACCACGCGGTAATTAGTTTAAAATAAAATGTCTAGATAAAACTCTACAGTACTTACCATGACAGAGTAAATTAGAGAGTAATTCAATTCAAAACATGAATATAATTGGTCAGTACTTTCAATTTATCCTTATTAACAAACGTGTTATGGCATTTCCAACTCGATTGGCCACAAGGCTTCCTCTTTTTTAATTCGCCGGGAAGGGACAGTATAAAATAATGATATCTGATGATGAATTTAATTTGAGCACAAGTCAACCCTTGAGCTTATACCAACCTCATCGCCCTCTCGACATTGTGGGGCTCACAAAATTAACGTCCATAGCAGAATCGGGTGCATGGGACGTGCAAGGCAAGAGTCGCCAAGACGTGAAGGCACGTACGTAGAAGTAGGTTCGTTTTTGGTGGTTAACTGCCCTACAGACCCCGACTTTGCCGCGAACACAAAAAGCAAACATCCGCTGCTTTTTCTGTCCCCAAAACAGTCATTTGCTAGGCCGTGGGGTGCCAGACAGACCTCGGAGACAAAAACAACCTCTCCCACTCCACCACCATTTTCCTTCTCCCTATGTTTTTGTTTTGTTTCGTTTTCATCAATTCTCACTTATCCAATCCACACCCAACTTGCTTACGGTGTCCACCTTTTTTTTTTTTTTGATAATGCCTCTTCTATTGGGTTGATTAGATCTCCAGCTTTTAGGTACGTACCTATGCCATGTAATTTCGTTTGTTTAAATCAAATCGTGATTTCTTAAGAATTTAATTGATGTGATATGGCGCTCAGTTCTTTAGATTCGTGGTGCAAAAATGTTAGTCTGATACGTCCTTAACTTTTCATTCTTTATAACTTTAAGCATTTGATGATATATAAACTTCTGTTTAATTTAACGGATGGGTTGCAGGGTCTTGTACTGATTAATAGATTTAACTGAGGAGCTGATATGTTGTGTTGCGGGGGTGCAGAGGAGGAACCCACCGGTCCACCTGCTAATCAGTATGCAACCCCACCAAAAGGGGGGCCGACATATGGAGCTGGTGAATTTTATTTGATTCTCGATTGGGTCCTTTTAAAAAATTTCCTTTTTTTTTTTTGACCTTTTTGTTGTGATTATAACCTTATTCATCATACTAGATCAATATATACTTTTGGCTGCTAGGTGCTTAACATGCAATTTCCCAGATAACATTAGACTACGAATTATCAAGAAGTGGGACATTATTGTTCCCTTTCGAATCCTATTAAGGAAAGCACAATCTTTCTTTGTTAATCCAAGCTGATAATTTGAACCAACAGAAGAAGAAGAGAACATCATTAGATTGGTTAATTCTATATATGTGAACTAGGATTATGTTCACGTAAATCCCTCGCTCCTTGGAAGTTCTGATGTTATAATTGCTTCTGGGTAATGAAGGTGGTGGAACAGGAGAGCCAAAGAGTGGCAACCCAGCCAAAAGTGGAGCTCCACAGAAGGTCTTACCCATTGAAATTCCTTCCATATCATTGGATGAGTTAAATAGGTTGACTAATAACTTCGGTACAAAGTCACTTATCGGAGAAGGTTCTTATGGCCGGGTTTTCTCTGCCACTCTAAGTAATGGTGTGCCTGCCGCAATAAAGAAGCTAGATACCAGCACTTCACAAGAACCAGATTCTGACTTTGCCGCTCAGGTTCCATACACACTCTCAGACCAATAGTTGTTCAATCCAACATATATGTCAGGTGACAAAATTATGATCCAATTTGTGACTTGCAGGTATCAATAGTTTCAAGACTTAAGCATGACAACTTCCTGGAGTTGATTGGGTATTGCTTGGAAGCAAACAATCGAATATTAGTGTTTCAGTATGCGAGTATGGGTTCTTTACATGACGTACTACACGGTATGTAACTCTAGGCAATTTTATTTTCCGATTTCTAAGTTCACTTTATAGAATTTGATTGAGATTGAGCCAATATATGGTGCAGGGAGGAAAGGTGTACAAGGGGCTGAACCAGGTCCAGTTCTGAACTGGAATCAGAGAGTTAAAATTGCCTATGGTGCAGCGAAAGGTCTCGAGTATCTGCATGAAAGGGCGGAGCCTTCGATAGTGCACCGCGATGTCAGATCAAGCAATGTCCTAGTATTTGATGACTTCATCTCCAAAATGGCTGATTTTAACCTGTCAAATGCCTCTTCTGACACTGCAGCTCGACTGCACTCGACTAGAGTCTTGGGAACATTTGGTTACCATGCTCCAGAGTAAGCCTTATAACTCTGCTTAACCTCTTTCAAATTGTCTGCTACTTACTCTTCTTTAAAACCAGTTCCTATGATTGTGACAGAAAGTCAAATGAATAAAGAACACTGTTTTCTCTGAGACTTTTATGGTATGTAGACATAGTGCCAGGTCTTGGTCATTCTCTTTCAGTTTGAGCTTCTCCACATCTGGCTCTTAAGAGGATCAGAATTGAAAGAACAAAACATCAGATCTTGGATTCAGTAATGTCTTTTAGACAGGACAGAAATGATTTCCGCCATACTTCTGCTGCTCACCATTAACGTTTTGCTAAGAATTTCTAGTGCTAAATGTTAACGTGTGGTAGAAGCAATGACAATTATTAGTTTCTCGTTAATTTCAAATCTTTGGTTTGCTTTTCCAGGTATGCCATGACGGGCCAGATAACTCAGAAAAGCGATGTTTACAGTTTTGGGGTCGTTCTTCTAGAGCTCTTAACTGGAAGAAAGCCAGTAGATCATACAATGCCCAAAGGACAACAAAGTCTTGTTACTTGGGTGAGTTTCTTTTGTTTTTTTGTTTCTTATCTCTTTTGTTGTCTCTGTCTCCTTCATTACCTTCACACAATCCAATTAATTGGTTATGGTCATGTATTACTTCAGGCAACACCAAGATTGAGTGAAGACAAAGTGAAACAGTGTGTGGACCCAAAGTTAAATAACGAATACCCACCAAAGGCAGTTGCCAAGGTTCTTAATGTGCTAGAATTTAATTTAATTACCGTTGCCAAAAATTCCTTCTTTTCTCTTTGTTCTTAAATGTGCTGTTTTTTTTTTTTTTTGGAATTAATCAGTTGGCAGCAGTAGCAGCACTTTGTGTTCAGTACGAGGCAGATTTCAGACCAAACATGACAATCGTTGTAAAGGCTCTTCAGCCACTCCTCAACTCAAAACCAGCATGGCCAGAAGCTAATGCGTGACTTATAAAATTTCACCAAAGTACCAGGCATTTGTAGAATGTAACTCTTTCCTTCAATCTATATTCATTCTTTTCTGTAATGGACTTGACCAAGAGCTTCGAATAATACTGTTAGTATATAAGATTGCCAATTAACGGGATTTACCAATGAGAAAACCAACTTTATGTACTTTTATCACTTTCCTAGACAAGAAATTCATCTACTCCCACATGCCTTCATTATTAAATTTCAGTCTGCAAATGCCTGTTATCATCAATGTTGCAGAAACCATACTGGATTAGATTTTAGTACAGTACTATATCAATACTGGTCAATACCAGATACTGTTTCGAGTAATTTTTTAAATTTATGAAATAGTCCTTGATTTTTTTTAGAAATTACAAAATAGTCTATTGTCATATTGTACGATTGTATTGTATGTTTTATAAGTTTACATCAACTCTATTTTTAAAAATCATAATAATAAATAATAAACACGATTATTATGAAAAAAGACAATTATCATTATACAAATATAACTTTAAAAACAATACAAAATATTTAAATATTACAATTTCATCATATAATAAATAATAATTATATCAAAACATCCAATAAATAGAATAATAAATATCCTTAATTCTCAAACTATTACAATTTATGACAAGAGTTCGTGATGAGGAACCAACCAAGTAGAAATAAAACTTGTAACAAAAATATTTACAATTACATTACATAGATAGAATTTAACATATACATCAAATATAAGTAAAATTAAAAGACGAGGAGAAACAAAAATCTAGAACTTCATTCAATCGTTTACGGGGGATACCCGCTATAGCTACAGTGACCCTAGTTATCATTTCGTACAAAATACTTATCACTGAGAGGAGTCTCATCATCATCATCATTCAAATTCAATGCACCAAATGACATGTCAATGCTTTACTAATCAAGATTATCTTCCAAGTCGTTTATATCTATCAAATTCGGTTCTTCAGAAACTCAATCCGATAAAAGATTGATATTATCAATAAAAATTGGATCTGTTGAACTACTTTTGCTATTAAGACTCCTAGTAAATAATAAAATTTAATTATTAGAAAATTACAAGAAATTATATCGAAATTAATAATGATAATAACATATATTTCCCGAAGCTTTAAATTGTAACGAATGAATACTAAGTCATTCAATATCTTGTGCTCCAATTTTTTACTTTTTTAGAATGGATGAATTCAAATGTGCTCCAGTTTCGTTTACAGCCTGTGGCACTCACACATTAACTTAAAATCTGAATTGCAGACCTTTGTAATTTTGGAACATTATTTTCGAATTGATCCCACCAAGAAACTGTAAGTCGTAAGATAACAAAAGTAGCATTACAAACAAAATAAAGTGATAATTAATTTTCAACAAATAAGAAAAAGGAAACAACTAATACTTGGAGAAATTTTTACTCTTTGTCGAATAACAATTGGTAATCCAAAATCCCCATAAAATAACTTATAAAGCTCCATTTGTGAGGTTAAGAGATCTTGCATCATTTCATGGCTAGCAATTGTTGTAATATATAGTGAATAACATTTCTCTACTAACTTCATCTTTCTTTGTAAAATCCGGTTTAAAATATACACTAGGATTTAAAAATGCCCCAGCTATAGACAACGAAGAAGAAAGTTGTCTTTTTCACCTCTCATTGATGATTGCAAGAGATGGTATGTACAAAGAATGACTATTTTTCAGATTGACCTTGATTGTTTCCTTCATCCTTTCTATGGAATTAAGAAGATAACCCATTATTGGCTTTTCTTTTCTACTAACCAAGCAAAGCACCCTCAACAAAGGCTCACAAACTCAGATAACAAATTGATATTGAGACTAAAATTCTCTATCTTCCAGTATAATACTGGAAACATTCAATCCAACATTAGACTTCGCATGCTGAGATGCAACCCATTTATCACTTGTAAACATGTGTCTTAATTCTTTCTTCATCGAAATAAAAGACTGAAGTAATAAGAAACTTTATAGGTGTCATTTGCATGATGTTTTAAGATTTAATTTGTGATGCATTTAGTGTGAATTTGAGTATTGAGTATACAATTAGGGTTTGATTATGTTAGTTTGAGTATTTTAGTGTTTTTATGGGTTAGTATGAGTCTTTGAGCTTATTTGTTATATTTTTGAGGTACCTTGATGGGTTTGTTAGTGTTTCAGGGTAAACGGGGAAGAATGAGGAAGATTCAAGGAGTTTTTGGGTCCACGATCGTGACAGAAAGGAAGAGCTAGAGCAGCCAGGCCACAATCATGTGCATGAGGGAACGATCGTGACAGAAAACGTACAGGCCACGTTTGTACACTGCAGGCCACGATCGTGACATAAAGGTTAAAGAGGTGGCCACGATTGTGCCTTGTGTCAAGCTGACAGAAAAATTCAAGTTTTGTGAGATTTTGTGAACCGTTTCAACCTCAACATCGACCTAGGGCTTCCACAGAATAAATAGAACATGATATGACAGCCACAAAAGAAGTTTTTTTGGCAGAGTCTAGAGAGTCGTGCAAGAGAGCATCATTTTGGCAATTCCGAGAGAAACATAGAGAGAGGTCAAGAGATTGAGGAAGGAGACAAAGGAAGAGAGACATGGAGATAAGTTTGACGCAACGTACTACCTGGAACAGGTGGTTTCCTGTAGTCGCTGCCTCCGAAATCCACTCCGACAGTATTTCTTATTTTTATTTCGATTTTATGGATGTATGAAATTGAGATATTCATTGGAAATAGTGCTGTTGAGTGTTGATTTACTGTCTATACTCACCTTCAGGTTTTTTAGTTCTTGAGATTAATAAAGTTTATTTGAATATGTTTTTTTATTTAATTGTGATTCAAATTCTGTTTTTAATAACTTGGCAATAAACTGAGAGAGTGAGCTAAGTAAAAATCATCGATTTGGGCTAACAAGAGTTAGGTGAATCGATAGGTAGAGGATTGAATCAAACCGATAGAGTCTTATAATAAGAGATCGAGCATAGATTACTGGTAGGTTATTAGACAACTTAGAACTAATTTAGGTTTTGGGTCAATCGGGAATCGAGAGATCGTGATTCTATAATTTAAATTAGGGATCATCAATTAGGGTTAAGAATTATAAATTGAGAGAGAGTAATTCACCCTAGGATTGTCTAGGCCCATTAAGTTGAAAATAACATAATTGGTTAGATTTTCTTTAGTTTCGAATTAAATCCCCCTTTCTCTCACGTGGCTATTTCTAGGTTGATTTCGGATTGTTGTGTGAGTTGCTACTTTATAACTTTTCCGTACTTTAAATTCTCATATTTGATTATTGATTGATTTAATTTCTGCATTACCTAATTGTTTAGAATTATTGTAGTTTAGGGCGACCTTAGATTCTATGACTAGATTAGGCTTCCTCGTGGGATCGACACCTCAGATACTATGCGAACGACTGGTGTTTGTAGTAATTACTAAGGTTATAAATAGCAAAACTTAGCGCATTTAACCTTGTGATCAAGTTTTTTGTGCCGTTATCAGGGAAGGCAATTTAGTTCTATAGTTTAAGGGTGTTAGGTTAGTTATAATTTTTGGTTTTAGTTCATTTGTTTATTTTAGGAATCGTGCTATTGTATAAACACAAGAGTCATAAGGGGTTCGAGTCATGTAGCGGGGAAGATAGATTTAGACATCACACGATTAGAACGAACCTTGAGGAAAGCTCGACAAGAAGAAGAAGAAGAGATCGAGAAATCTCAAATGGCCGAGGAATTTTAGAGAAATATGGATCAGGAAGTTAACCCTGGAAGGCAACAACAGAGGACCCTCATAGACTTTATGAGGCCAAGGTTTAACCCAAGGAGCTTAGGAGTGGCCAGATCGCCTGTTCAAGTAGTCTCATTCGAAACCAAGCCAGCCCTCCTGAATATGCTTCAATAGAATGTCCAATTTTATGGATTGGCGAATGAAAATCTGAACACACATATCGTCAATTTCCTCGAGATCTGTGATACTTTCTGGTATCACCGGATTTCGGAGGATGCTGTTAGGATAGGTTGTTCCCTTTCACACTTAAAGATAGAGCGAAGGCTTGGTATCATTCACTAAGCCCCACTAACATCACGATGTGGGAGTAGCTTGTGCGTGCTTTCCTAGATAAATATTTCCCATTGACAAAGACCACAAAGATAATTAAGGAAATTACCAATTTCCAACAAGGTGACGAGGAGTCGATTTATGAAGCATGGGAGTATTATAAGGATCTACAGAGGAGATGTCCACATTATAACCTACTAAAAGAGTTCCTTCCACAAACGTTCTACAACGGAGTAAACCCCCTACTAGAGTCACGATCGATGCAACGTCAGTAGGATCTTTGAAGTGTAAGACGGTCGATGAAGCAAAGGAGTTAATTGAGGAGATGGCGACTAAGAGTTACTTTTGGGCGAGTGAGATAAGTAGGCAACCTACTATCTTTAGAGAGCAGAAGGGAGTTGTCGCAATCGATCAAATGACGGAGATGCAAGCTAGGATCGAAAATTTGACGTGACAACTCAGCAATATGAAGGCGTCATCTTCAGCTCTAGTAAAGGCTGCACAGTTGAAGTGTGAGTTATGTGGTCAAAGTAGATTATGATGCTATGGACTGTTACCTGATGAGAGAGGATAACTAGGAGCAAGTAAGCTACATAGGAGTGCAATATGGGCGAGGAGGGGGAATCAATCCCTACTCCAATACTTACAACCCCGGGTAGAAGAATCACCCTAACTTCTCCTGGTTGAATAATAATAATAGAAGGCAATTCAGGCCTCAAAGGCAACCGAGCTTCTAACAGGATAAAGCAAGTTCGATGGATTTGAAGTTAGACAGGATTTTAGACAAGATAGGAGGTATGGAGTAAGCACATAGGAGGCTCGAGAGTAAATTCGAGCAAGTTACGAAGAATTATGCCTCGTCCATATATAATTTAGAAGTCCAAGTAGGCCAATTAGTAGAAGCAATGTCAACTCGGAATGCTGGAACTCTTTTAAGCAACACGAAGTCCAATCCAAAGGAACGCATCATGGTCATAACTCAGACTCAGGATGGGGAAACCACACAAGTGCAGGAAAAGGTAGGGGATAAAGGAGAAGGTAAAGAAGGCCTTCTATATGAGCCCGCGATGGAGTCATTTCAAGTAACTCGATGGGTATTTCTATTCCCCATTGCACAGCAACGAGAGTTATATGCAAAGGGGGAAGCAAAAAAATTGCGAGAAATTGAGAATAACAAGATCGAGGAAGTGACGAACCGAATACAGTCGAAGCTCAAACTATAGGAGTCCGTCAAGAAGAAGATTGTGGAGCAACCACTAGGAGCAAACCCCAATATAGCTACGAAGAAAGATGACCTAGGGGACTTTTTCATCCCCTGCAGTATCAACAACATTATTATAGACAAGGCATTCGTGGACTTAGGTGTAAGCATAAATATGATGCCCTATGCTTTTAGTCAAAATTTAGGGTTAGAAGAGTTAGTGCCCACCAAGTTTTTGATCAAGACGGCCGATAGAACTTCGCATAGACAGATGAGAATCATAGAAGATATGCCAGTAAAGGTTGTTAAATTTACCTTCCCTATAGACTTATTTGTTTTGGACATTAGAAAAGATGATGACACTCCGATGATTCTTGGGCAACCATTCTTAGTCACTATGCGCTCAATTATTGATGTTGATGGGGGCGAGTTAACTCTGCGACTAGGGAAGGAACATATAACCTTCAAGGTGACCATTAGACAGTACGATACTCCTTCACCTCCAGTGGATGTCAAAGAAATCGAGCCTTGAGGCTAATGAGAGGACATAGGGGATCCTGTAAATGTTTTCCAACAGAAGCACTCACGAAGGAGAAGGTAAGGCAAAGAAAATTGCAAGGATGGTGGTAATTGCAGTATGGTAGCTAGGGTACAAACTCTGAGATTAATGATGATGCTACCATCGAACCATTCATTCCAACCACCGTGAGTTAAAGGAGCGTCGAGCTACTGACGTAAAAAGAAGCGCTGCATGGCAGGCAACCTATGGAAAAAGTTATTTTAGTAGTTTAATTTTTTAGACTAGTTGAATTTTATAGCTAGGTTTATTTTTGTTTCTGTTGAATAAAAGCGAAAAAAAAGGAATAGGATTTCGAAATCACGGGAAGATTGTGCAAACATAAAGAGAGAAGTACAGAAGGGCTATAGAAGAATTATGAAGTGAAAGAAAAGACTGGAAAAGAGCAAAAGAAGGATTTGGGTGTTAAAAGACAGCCGCTAGGCCACGATCGTGGCCTGCAATTGCAAATGCTCTTGGTGGTACGCCGTATGTCACGATCATGGCATAGCAAGCCACAATCGTGTCCTGCAACTATGCAGAAACCAGGTAGGCGTGATTTTTAAATGGAAGTTTTACCATTTTATCCTTCTTATCACCTATATCTTCAGTTCTTACTTCTTTTTCACTTTCACTCTCATTTTCATTTTATCTCTCTAGAATTCAAGCATCCAAACACTCTCACATCTCACTAGAAATTTTAACCTTCCGAAATTCTTCCACACTCTGCCTCATCATGCCACATATCAAACAATCAGCTCGACGGGAACCTCATAGAAGACAGCAAGTTGTAGGACGGGGAAGAAGGAACTGAGTGGCAGACTTTGGAACACCATTCTCCATCTATACCAAGGAGGAAGGTATTCGTGTAACATCTCATTATCTTTGGGAGGTTAGAATAGTAGATATCAGTGATTAATGAGATCTTAGAAATGCATTTTTTATACTCATGCATAATATGACATACGTATACAAGTGAATAGTGAAATGTTGCACATTTAAAATGACTGTACATGCATTCATTGACATTCTGGGTATAATTGTTTATAAACGTGGGTATATTGGGAAATGTGGTTTTTATATGTTGACAATTGATTTGGGGAGTGTATAAATTGATTTAGAATTTTTGGAATTTTTGGAGAAATTTCTGGATATTGGGCATTTTTAAACTAGGAAGATTTGCCAACTGACAAAACAATTGTTAAACGGTAGTAGAAATTACTGTCCAGTGGCAATGGAAATTTTGATAAATAACTTTAGGATTTATTGACAAGTGCCATTGAAAATTGGGGAACAATTGGAGTAGGAATTGAAATTGATGGGACTAGTTAAATAAAAGAACTAATCAAATGCTTAGGAATGGACATGTGGCAAATGACAAATATCACTTGCCAAACAATGCCTTAAGTCTACTAACCATTAAATTAAAAGCCCCGCTTCTCTCAAAAAGGGGCTATTAGGGTTTATTTTGGATCTCTCCATCATTTTCGTAACTCCTCCTCTCTTCCTCTCTTCTTCTTGATTTTTGATTCTTCAAAAATCCATTCATGTTAAACCCAACCCTCTCATCTTTCATGCTACTCTTTCATCTTGCCTTTTTTTTCCATTCTCACTAAAAAATCCAAACCTTCCAACCTCAAGATGATGATGATCATGGGATGTTGATGAAGTTAGGGATTTTTTAGTTTCTTGAAGATTTTGAAGAATTGGAAGCTAAATCAAGTAAGTATCTTGTCAAATATCATAGGTTTTGGTTAAATGAAGCATTTGTGATGATATTTAGAGGTTAATATGATGAAATGGTGTTTTGGGTATATGGGTGTCGTGAATGGTAAAGAGTGTGTAATTTTTTTGCTTTTATTGATGGGCTATAAATTGTGTGGAGGTTGAATGATCATGATAGGGAGTTTTGTATATGCTAGAATATTGGTGAAGAAATGAACATATATATATATATATATTGATGTTTGTTTCATGTAAATGTTAAATAATGGGTTCATAGTTGTTTATGGATGATTGATGTTGTGTATGATGAGTAAGAAACTATGAGTTATGCTAGACATGTTTTAAAGATGAATTGGTTGTGAAATGGATGTTTTAATAAGAATTGGAAGTTAATGAGTATAGAAATGCGTTTATAACCTGTTTGTGTTAATGGTTGAGTGTAGAAATGAGTTGAAATGGAGTTAAGAATGAGGAGTAGATGGAGTAGAAAAGGATGGTCTTTGTACAAATATGTTAGGTGTAAAAATCTGGAAAAACTTGAAGATGATAGATTGGAAAATGTTCACTGCATATGCTTCAGTGTTTTACCCATAACTTCTTCTAGAGTTGTTAATTGAGATGATTCTTAATTTTGATTAAACTAGAGACATATGCATACATTTGTTATGAAGACATCGAATTTAAATTCGGTCTTTAAGAGTCTCAAAATTTGCCATGAAATTAGGAACTGGGTGTAGCAAAATTTGTGGATGAATATAAATGTTGTGTTTTGTTTTGAATGTATGAGAATGTGTTATACCTTGGTTGTTTATGATCAAGTGGGGAAATATGAAATGTGTATGGATGATGTTGAGTTGAAATTGGGTATAGTTGAAGAAGTTATCCATTTGAGATGATGAATCAAAA
>JAOTAY010000004.1:25541127-25563616 GCA_025629805.1 Erythroxylum baracoense
ATTGAAGAGTATAAGTATCCTCTGTGATGACGTCAGAACACAGAGGCAAGGAGGAATGAAGAGTAGAGGTATCCTCTGTGCTGACGTCAGAACATAGAGGAAAGGATGAGTAGAGAGTAAAATTATCGTCTATGATGACGTCAGAACACGGAGGACACGTCATCACATAGACGATAAAACATAGAGGGAAGGATGAATAGAATGAAGAAGTATTATCTGTGATGGCGTCAGAACACAGAGGACACATCATCACATAGACAATAAAACATAGAGGATAGACCACAGACGAAAAAGGGTCAAACATAGAAGAGAAAAAAATTAACCACAGATGATAGATCACAGAGGATAGTTCATAGGTTAAGGATTATAAGAAGGAGTTAAGAAGTAATATGAGTTGAAGTGTATCGTCTGTGTTACTGTTCACAGCGTATCATCTGTGTTACTATTCACAGAGTATCGTTTGTGTTACTGTTCACAGCGTATTGTCTGTGTTACTGTTCACAGACTATCGTTTGTGTTACTGTTCACAACGTATAGTCTGTGTTACTGTTCACAGAGTATCGTCTGTATTACTGTTCACAGCGTATCGTCTATGTTACTGTTCACAGAGTATCGTCTGTGTTACTGTTCACAAACTATCGTCTGTGTTATTGTTCACAGCGTATCGCCTGTGTTATTGTTCACAGAGTATCGTTTGTGTTACTGTTCACAGACTTCGTCTATGTTACACAAGACTTCGTCTGTGCCACTGTTCACGCTATCGTCTAGGTTACTGTTCATGGTTGTCTTCTGTCCCATTGTTGACCCTCAAAAGATAGAATTGACCTTTGTAGTCTTCATGGAAGTTGTAGACCATAAAATCCTCTTTCCAACCATATAAAGAATACCTTAATCCGATCCCTCGAGAGAAAGTTATGGCAATTGTAAAATATCGTCTGTGTTTCCAAAACTCCTTCTGGGTCACTGTTCATCGCATATTTTCTGTCCTATTTTCGACCCTTCAGAAGATAAAGTTGGTCTTTGAGGTCTTCATAAAGTTGTATATTTTGGAGTGCTCTTTAAATCTATCTAAAGAAACCCTAGGTTGGATGCCTATAGGAAAAAGTTATATTAATAGCCCCGAAGCAGGTATATGTGTAAGGTGTTGAGAAGACGACCCGATGATGATAAGTCTGATGATTTTAGCATAAAAGGGTTAGACTCTAGAAGCAGGGTCTAACAGTTGTGGTATCAGAGTAAGTAGGAGTTAGACTCCGATAAAGGGATCTAACAAGTTAGTGGTTGGGATCAGTTGTATCTACAGATGTCTCTAGTTATTTTGCATCAAGAATAACATTGTCGCATTATCTTATTGATATCATACTTTCTTTATGTCTTTTGAATATTATTCAAATTGTGATATACCATCGGTTGCTACTTGGTGCATGTTTTGAGTATTAAATAAAATGCTAAGATTTATGAACAATTTAAAAGACAGTTGAGCTTTCCTTTAGTGGTTTACACAGGCTAAATATGGAAGGTATTTTGAAAGTAAGGTCGAACTTTGGCAATTTGTTGATGAAAATGCCTCCATGCTATATGATATTATGTGTAAGGTGGAAAAATCTTTTTTAATTGTTTTCTGACATATCATTTCAGTAGAGTATAGCCTTGAATATCCTCTTATATGCTCAGGAATATGCTCCATTAGAGTGGTATGTTAGAGATTCTACTTCTTTTCCAGTTTTGGTGGGCAATGGAGAGACTTCTACTTGTTCGAGATATTGTTATGATGTTACTGTTACTTTACAAAAGTCACTCTTTTAAAATTATTTTCTATTTCTTACCCATGTTGGAGCTGATATATTGTTAGGAGTATAATGATTGGAGACTTTAGGACCTATTTTAGCTGATTTTTCTATTCCTTCTATGCCTTTTTTTTCTCAAAGGATCCTTAGTTCGTTTATAAGAGGATAATGCCATTGTTCCCTCCTTTATATCCTTTAACTAGTTTTATCAGGGATTAGATACTCATTCCTTTGCTTCTTGTTTTATCATTACTTGTTCTCCTGTTTCCCAAGATCCTATTTCCACATCTTATAAGCCCATTGACTTTTTTTTCCCCATAATACTCACCAATTGTTACACTACTTTTCATTAGTATTTATGGCTCCTCATAGCTTGCCACCCTCACTACAGCTAAAAGAACTTTAGGCAACAAACAAAAGCGTAACTATAAGTACAATTATTATTATTATTATTATTATCTTTTTTCAGGGCAACATAATTTATACCGTCAAATAAAGTGGCACTGCTATAGGTGTAAAGCAACTAAATTTTTTTTATTAGGCAACAAAATGAATAATATTGCTTAAAATTTTTACTAAGGCAACAAAACAGTCTCAAACTATAGTTCAATATTCAATAATATAACAATAGTTTGAATCTTTATAAGGCAATGAATTGGATTTTTTAGGCAACAAATTGTAATAATAAAAGTAATAATTTATTCTTTTGTTACTAATAATATGTTGATGTTAAATCTAAATCTTGTCATTAAATGTGCAACATCTAAAAATATATTAATGCATGTCTTAATTGTGTACATACTATCAAATGTAAATGACCAAAAAATTGCATTTATATATCCTATATAGTCCATAAAGACTTGTAAAATTCAACCTTTAACATATTCAAAATACAAAAGAAAAAAGTAACTAGCTAAAATATTAATTTACATTATCTTCCTCCATTTCATATGGAATACAAGTGAATTAATATAAATACTAAAAAAAATATGTATGGGCACTCTAAAATCCTTCACCAAACACTTCTTTCCTAATCATCATCTTCCTATAAAAGAAAAACAAACAAAAAGTATAATAGAATTGCAAAAACTACTATGCTCACAAAAAGGTTAGTATAACTAAAGAATGAAATGAAATACTAACTGCTTTATTGTTTCCTTAATTTAATCAAGACAAATAGTATAGTCCAAAAACTAACATCACTTTTGGTTCAACAAATTCAATACTTTATTCCTTTTACAAACAAATTCAGAAAACATGAACATAAGCAAGGTTATGGGAGTTGTATCGAATTAAACCGCATCTAAGCAAGGTTATTTTAATTTTGTTAATTGAAACATTCAAACCAAAAGGAGAAAATCTAAAGCCTTAGTCCCAACAAGGTTCTAGTACCTAAGCAATCATGAAGCAAAGTGTTGTTTTCAAATGGCTCAAATAAAAATAAAATAAAAACAATTAAATTGAAAGAAAAAAATTAGAATTCAAAGAATTTTTATTTATAATTTTTATTTATAGGAGTTTCTTTATAGAAGAGTTTATAGGTGATTATAAAACAAAAATAAAAAGGAATACTATATTTTTTTAAAAATGTAAATCGTAACACATCACTTAAAATAAAGTAATATTCTTTGGATAATGCAAGAGAATCAAGCAATACATATAGGTATTTTGGTTCCTTATTCTTGATATGCTATTGTTTCAACTGAAGAGCATTTCTTTTTTATGCATACTCTTTAAGGAATTACTCTTCTACGAAATGATCAAACTCTAAAAATAATTTTGGAAAACTTGTTGGGTGCAAACTTTGACATTTTTAGCATCTGAGCATCTCCTTTAATGGATTAATGATGCAAGTTTGAAAATAAACTGAAGCAATTAATGAACGATAGGAAAAGAGCAAAATCAATTTTGAAAAATATTATACAGAAATGCAATGGTACCTTGAAGCGTATCAAAGAGCTAATTCAACTAAGAGAGCAATTAGTTGGAAGTAGCACACTGTACATGAACAATTCTAGTAAAAGTACAATAGCCATAGTTAAGAACCACTAGATGAAAAAGTAGTTGCTTGCATGCAGCATACTAAAGTTCAACAATTGAAACCTGCTTGCAATCTTCATTAGGTTTATATGTAGGTGAGACAATTTGGTCACTTTCATTGTTTTTGGTCACTTTGTAGTTCATGTTAGTGTTTTGAATGGAAATATACATGCTAGTATCTTGGTTCATAGGATTGAACTCCTTCGATTACACACTCTCCCCAGTAGGGCAAGGTTATAAGAACAAGTTAGGCTTGATTATTGTGGATGATGAATATGAAAGACACCTCTAGCTATCATATTCTTGATTGGTATGTGAATCAAATGCATTAATGTTAAACATAGAGAGAAAAAACCTATTTGCTTTTTCTCCTCTGTTATAGACAAATAACAACAATTTGAAAAACATAATCTTGTATTAGCCAATTAAAGGGATTACCCTGATGGGTTAAAAATGTTGTTAGATGGATGAAGATGTACTACATTCAAATTCTAGCTTGATCACTTATAAGAAGCTCTAGTTATTAATATTCCTGATTTGAAAGTAATCAATTAACTCAATCTCTAAAAAATGTCTTACTTGCAAACAGATATCTATGCTAAATGTAGTTATATGTACATTATAATAAACCAATGTCATCCTTAATCTACCAGCATATTAACAATAGGAAGTTATATTAAAAGAGCAGAGTCTTTAGCATTTTTCAGATAACAGGAACATTAGTACATTCAAAATGTAGATGTTTACACCTAGTACTATGTTTCTATCATATGGTACGAGAGGATAAAGAAATAGCTACAATTTTATCCTCTCTCCTTATAGAAGCAACAACGTATACCTTTACGAGCATAAAGTAAAACATCTAGTAGATGGTTAGGAAGTGAGTATATGGATGCCTACAAATGGGACAATGAGGCTCATACAAAAAATTCATTGATTTATGGACATACCAGAAATAGGATATATGACTGCTGATTGATTTATTTTGTGATAGTCAATATTGTAATAACTGCAAGTGCACGATGTATCTGTAGCTAGTACCAACATGGGTTAATCCGACGAAGATGATGAATAATAGTAATTACCTTTCCCTTATTGTCTAGCCTAAGGATTGATTTTAGATTTTTATGAAAAGAAATCAAAACTATGGCAAGTAAAATAAAATAGGTAACAAAGTTAAATAGAGGATTAAGGAAGAACTTAGGAAATTATCGATATTGATTAGGTTTCAAATTCCCTTAAACCCTTAATAGATTGATCTCCTATTATTCAATTTTTTTATTGAATTATTGGACCATGGAAATTCCTATGGCATGCTAATAGTTGACCTTGAGTCTACTAATAACTAATCATATAGTTTTCAATCGAATTACTTAGGTTAAAGTTTATAGGATTGGTTTGCCGATTTGTGAATACCTCTACTAGGTTTAATCCTAATTTGAAAGATTTATATTATCCTATTTTTAGGGTTACAATCAACTTCTTCCAATTATGGTAGATCTATTCAAACTTACGATTGTTCAATCTCTATGTATGAAATCAGATTATGATATAATATTCCTAAGTCTATTAGAACGTATATAAACACATAATCGGAAATCAATAACCAACCAAACAATTGCATTAATAAAAGAATCAAATCCTATCAAAGTATTAACCTAAGGTTCTATAAACCGAGGTAGTAACCAAACATTTAGTTACACATTATCGAACATGAAATCAAACATAAACAGAAAGAACAAGTTAAAAACAAAGGGTTCATAATTTTAAATCTCCCTGATTGTCTTTTATCAAATATTCTTATGATGTAGAGGTTTGATCTTGTATCTTGATGTATCTTTCGCTAATTTCTTTATGTTTTCCACTTCTCTAGACCAAAATAGCCCTTTGAGAACGATCTCCATGTTTGGAATTGCCTCCTAAAGCCTCCCTCCTTCTCAAGTCTCCATTCCCGTCTTTATATATAGAATTCTATGGTTTTATCATATGCACAGTCTTATGCATGGATGTCCATCAAACCATGCATCACTAAATTCTCTGAAAATCATAAAACTACAAGGCTTAGGAGACATGCATGCTATGTATCACTTTTGTGTGTCGAATCTTAATTTTATGTCATGTTTTCATTCAAATTCTTCTCCTTTAAGTTCTTCAAGGCAATTTTACTCTGTAAAAAAACTTGGAACATATTAAGTAACAAATATACAATAAAAGTGTAAAATATCAAGAAAAATACATCAAATGTATATGTAAAATATAGTCAAATATCCATATATAAAACATCCTAAGCTTTTGCTTGTCCTTAAGCAAATCATAAGAAAAATTATAAATTTTATAACATCAATCCATCACCAATTTCAATATGTCCATTCATATTATACGTCATCATATCCTATTGAATCAAACTGACACACAATTAGAATCAAGTTATTCTAAAATTAACTTTTCTAAGCAATATTAATAGTAATCATATCAACAATTGCATTGAAATCAAAAGCATATATCTTTACACCCTTACTAAGATTTCACTCAATGCACTCAAGTGATTAGGGGAAAAGTATCAAAACTCTCAATCAATGCGTAGCGGAACTCTTACCATGTTGCAATAAAATCACATCTCCACCATTTATGTACAAACTAGAAAAAAATCAAAACATCTTATAAGGTTGTAACAAGGCTTAAGCAGGGTATGATTGAGTTAATAAAAAGGCTTATTTGAACGAAATTTACTAAAAAGAACATTGCATGAAACTTATTCACAATACACGTAGGTCCTTTCATCGCAATACAAATGGTACTACATACTTTTTTATTTTTTAAGCTCGATTTTTCTTTACTTTTCCCCATTTTTCTCTTTTTTTCTTTTTTCACAATACTTTTGAGTAGTCTCATCATGTATCACAATTAAAGAAATATTGAGCCATTCAAATATTCAAGTTTCAAATAAGCAAATAATATAAATAACCTTTAAGGTTTAAAACAATAAAAAGGTCTTCAAAAAAAAGGATAAAGGTTTATAATTTGAGTTTAATCAATGAAAAAGGTTAACGCTCAACTTGGTTATTCCTAAAGGTCAAATTTTAGGGTATGGTAATTTCAAAGAAATAGGCTAAGCAAGTTAGTGAATCTAAGTACCTTCATCATATCAATGCTTCTAATTTAACAAATATGGTCTCAGTATGCATAATAAAAGCAAGTTCTAGAATTATTCTACTATACATGAAAACACACATAAAAGAATAATAAGAATTTTAAAAATTTTGAAAATTTTCTCTCCAAGCTCAAAAACTCATGAAAAATGTGTATATATGTGTGTAAATAATATGCAATTTCATTCAACTTGAATTTTACAATGATTTTGAAAAATATGACTTAGAAAACTAATTTTATTCTAATCATCATCCTTTTGTATAAAAATTCAATCAATATTCAACAAGGAAATATAGTATTCATGGACATATTTAACCAATTCAAGATATCAGTTCATAAAATATTATAATAAAGATTATAATAATCTTAAAGACATCATTAAAATCATTGACCCTTCCCTACACTTAAGGTCGTACATTATCTCTAATGTACACGATATGAACATGTATAATGAGTGAGAGGGTTGAGTTAGTACATTCCTAAATATGACGACTTCTGATTTGAATCCATCTAATATGAGACTAACATCCTTGCAAAATATAAAACAAAAGGATAAAAAGAAACAAAAAGAAATAACCAATAAGAAATAAAATCCTATTCTAACATGAAGCAAACACAAGATAATATCACAAATGAAATAAAATGAAAACTAACTTATGGATTGCCTCCCATGTAATGCTTCTTTAACTTCAGTAGCTTGACGTAACCTACACGTTTCCATCATCCAAGGTCTATGATTGATGGCTTGCTTCCAATCTTTTCCCTATAAAGTAGTTTTGCAAGATAACCATTATGACATAATTTATAAAATTAATCAATCCAGTCACATTAATTAATGCCCTTTTTAATGACAAACTGATAATAAAATAAGGGATAAAAAACTCCCTGAATCATCGGCTAACTCAAATAATTTGTCTTTGAGGAAGTGGGAACCCTTCGTACTTAAGATTACTGCCAACGCCTCATTAGTAGGTTCCTTACTTGGTTCCTCTACCAGTTCTTCCTTAGTCATCTCTGTCCACTCTTCTTCTTCTTTTTCTTGGACAGAGGTTTTTGGCTCATCTTCTTTAGTTATCTTTTGCCACTCCTTTAAATGGAGGTTTCTTCATCTTCTTTTTCAAGAAGCTCTTTTTGGAACGTCCTTCTATTTATAAAACAAACCTTTGTCTTTTCTTGACTCTCAAATTCACATTGGTTAGCTTTCATTTTAGCAAGGAATTCCATTAATTAAACTCTAAGACTTGCATCCTCTTCTTCTTCTTCTTCGTCGTCTTCTGGAATCTCATTTCCACTATTAAGGGTGATTGTCATTCCATATTCTTCAGGTTCTATTTTAGCAAGACTAGGCACATTCCTTTAGATCTCATTAAATAATATCTTTGCCAGCTGGCCAATCTGATTCACCAAATTTTGTATACAAGCCTCTGTTTCTTGATACTTCATGATTGATTCTTGAATGAAATCAACCATCATATCTTCTAAAGTTAGCTCGTTAGCTGAGGGTGTTTGATGCCACAAATATCCAACTAGAGTGTAATCATCCCATCCATAGGTGTAAGAGTTGCTCCATTATGAATTGTATATGTTCTCGTATAATGCACCATGAGATTGATAGCATATGCTCAGTTGCTTCCATATATGTGTTAGTGCTCAACATTCATGATTATAGTGATAACTCCCACAAATTTTGTGACATGGTATAGATATCAGTTGAGCTTCCGAAAACATGTGAGAACACCTCTGTCCTTCGTACGATGATGTTACAGATTGCGAAAATATATCTTGGCTTCCATAAAAGTATTGTCTATTTCATCCTTCCATTTTGAGTTGTGGTTATGACAATTAATCTTAAATCCTACAATAACCACAAACTCAAGATCAAAAGGAGAATTTCAAAAGAAAACTAAATAAACTAGCCAAAAATAGTAAGATACAAATAAATAAAATAAAATAAAATAAATATAAAAGAAAAATTAAAAAGAAAATAAAATAAAACAAAGATAAAACAAAATAAATGAAAATGACTAGAGTAATAGCATTCGAGATTTCCTAATATTAAGGTCCTTGGCAACGACACCAAAAAATTGATTGACTTATTTTGTGACAGTCAATATTATAATAACCACAAGTGCACGATGTACCTGTAGCTAGTACTAGCAAGTATGGGTCAATCCCACAAAGACGATGAATACTAGTAATTACCTTTCTCCTATTATCTAGCCTAAACATTGATTTTAGATTTTTAATAAAAGGAAACTGAAATTAATGCAAGTAAAATAAAATAAGTAACTAAGTTAAATAGAGGACTAAGGAAGCACTTAGGAAATTATCAAAATAAAAAAATAGTATTTACGTTTCGAATTCCCCTAAACTCTTAACAAATTAATCTCTTATTATACAATTGTTTTACTGAATTATTAGACCGTGGAGATTATTATGGTATGCTAATAGCTGGCTTTGAGTTTACTAATAACTAATCCAAAGGTTTTCAACCAAATTACTTAGGTTAAAGTTTATATTGTTTTGCCAATTTGTGAATCCCTCTATTAGGTTTAACTTTAATTTGGAAGATTTATGTCATCCTATCTCTAAGGTTGCAATCATCTCCTTCCAATTATGGTAGATCTATTCAAACCTAGGATTTATTAATCTCTACGTATGAAGTCAAATTATGATCTAATATTCTCGGGCCTATTAAAACATTTATAAACATGTAATCAAATCACAAGAATCAATTTAACTAACTGTATTAAAAAAGAATCAAATCATATCAAAGTATTAAGATAAGGTTCATCTAACCTAGGCATTAACTAAACATTTAGCTACATATTGTCGAACACAAAATCAAACATAAATAGAAAGAACAATGAATTAAAAACAATGGGTTCATAATTCTAAATCTCCCTAATTGTCTCTTGTCAAATATTGTTGTGATGTAGAGGTTTGATCTTATATTTTAATGGATCTTTCAAATATTTCTTAATATTTTTTGCTTATATGGACCAAAATCACCCCTTTAGAATGATCTTTATATCTCGAATCACCTCGCAAAGTCTCCCTCCCTCTGAAGTCTTTGTTAACGTCTTTATATATAGAATTCTATGGTTTTGACTAATCCACGATCTTATACATAGTTGTGCACTAGATTGTGCATCAATAAATTCTCTGAAAATCATAAAACTGCACTGTCTAGGAGACATACATGGTCGTGCATCACTTTTATGCATCGAATCTTAATTTTATACTATGTTTTTGTCTAAAATCTTCTTCTCTAAGTTCATGAAGGCAATTTTACTCTGTAAACACACTTGAACCAAATTAATCACCAAATATACGATAAAAGTCTAAAATTTCAAGAAAAATACATTGAATATGGGTGTAAAAATATAGTCAAATATCCATTTATCAACTTCATGAGAGAACTTTCAATAAGAAGCTATTGACACCAAAATAGAGATAAAATGCAAAATAAAGATATCATAGATAAAATGCAAAATAAAGATACCATTTTCTGTTGTAGTTAGATCATAAACTGAGGTTGCTTTTCGATTTACTCCTTTAGCCTTTGAGCAATGATCAGCAGATTAGAAAGCTAAAAAAAAAAGCTTCAAACTTTATCTAGTATTAGAATGAAGTTACACTAGGTTTACATAGATAGAGAGAAAAAGAACAACCTAAAAAATGAATAAAAAATTGAAAACAGAGAAGCTTAAACCTTAAACAAACCTAAAATTTCTTGAAGAAGAGAATAAGCCCTCCTCAAGTCTCTCTTCTCTCTTTTAGAGCTGTTATTTTCTTGTTTGTTTAACTTTTGCACTTGAAATTGAAAGTGACAATCACAACCATATGAGGAGAACAAATATTAAAATCCATTTTGGATTTGTACACTAATTTTCAGAATATGTGGGGGATAGATGAAAATAGAAAATATGAAAATAACACTATGATCATATATGAAAATAAACATAAATTGTAGAGTAAAAGATAGAATAATCAACATACCAAAGAAGAAGTTGATTCAAAAGGAGGTGATTTCATAATGTGCAACTTCAAAAATAAAATAGATGGGAGATTTCATAGAAGAGGATGGAACATTAAAATCATACATGCAATCAAATCTGAGTCAAATCTATAGGCAAAAGTATCTAGAAACCAGTTTCTTGCAGCAAATCTCGAGGAGTAAGAAAAGATGCTGACGGATCCATCCTATAGCAAGAAAAGATGCTGATGGATCCATCCTATCTCAATTGATTTGAGTACAATGGAAGCATGATAACGCCAAGGTTAGAGAATAGATCACATCTAGCAGATTGACAGAAGGTAGACTCCACATCCACGAGCTCTCTAGTTTTTGCATCATCCTTCAAAAGGAAATGAGGTTATCACTTTGCATAAGGTTAATCACTTTGCTAGGTTTTAATTAGGGTGCATAACAAGAGAATAAAGAGAGGCCACATAAAATAGTAGTTAAACCTAATGGCTACCCTGAATTTTTCCTTTCTTTATCCTTATACTTTTATTACATTTTCATTATAAACCATTATGCCATAACAATAAAATTGTTTTTTTAATTTATCATTAAACATACTAGATTTGAATGAGTTTAAGACTTGATTTTTATTCCCTGATTCGTTTATTTAAGAAATTTTGATTTATTCAATTGCAAGTATCATTGTAGTAGATTTTGTCATTTAATTTGTTTTTCATTAAGTATCTAATCCAAAATATCCGTTTTATGAGATAGTAAGTATATTTGAGAATTTTTTTTGAAAAAAGTGTATTCATGGATTTATATTAAAGAAATTGTATATTGTGTTTTAATTTTACTAAATAAAAATTAGCCAGTAATTCAATTTTGCTATACATATTTTGAATACTCATTAGTAAATAGAGAAACTTTATATTTTAAATATAAATTAACTATAACAACAATTTCAAATGTTGCATATATAAGACTTTATTGCAACAATTTTTCAAATTTATTGCTTTTTTTATATGTAACAACACATTATTACTATCTGTAAGGCCCCATCATATACCCTAGAAGTATTGTAGCATGTTTAGGCTGTATTAAGAAATGAACATAACGAATTAAGAGCATTTAAGCATAGTAAGAGACACAATGGTACTTAATGTAAAAGATATGGGTAAATGGGTAATTTGTTCATTTCGGCATGGACATACATACTTATATGTGAAATATGGATGAGAATGAAATTAATTGATGAGATTATATGCCAATTTTGGAATTAAAGGAAGAAGAAGGACCAATATGAAATTTTCCTAAAATCAACACATGGACCAATTGGATTAAAGCATGTGTGACCAATAAGAATAAAACATATATGTCCAAAAGGACTTAAGCATGTGTGTAAGTCTTGAAAGTGCATGAAATGGGCATACAAAGAGGAGAGAGGGATGGCATTTCAGGATTTGAAATTTTATATTTTTTGTTCTCATTTTCTCTCCATTCCATCTTCTTGATCCCATTATTTTGCAAGTAAGGAATTAAGCTAATCTTAGGTGGAAATCAAAGAAAAAGTTAGTGGTTTTCTATTCATCTTTATATTTTCTAATTTTATAATGAAGAATTGGAATTATAAGGTTGAAATTGGGATTGATATGTGTATTTGTGGTGTTTCTAGTTGGTGAGTCAAGCAAAGTCAAAGAGGAAGGGAAGGAAAGGCATTAGAAGAACTACTTGGCCAATTTTAAGGTTTGGGACTACACTTATTTTAATTTCTCTTGGTGTGTATGTTTGAAAGGATACAAAGATTCATTTAGATACGGAATGGTTTATGGGATGGTGTGTTGGTGTTATTTTGGTATTACCTTGCATGGAATTGGTTGAATATGACAAGATATTATCTTGTAGTGGAATTCTGTCTTAGGTTTGTTTAGACTAGTCATATTTGTTGAATCAACTCAGCCTGTAGATCTATAAATTGGGTTATTTTAGTTGCATATGAAATCTAAGACATAGGAATAGAAATATATAGAACAAAATCTGACTTAATTCTTGCTTTATGACATTGGAAATTGAGATCAAAATTGGTGACCTGATGCTACCTCTATTTTGGAGAAGCTTATGATATTTAGTCTATATCTCATAATTTAGAAGTCAAAATGGTTTTAGTTTTAATTCTTTGGAAAATAGAGACATAGGGTAATAAATTCCTAGAAGACTTTAAAACCTATTTCTAATTTTTTCTATATGAATATTACATAACAAATAGAGGTATGAATGGTGAGTGTCTGTCACGATCATGACAGGGGTCTCACGATTGTGACACAACATCAAGATCTTCTGTCACGAGCATGACATAGGTATCATGATCGTGACCTAGTAGAGAACTCTTCTGTCATGAATGTGCCTCTTCTGTCATGACTGTGACACTCCAGATATGATTGTGGCCCTGGAGAAGGGTCTTCTGTCACGATTGTGACGTTGTTTTCATTTTTTATTTTTACTATATCTTATCTGAACCTTTTTGAATGTGTATAAACTTTTCAAAATCCTGTAAATAAATAAAATAGGGCTTACCACATATGATTTGGGTGATTAAACATTAGAATTTAAGAGTGAACATAATGCATGCTAAAAACAATTTACATGTACATAGAAGATTTGTATACATATTTATTACTCATATTTGTGTAGACTTCAATATAGATTTTGTGACTTTAAGTGAATATCATATGATGAATTATGAAATGGGAAAATGGTTAAAAAATGTTACAATTCCTGCTATATTATTTTAGTGGTGGATAGGTAGGCATGCTTATAGGTTACAGTACAACTGCAATAGTTTGACACCATTGGTGTCTTCATTTCGTGACTATAGTGTCTCCACAGTTCGATGCCTTCAGGTATCCATAGTTAGATACTTTTAGATATCCATAGTTTTGATATCTTCAGATATCCACAGCTTCCATTAACCACAACCACAAGAATGTACAGGCCTAATGGTTATAAATAAGAAATATAGCATGACAACATAAATAATTGGTATTGATGAGCATTTACATTTGTATTGATAATTTGTATTAATGAGCATTGAACATCAATGTTTGGCTTATGAATGTGAATTTATGGTATATGAATAACATATTGAAGCATGCTTGCATTATGTACCCTGATTAAGTGTGCCATCACTATTTATATGAGTTGTGATGATTATAAATGTGTATGCTTGGCAAATGACTGCTATGAGTGGTCATCCAAACTAAATGTTTTCCTACTAAGCTTTCAAGCTTAACATAAGTGTTAATCTGTATAGGTCCAGGTATTAGGAGAGACGTATAGGAGGCATCTGCAGGGAACAAGGCCAATTGTTAGGAGTAAAAGTACTTTTGGAATGTTTTTTTTAAAGTTAAAGATGATTGTACATATAATGAAGGACATTGTAATATTTTCTTTTGAATTATCATGTAAATATGTAATACTATTTTTAAATGATAATGTTAAGTGATGTGAAATTTTGTAATATGTATATGTATAAAATTGAATAGAAACGTATGCCATAAATGTATGTACAAGAAATTGGTTGCCATATGTGTAGGTGATTGTAGGATCCGTATAGGGGTGTTACACTATCTTTGCTTTTTAATATTATTAAAGGTAATACTTTAAAAACTATTGCATTATATTAATTTTTAATATCAATTTTTTAAACTGCTATAAATATTTCGTTACTTAAAGCTCTTTTTTTTGTAGTGAATTGATTTTAAATGTTTCCGCTTTTGGTTTTCTTTTTTTATGATTTGTAGCTCCTTTTTGTTCTTTTCTTCCTTATTTAGTGTTTATACTGACTCTAAAATCTTCCTTTCTTTCTATAGCCTTCAATGATATTCTTTTATAGTAAAAAATAAGTTTTTTCAAATATACAAGGTCATTTACAAATATATGTAGGTGATCGTGTATCTTAAAATACTCTCTGAATAATGACTTTGCACAATCATAAAAGCTTAAATGGGTAACATACATGGATATGTATGTCAACATACATGAACATGTATCTTCATAAGGCATAAATAGTATCTTCAAGACTCAACACATTTATAGTGACTTACAAATACTAAAAATACTATAGTACTATTAAATAACAAACAAAACACACTAAATATGGGTTTATAAATATAGTTAATTAATTGTTTATCACTGTCCATGTCTAGTTGTTTTCCTTCATATTTAAAGTTAGAAGAAAATGTCTCCAAAATTGGTTAATTATAGGACATTTAAAGAATAAGTGGTCTATTATCTAAAGTATATCTCCATATAGTAAACATTTCACATCAGGCACCGAAAATTTCAACTTGTATCTTATTCTTAACCTCTGTAATGTTGCCAACCATAATATAAAGGAGTGGGCTAGTGCAATTTTTGATTCCCACATGAGTTTTGGGTATTGGAATTTGGCAGGGATCCCAATAATATCTTTTTCCATAAATCAGTTGAGAATAGTTTGGACTTATGTAGCTCCCACTGTATAGAGTCTGGTTGGAGTTAATTAGGTTGGTAACTTTGGATAACATTTAAACCTTAATATTGACAAGCATAGAACCTCTTAGACTTTGGAAGTATGGAGTGAGATATAATGGCCCCAATATCTACCAATTGTCATACCATAATTTTATATTTCTCCCATTTCCAATATAATGCTTAATAAGAGGTTGCATAAGTTGTCTAGTATTCAATATCTGCTGAAATGCATATGACTGATTTGGTTTACACTGAATGGTCCATATGCTCTCTTGTTTGACATGAACCATATGGATCCATTTCACACAAAGACTACCTTTCTCAATACTGATTCTCTAAAATCTCTTAGCCATTAGTGCTTTAGCCATCTTGATTACAGATGTAATTCCAAGGCCTCCATATTCCTTGGGCAAGTATATTGTACTCCATTTGACCTTAGGGACTTTTCCATGAGAGTTATGATGCCCTTTCTATACAAATTCTTTGATGATTCTATCAATTTTATTCAAGATGTTGTTTGGCAGAGCAAGGTGAGATAAGTAGCAGATTTGCCAGTTACTAAGGAATAAGATAGCTAGTTGTAATCTGCCTCTATATGAAAGGAATATATTACTCCAAGTTGAAATTCTCTTCTCAATAGAAGATGTTAGAGGTCTGCATGTTATTCCATTCAAAATTTTCATTAAAATGGGAACACCAAAATAAATTAGCTGATACCTGTAAGATCTTCAACCCTATATTAAAGATCAAATATATAGAGGCCAGATGATTATGTTTAGATAGATAAGTAGGACTCCTATTTGGATTAAAAGTTAATCTTGAAATTCCTTAAACATTTGTAGAGAGTGTATAGTAGATCATTAGCAAAAGAAAGTTGTGAGATTTTTGAATCTATGATGATATTTGAATATGGCGTTTTATCAATATTGATAACTACATAGTGATTGCAAGGAGATAAAGGGACAATGGATCTCCTTATGTCAGACCTTTTGAGGCTTTAAAGAGTTATGATGGCACCCCATCAATTAAGACGAGAAAGGAGACAGTGGTGATATAGGCATGAATACATTTGATGAATCTACCAGGGTAACCACAGGCTTGAAGAGCAGAAATGATGAAGTTACATCCTACTATGTCAAATTCCTTAGTGAATCAATTTGGAGAGAACAACTATTGATATTGAACTTGGAATTATAATCTCTAAAGAATTCTTAGGCTGGCATTATATTATCCTTATGCTTCTTTCAGGTATTTATGCTCTTTGGCTTACATTTTACACCTCAAGAAAAGATTATTTCAACCTATTTGCTTGTATTTTGGAGATAATTTTGTATATAAGAATACAATAAACAATATTTCTACAATTATTGAGGCACATTTGATTAGAGAATTTTAAAATCAAGAAAAGATAGGTTTTATTGAGTTTAGTGAGTAACATGTCACTTTTGAAGAATTCTTGCAATGCCTACATAATTTTAGGACAAACTAGATAACATTTGTTTTGAAAAAATATCATATTAAAGACATCAGGCTTTAGAGCCTTGTCTAGATGAAAGGAGAATAATGCTAATTTGATTTCCTCATTAGTGAACCTTTTTAAAAATGTTGCATAGAGAGTATACACTACAACACCTTGCATAATTCTCAACAGATCATTGAGGAATTTTTAGGTGCTATAGTAGGTACCAATGTTTCTAAAGAAATGATTTATATTAACCTTTTTAAGCTTGGTCTATTAGTAAACTAGATTTCCACAAGGATCAATGAGTGGTTCATTTTTGTTCATATTTCTCCTCGCCTGGATAACACTATAGAAGTATCTAACGTTTCTATGTATTTTATAAAACCATTGTAGTTTGGATTTCTACTTTAATTGAGAGTTATAAGTTTTTAGAGCCTCAAAGTCATTTTCTCTTTCCCTCAGAGTTGTATCCTTTGGTGAGTTAGATAAAACCCTTTGAGCTTCTATAAGATCTTCCAATGCTAGTTTTTTATCTTATTGCATTAGATTAGCATTGTGTTTCAGTTCAAAAACACATTCCTTTTTAATGGATTTCATCATTTGCATATAATAAAAAGCTTTAGAAACATTAAAAAAATTTCTCCACAGCTCCAGAAATTATTAAGATGAGTTAGGGATGCTTTAAAGTAACTTGAAGAATTTAAAAGTGGATCTCTCATTTACTAGCTTACTGAGAATATTAATAGAAATAGTGGTGTGATTTGAGAAAAGTGGTGAGTCAAAAGTGGTAAAGCTCTCTCCAAGTTTTGCTAGCCACAAGTTGTTTATTAAGCACTTATCAAATTTTCTTTAAAAGAATATATCCTTACTTTGATGGTTACTCCAAGTAAACAACGCTTAATGGTATACAAAATCCATCAAAACTAAAGAAGAAGTGAGTTTGATTAGTTCTTTTACATCAGAGTATTAAGTACCTTTGCCACCATTTATCAGACTGTGAAGGTGTACAATTAAAGTCTTTAGCAATCATCCAAGGCATAGAATACTAGCCTCTATCTTTTTTAAATCCCTTTATAAAATATCTCTATGATATTTAGCAGCGTGTCGTAACACCACACAAAATAACTAAACTTAAAACTATAGCTAGTGATAGGTTTTGGTTGGTTCCACAAAGAGTGTGTGTAAAGCTTTTGTAATGAAAATAATTAGTGTTTAGTATTTTTTTTAAAGGGGCGAAGGGGTTGGTTTGGTTTTGAAGAACAAAATGAAGTAAAATTAAAGTAACAAAGGAAAATTAAGGAAAGCAGCAAAAAAGTCAAAAAAATGATGAATGGATTTGGAAGCTGATTCTTGGTTCCATCTTGACCATTACACAAATAAGCATACTTTATTGTCTTGTTATTCTCATATCTCTCCTAACAACCATTAATCTTAGGTTAACAATAAGCTCTATTAACCTCGGTTTTCCCGTAAATCATGTTTAATTAAAACAAGCTCTTTAACTAAACTTAACCATCGAACAATCTAGAATAAGCTCTCTAGATTTAATAGGACAGTCATATTACGAATAAAGAAAATAGATTAATATAGGAAATAACCATACAAGCTCGGTTCATTTAACCTATGTAATGTTATCCCTAATGATTCAATGTCTTTAGTTGCCACAAATGAGTTGTATTCAAGATTATAACAATGAGTTCATATATAAACAGTCTAATGAGAACGGGAATAAAGATTATCCATACATGAATACCTAAACTAGTTAAGCAAAGGATAACCTAAACAATGCACAGAGAGACAAAGAATAACTATACATAATGAAGATACGCCTATAAGTGCTCTTCAGCTTTGAATTCAACTCATAGTCAGAATGGGAAAGCTTAGCCCTCCATAAGGACAATTGAGTGTGAACATCAAGAGGATGACTCAAAGAATGTGCTTTTAACTCACTTTAGCTCTTATGTTTCCAAATTGTACCTAAAACTAAACATCAACCAAAGTGAGTTTCTTAAACATTTCATAGCATTAATCACTAAGTGTTATGGAGTAAATGTATAATCAATTAAGCACATATCAAATTCCCCTATACTTAGCCTTTGACCGTCCTCAGATAAAACATCAAAAATCAAATTCAGAACCAAAACACTTCCACATTTTCCATATTTTCTAAGAATATATAATCATAAGGAAAGATGAAAAACTTTTAAAACCATGACAAGAACTAAACATTCAGTGCTTTTACTCATGACTAATCAACAATCACTCCCTTCAGAAACTGAGCAATCTAGAGGTAAACTTTTATAAACTGTGTTTAAATATGACAAATTCATGGGTACACTAAAAAATCATTCATGGTCATAACATTCCATGACTTTATGTATCATTTCATTTCTCCACCACTAAGATTCTCACGCATTATTATGAATCAAAGGACTTTTTAAGGTTGTAATGTGGGTAAAGGTTAAGATGAGATGTATATAGGTAATGTAGCATAAAACAGTAAAAGTTAGTAAAGCAAAAGTAGCACTTAATGTAACATTAAGCAGAAAACTAACATTCATTCAAAACTAGAAACTATCAGCTATAATGAATGCAAAAACTATGTTTCATAAATCAAATTTTAGCTTTCACACCAAAAATCACATGAAGCATAACCAATTAGAAGGAATCACTCATAAATTGATAACAAACAATACATTATAACCATACGTGGTGATCCTTCAAAACAACATCTACCTTATATACATCATACTCAAATCAAATATTCCATAAAAATTTAGGAGGAAAAACTAATTATGAATAACTTTGCAAAACATTTCCTCCTTCATACTTTTATTTAAACATATTTTTCTTTCTTTCTTTTTTCCTTTTCTTTTGCTTTTCTCTTTCTCTCTTCTTTTTTGTTTTTTTAACAAATATTGAAAGAAGCTACATTAACATTGGAATTCATTGACAAGACTTTAAAAAAGAATTCCATAAATTATAACCAACTCAAGTATAAGCATACCACCAAACCTATATTTGTGTGCATCCACAATCATCAACAATCAATAAATGCTCCACTAGCTTTAAGGCTTGGTTAAGACGTTTAATTAGGTTAAAAGAATCTAATATGGTTAGCACAAAAAGAAAAGGCAAATAAGGCTCAAGGGGGCTTAACAAATGGAAAATTCATATCAATAGGTAGGTCATTTGGTTAATGTATCTTATGAAACAAAAAAATACCTATATCATTTCCATGTTAACGCATATGATACAAATGTGGTCTTGAATAGAAAATCAAAGCAAAACTAGGATGTATATGTTATGAAGGTCACACATAAATAAAAGATAATGAGACCATCAGTCTGTAAAGGCTCAAAATCTCACTAGCTTATGCTTCTACTAGTCACTACTCTTCTAAAGATAATGTATATTGACCAATCACAAGAGTGAAAGAACATGCTCAATTTTCCATGAATTTTTCTATTTAATTAACTCTCTAATCATGACTATATAGTCTTAGAAGCAATAGAAAAAGAGAAATTGTTTGTTTGTTTGTTTGTTTGATTCTCTCTCTTTTTGTTTGAAAACTTTAAAACACGTAAGAAACAAACAAACTTAAAAGCACACATGCATATAAGAAACAAACAACTTTAAAGCACACGTTATAATCTTAACAAATGTGAAAATGTAAAGGAAAATAAATAAACTTCTCTTGGGTTGCCTCCTAAGAAGCGCCTTTGTTTATTATTGTTGGATCGACTCCACACTTTCCTCATCACGTGAAAAAATTATGATCTCAGGTGTCAGCTTGTGCTTTCTCCATTTGAGGTTCTTCAGGATAGGGCCTAAGTTGATGACCACTCACACTCAACGTCTTCCCTATCCTTAACCTATTAATCTCTATTGAGTCCCTAAACTCTCGAAATATCTCTTTACCCTTTTCCTCCTCGTTCAATTTCTCTAACTTGCTGGGTAAAGGTGAAGGGTTAGTCTCAACAATAATTAGGGAATCAGTACTCACCTTCGAGCTAAATGATATATTCTTTTCTTCTTCAAGCTCCTTCTCAACTTCTTCTTCACAAGCAATACCTTGAGTAGTCCTCTCAAGATTTTGAAGTTCCTATCCACTCTATAAGGTTTCTGCACTAACACCCCTTGGATTCAACTTGGGTTGAGATGGTTGTGTCTCTCTACTTTGTGATTTTAGGTGGTTGATAGATTTTGTAATATGAACCCACCTAGCTTATCAAGTTCTAGATTATAAACCTTGTATCTCGATGAAATTGTATCACATCCTATTGAAATTGTAGAGTATTAGTAGCAACAATCTTAACTAGGTCTTTCAAAGATTTACTTGAGTTGGAAAAAGAGGCATCTAGTTTATGCGAGAATTGTTGTGCATCCTGCAGCTCATCTAGGAAGTAATCTTGCTGACTATCCTCTCCATAACTAAAGTTCGTATGATCGCTCCAAGCTTGGTTATAGGATTGGGAGTATTGGTTATAGGGAAATTTTCCACCAATAGCATCGTTAATATCCAGCAATGACATACTTCCTTCACTGTATCTTTTTTTTATATACAAAAAACAAATGTGAAAAAGAATAAGAAATATGTGTAAAAACTAATTAAAAATAAATATATGCAAAACAATAATTAAAATCAAGAACAAAAAAAAGCACTACACTCCTCAACAATGACGCCAAAATTGGTAATGTATTGTAATACAACACAAAATAACGAAACTTAAAACTATAACAGTAATAGGTCTAGGTCGATCCCACGAAAAGTTTTTGTAAAGCTTTTGTAACGAAAATAATTATTGTTTAGCTTATAAGGTGGTTGGTTTGACTTCGAATAAAAAATAAAGTAAAATTAAACTAACAAAAATAAATTAAGGAAAGCAGTCAAAAAGTGATAAAAACAATGAATGGATTTGGAATCTGGTTGTTAGTTCCATCTCTGCTTACACACAAATAAGAATACTTCATTTTCTTGTTATTCTCATACCTCTCCTAATAACCATTAATCATAGGTTAATAACAAGCTCTGTTTATAACATCCTGTTTTCATACAAAGGGTTAGAATCCTAGATTTTTGTAAATAAGAAATGACAATGAGAGATTAGGAAAAATGCAATTCATACTCATGCATAATATTAGTATACACATATGTGAATTTGATTGTTTTGCACACATTTCAATGACTATACATGCACTCATTTGACATTTTCCAGGTATAATTGATTTTTAATATGATTATAATGTGAATTATGGATTATGTGTCTTGAAATTGAGTTGGTGTGTATAATTAGTGATTTAGAATTTTTTGGTGAAATATGGGAAAATTCTGATAATTATGAGTATATTTGGGACTAGAAAAAATGTCAAGTGGAAGGACAATTGATAAATGGTAGTAGAAATAAGAATCAAATGATAGCAGAAATTTTTGATAAGTAACATTAAGATTTAATGACAAAGGTTATAGAAAAATTGGGAGATAATTGGAGATAAATCGACTAGTTAAATAAGAGAACTAAGTGGAGAACCATAGAAAATGGATATGTGGCAAGTGACAAGTGTCAC
>JAOTAY010000004.1:25564901-25575487 GCA_025629805.1 Erythroxylum baracoense
CTTTGCTTGATTCTAATTATTGATTTGATAACTAATTTAATTTAATAATTCAACTCTTGAAAAATTAAACTAAATTCCAATATATTCCTAATAACAATTATTCTTTGATAACATTCTTTAAACATTTAGAAAAAACTTTTTCAATTTTATTAGGATTATAAACCACTTTAATCTCTTTTAAATTAATTAATTAAAATTAAAGCTTAAAACATATAAAACCAAATAATAAAGAAATGTGGGGATTATTGCATGCGCCATAACATTTTTTGTGCACCCAGCTTAGTCAACATATGGCATAACTGGTGCATGCAACACCCAATCATTTTCACAGATTTAGGATTTTTTGGTGTTTGTCATCGCCGCTCCTCTGCTTCTCTCCCACACTTAAACTTCCTACTTCCAATCCATATGGCTCGTCTGTTGGAGTCCTTCATCGCCCCCCTGTGTCTTCAGTTATGAGCAAATATTGCCTTTATCGGTGGTGACAATCGCCACTGACTCCGTTGCCATTGGCAAGGATGGCGACATGTATATTTAGTTTTTCATTATCTAGCCACTAGGGTGACATGCACATTTAGTTCTCTAAAAAAAATAACTAGAATAAACAAAAACAAAAGAACATGCATAATCTAATTTTTCTTCAAGGCATTTGATTTTCCAAAATAAAAAATATTTAGAAGTACCATTCAGCACAGAAGCAGATAAGAGGCGCAACATAAATTTTTCCCGAAAATAGTTTCATAAATAATTAAATCATAAGCATTAATACAATAATCAAGATATCTAACTTTAATTTTTTTGTCAAATCAATAATACTGAAGTAATTAATTCAAGTTAAACAACTAAAGAAGACTCTGATACCACTACTAGGAAACTAACCGTGATCAAATCACAAGCATATTGGAAAAATAAAATTTTACAGTTTCCAATCCAACCCTATAATTGAATAATGTGAAAAAGTTAAACTTGAATCATAAAATATGAAATCGTACCTGATTCGATATTCCTATTGTAATCCTTTTAAAACTTTTTTGTTGTGTTAACCATGAGCTGTTTATGCATCCAGCCTCTAAAAGTATCCAAGAGCAGACAAAGACAGTTAACTCTTTGAGAGGAATTAGTCGAAGTACTAGCTCCCTTGTACTTATTCCTGTTTATAGAAAAAGTATTAAGGTTTTTATTTTCTATTAAAATTAGATACATAAATTATAACTAAAGTCAAACTATAATTATAATTAATTTAATTTTAATAAAATCAGATATCTCATATTTGATCCCTAAAGTCTCTTAAACTTTATAATTAAGTCCAATTTAATTGAAATTGATTTTTCTCTTTTAAACTACTCTTTGTGTGTGACCTATTAAGTTTGTAATATATTGGCAATGATTATAATTATAATTTTAATTCATAATTAGAATTAGATAAATTAAAACTCATTTTAATTTATCTTTAATTCTCTAATGAAACAATTTGTAATCATATATATTGATTGTGACGTCTGACAATATGTCATGAGTACCCAAATATTAGGAATATTAAAGTGATTTGACTTAAACTGGTATGCCTGATTGAGATATATAATTTAATCCTTTTATCATCAAATGTTCTAGTTGGACAGAGTATGAATATAATGTTTACTCTTTTGAATCCAATCATGTTCATTCTTGCTAATTAGTAATTAATTTATAAGTGATATTTGAAAACATCTTTTTAAGTGTCAATTCATTCTAGTCAGAGAATTCCTTAAATCAGTACTAATCAAGAACAGTAGAACATTCTCTCTAATTACTTTAGAGTGACAAATTCTTTATTGACTTACTCAACTATCTCCATATGGTTCATACCGCATCCAAGTACTATTGAATTAGCTATCCTAAGTAAGATAGGTCATAAGTAGTTTAAGGACCCAACATATCCCCTAGAAGTATTATAGCATATTTAGGTATATTAAAAAGTGAACATAACGAATTAAATGCATCTAAGTATAGTGAGAGACATAATGGTAATTAATGTAAAAGATATGGGTAAATGGGTAATTTGTTCTTTTCAATGTGGAAATACATACTTAGGCATGAAATATAGATGGGAATGAAGTTAATTGATAAGATTATAGGCCAATGTGGGAATTAAAGGAAGAAGAAGGACCAATATGTAATTTTTCTAAAGTTAATACATTGACCAATTTGATTAAAACATGTGTGATCAATAATAATAAAGTGACCAACAGGAATTAAACATATGTATGAGTCTTTAACAAGCATAAATGGGCATATAAAGAGGGGAAATGGACGAAAAATTGAGATTTTTAACTTCATCTCTCCATTTCACCTTTTTTAACCCATCATTTTTCATGTAAGAAATCAAGCTAATCTTAGGTGGAAATCAAGGTAAAAGTTAGGGATGTTCTCTTCACCTTTATCTTTTCTTGCTTTTCTTATGAAGAAATGAAATTATAAGGCTAGAAGTGGGATTGAGATGTGTATTTGTGGTGTTTTTAGTTGGTGAGTTAAGCAAAGCCAAAGAGGAAGGGAAGGAAAGACATTAGAAGAACAACTTTGCCAATTTTAAGGTTTGGGACTACACTTAGCCTAATTTCTCTTTGTGTGTATGTTTGAATGGATACAAATATCCATTTGGATGTGGAATGGTTGTTGCGATTCTTTGGTGTTATTTTGGTATTATCTTGCATTGAATATGACAAGAGAGTATTGTGTAGTGGAATTCTATATAGGGTTTATTGAACCAATCACATTTTTTGGGTCATAACTCAACCTATAGACTTATAAATTAGGTGGCTTTAGTTGCATATGAAAACTAAGACATAGAACTAGAAATCTCTAAAAGAGACTCTGACTTAATTCTTGATTTACGGTATTGAAAATTGAGATCGAAAATGATGACCTGTTGCCCCTATTTTGGAGCAACTCGTGATGTTTGGTCTATATCTCATGATTTAGAAGTCCAAATGACTTGACTTTTAGGGAAATATGGGAAAAAATGTCCATGAGACCTTAAAACTCTAGGCAGGGGACTTAACGGGAAGGAAATTTCACTATTTTGAGTTTGTTTTCATTTTTAATTTTTATGAAATCATATTGGAACCTTTAAATAAATGAAATGGGACTTATCTTATATGAATTGGGTGATTAAACATTGGAATTTAAGATTGAGCATAATGTATACTAAAGAAAATTTACATATACATAAATGATTTGTATGCATATTTATTGTTCATATATGTATGATAGGATTATACAAGTTTGATTTTGATATCCTTCTAATGGTGGTAAGTTATGACTCGTATGTATGAACGCAAATATATATTTTATGACTTAAAATGTGTATCATATGATTTGTCAATATATGAATTGTGAAATTGGCAAATGGTTAAAGGAAATGTTATAGTGCTTGCGCTATTGTCTTGGTGGTGGATAGATGGGCATACCTATAGAGTTACAGTGCAGCTGCTACAGTTGAACACTAATGGTGTTTTCATTTCAAGACTATAGTGTCTCCAACTTTCAAGTATCCATAATTCAATACTTTCGAGTATCCACAGTTTTGATATCTTCGGATATCCATAGCTCTCGTTATCCACACCTACAGGAATGTGCAGGCCTAACACAGAAAGTAAAATATATAGTTATAAATAAGAAATACAACATAGAAACATAAATAATTGTTATTAATGAGCATTTGAATTTGTATTAATAATTTGTATCAATAAGTGTTGAATATCAATGTTTGGTTCATGAATGTGAATTTACGATACATGAGTTGTGATATTTTTGAATATGTGTGATTAGCAGATGACTGTTGTAAGTGATTATCCAAACTAAGTGTTTTTCCCACTAAGCTTTCAAGCTTAACATATGTGTTAATCTGTGTAGGTTCAGGTCATAGGAGTGAGGTATAGAAAATATCTGTAGAGACCAAGGCTAACAGCTAGGAGTAAAAAGTACCTTTGGAATTTGTTTTAGTTTAAGATGATTGTAAATGTAAAAGATTAAAGGAAATTGTATGTTTCCTTTTTCGATTATTATGTAAATATAAAGATGTAATACTACTTTTAAATGATAATGTTAAGTGACGTGAAATTTTCTAATATGTATATGTATGGCATTGAATAGATTGTATGCTATGAATGTATGTATAGGAAATTGATTGCCCTGTATGTGGGTGGTGTAGATTCCATATAGGGGTGTTACATTTTGTGGTATCAGAGCCCGAGTTAGGCAGTTCTGACTAATAAGAGTTTAGTAATATGTAATATGGTTTGGTGTTATGTTGGCCTACTACAGATGTCTCTATTTTCTTATAAATAGTAGAGATGGAAAGATCTCGTGAAACTGAAGATGAGTCGGCTGATAGTGTGGTAAGGAGAGATCAATCAGTTTCAGGTCCTCCTGAGCCTCCAAAGGGTGAAGTACTGATACCATCAATACCTAAAGAGATGTTTCTAAAGCTCTCCCATAATATGCTGAGATAAGAAAGCATAGGGTGGAAGAATTTGTGCGTGTGATTGTAGAAGAATCAGATAAATGGTTAGAGTGGACACAGAGTGTCCTCCCGAAGAAATTGTTATCTGTGTTATCTCTCTTTTACAAGGGGTAGCATATAATTGGTGGAAATTAGTCCTACTGCATCCTCAACTGCCTAACCCTCTAACTTGGGAGTTCTTTACCTAAGAGTTCAAGAAGAAATATGTCACAGAAGCTTAAAAAGCAATTCAATGGAAGCAATTTCTAAATTTAAGACAAAGAAACCTATCTGTGGCTAAGTATGAAAAGGAGTTCAATCGACTCAACAGGTGTGCTCCAGAGCCTATTCTGACAGAGGCCTTCCAATGTAGACAATTTAAAGATAGATTGAATGATTTCATTAAAGAGTATTTAGTGGCAGTAACTTCTTTACAATAGTTGAGCTACTATCGACTAGTTGAAGTAGCTATCAGAGTAGAGAAGCAAGAGACAGCCAAAAGAAAAAGGGCACAAAGGATGAGTTTCTCTAAAGTTGGCTCATCTTTGGGTAAAAGAACCTGAGACTCACATAGTGCATCCCTAGAAAAATCAATTTATATTCCATCCATCAAAGGAGTCACAGACAGTTTGAAACATCTAATAATGGTAGAGGCTCTTCAGTTAGACAGGAAAATGGACCATTAGAGTGCCCACATTGTACAAAGAGACATTGGAGCATATGCAGGTAGTTGACTGGGGCCTGTTTTAAATCGGGGGTATAAATCACCTGATGGCTAATTGTTCACAAGGCTTAGGACAGATTAGAGCATCTCAGGGGAGTAGAGGGGCATCTAATGCACCTATTGCATCTAGAGGACAAGGTAGAGGTAAAGGTGGACCAAGCTAGACTATGGCCAATCCAAGTACAACATCTAAGTCTATTGATCGTCTTGCGGCATTAGCTAGTCAAGCACGGGCATATGCTATGAAGGCTCGTGAGGAACAAGATGCCCTGGAAGTTATATTTGGTATCTTATCTCTCTTTGATCTTGATATACATACATTGATGGATCTTGGTTCCATTCATTCATACGTTTGCAGTAGGGGGAGTGTGATAGAATGATATTAGTAGATCGACTAGCATATGATATATATGTGACTAGTCCATTGGGGCACAACATATATATGAATAAAGTGTATAAAGATTGCCCTATTATAATCTGTGGGAAACAATTTGCTGTTAATTTATAGAGCTACCCTTCTATGAATTTGACTTAATTTTGGGCATGGATTGGTTGTCCAAACACAAGCTATAGTTGATTATTGGTTGAACACAGTTGTGCTTAAAGATTCTGATGGTTCATAAACAACGATGCATGATATTTGGTTTAGTCCTTTGACTAATGTAATATCAGCAATACAAGTAAGATGACTTCTTAAAAAAGGTTATGAGGTGTATTTGGCTTAAGTACTTGATTCAAAAAGGGAGAAGGTGAACTTATAAGACATACAAGTAGTAAATGAGTTTCCTGACGTGTTCTTAAAAGAGTTACTTGGTTTATCACCTGAGAGGGAGGTAGAATTATCTATTAAAATTGTATCTAGTACTGCTCCTATTTCAAAGGCACCTTATAGAATGGCTCCTACAGAGTTAAAAGAGTTGAAGATTCAGTTACATAAGCTTTTGGACAAGGGTCTTATCCAGCCCAGTGTGGCACCATGAGGAGCGCCAGTCCTTTTTATCAAAAAGAAGGATGGCACCTTACGAATGTGCATAAACTATAGACAGTTGAACAAGATGATTGTAAAGAATAAGTATTCATTGCCCAGATAGAAGATTTGTTCGATCAGGGGAAAGTTGCATGAGTGTCCTCTAAGATTAATTTGCGGTTGAGTTATTGCCAGCTTCGGGTAAAAGATGTAGATGTTCCAAAGACTACATTCAAAACTTGATATGCCCATTATAAGTTCCAAGTGATGCCTTTTGGACTAACTAATGCACTGGCTACTTTCATGGATTTGATGAATAGGGTATTTTGAGCTCCACTTAGACCAATTTGTTGTGGTGTTTATAGATGAAATATTGGTCAATTCGAGGAATGAAGAAGAACATGTTCAGCATTTAAGAATTGTGCTCAAGACTTTGATAGAGAAACAATTATTTGCCAAATTGAGCAAATGTGATTTTTGGCTAAAAGAAGTTTCTTTCATCAGACATATCATCTCTTTGGAAGGTATTAGGGTAGATCTTAGTAAAATTGAGGCGATTGTCAATTGGAAGCTGCCTTTGAATATGACAGAAGTGAGAAGTTTTCTTGGCTTAACTAGTTATTATCGGCATTTTGTCAAAGAGTTCTCAGTAATTACTTCTCCACAAAGTTACTTTAGAAAGGTACAAAGTTTGAATGGAATGATAGATGCCAAGTCAGTATTGAGTAGTTAAAGAAGATCCTCACCAAAGCTCTAGTTTTGACACAACCAACTCTGGGTAAAGAGTATGCCATGTATAGTGATGCTTCAAGGAATAGTCTGGGTTGTGTACTAATGTTGGATGGGAAAGTGGTGGCTTATGCCTTGATACAGTTAAGCCGCATGAACAAAACTACCCCACACATGATTTAGAATTAGTAGTAGTGGTGTTTGCCTTGAAAATTTAGTGACACTTCTTATATAGGGAAAGATGTACAGTATACACAGATCACAAAAGTTTGAAGTACCTGCTCACATAGAAGGACCTAAATTTTAGGCAACGATGTTGGCTAGAATTATTTAAAGACTATGATTGCATAGTTGACTACCACCCAAGAAAAGCTAATATGGTAGTATAGGGTTTAAGTAGGAAGTCTATTTTAGCACTGTCATTAAAACATAGTTCACGGAGATTTGCATTAGATGAAGCTTTGATAACTCAGTTAAAAGTGAGTCCTGACTTGAGACAGATGATAATAAATGCATAAAAAGATGATGCCAAGTTGCAACAAATTGCATAAATGGTACAAGAAGGGAAACAAAATGATTTTGTAGCGAAAGATAACGGAAGTCTGTACTTTAAAAGTAGATCATGTGTACCAGTAGTAAAGGAATTGACGAATAAGTTATTATATGAAGCCTATAATACTATGTTCACTATGTATCCTAAAGGTAAAAAGATATACAAGGACTTGAAACAACATTATTGGTGGCTAGGAATGAAGCATGATGTAGTGGACTATGTGTCTAAGTGCTTGACTTGTCAACAGATGAAAGTTGAACATCAAGTCCCATCTAGCTTATTGAATCCCATTCCTATTCCATAGTGGAAATGAGATAATATCATTATGGACTTTATTACAGGTCTACCCCTCACACAGAGAAAACATGATATAATATAGGTCATAGTGGACAAGCTCACTAAATCAGCTCACTTTATACCGATCTGACCTAATTATTCTATAGATTAGTTAGTTGAGTTGTAAGTGAATGAGATTGTTTAGATACATGGAGTGTCATTTTCAATTATTTTTGACCAAGACCTATGGTTTACATCAAGGTTTTGGAAACGTTTGTAAACAGCTTTGGGTACTCAATTGAGCTTCAGCACAACCTTTCACCCGCAAACAGATAGGCAATATAAGAGAGTTATACAGGTGTTGGAAGACATACTTAGGGCATATGTTACTGAATTTTCAAGCAGTTGGGATGGATACATTCCTTTGATGGAATTTGCCTACGATAATGGTTATCAGTCCAGTATAGGTAGAACCCCAGTTTGTTGGATAGAACTGATTGAGAACAAGATGATTGGGCATGACATAGTCAAAGACACAAAAGAGAAAGTGAGGGTTATTTAGAAAAGATTGAAGGCTGTAAATGATAGATAAAAAGCATATGCTAATTTGTAAAGGAAAGATATTGAATATATGGTAGGTGACAAAGTTTTCTTAAAAATTTCACCCTGGAGAAAGGAGTTAAGATTAAAGAAAAAGGGAAAACTTAGTCCTAAATTAATTGGCTCGTATGAAATCCTTGAAAGGATTGGACCAGTGGCATACAGGTTGGCTCTTCCTATGGAACTATCCAAGTTACACGATGTATTCCACATCTCAATACTACAGAGGCACCGATAAGATGATTCACACGTGTTATTGGTACAAGAAATAAAGATCCAACCAGACTTTCATATAATGAAGAGCCAAACAAACTCCTAGCTAGAGAAGTGAGATATTTAAGGAATAAGAAAATTCCTATTGTAAAGGTGTTTTGGCAACATCATGGCATTGAAGAGGCAACTTAGGAACCTGAATCGATGATGAGAATTCAATACCCACAACTATTTAATACAGGTATGAATTTTAAGAACGAAATTCTCTTTAAGGGGGAGAAAAATGTAAGGCCCTAACATATACCCTAGAAGTATTATCATGTGTCTAGGGTGTATTAAGAAGTGAACATAACGAATTAATTGCATTTAAGTATAATAAGAGACATAATGGTACTTGATAAAAAAGACATGGGTAAATGAGTGATTTGTTCTTTTTGGCATGGATGTACATGCTTAGACATGAAATATGGATGAGAATGAAATTAATTGATAAGATTTTAGGCCAATATGGGAATTAAAGGAAGAAGGAGGACTAATATGAATTTTTTCTAAAGTTAACACATGGACTAATTATATTAAGGCATGTGTGACCAATAATAATAAAGAATATGTGGCTAATAGGAATTAAGCATGTGTGTGAATCCCGAAAGAGCATAAATGGGCATATAGCGACGGGAGAAGGACGACTTTAACTTTAAATTTTTCCCCTCTCCATTTCACCTTCTTCATCCCATCATTTTTCATGTAAGAAATCAAACCAATCTTAGGCATAAATCAAGGTAAAAGTTAGGAATTTTCTCTTCACCTTTACCTTTTCTTGCTTTGCTTATGAAGAATTGAAATTATAAGGTTGGAAGTGGGATTGAGATGCGTACTTGTGGTGTTTCTAGTTGGTGAGTCAAGCAAAGCCAAAAAGGAAGGAAAGGAAAGGCATTAGAAGAATTTCCTTGTCAATTTTAAGGTTTGGGACTACACTTAGTCTAATTTCTCTTTGTGTGTATGTTTAAATGGATACAAAGATTCATTTAGATGTGGAATGCTTGCTGGGATGATGCTTTGGTGTTAGCTTGCATAGAATTGATTGAATGTGACAGGAGAGTATCTACAGACCTCTAAATTGGGTGATTTCAGTTGCATATGAAAACTAAGATATATAACTAGAAATCTTTAGAAGAGAATCTGACTTAATTTTGGTTTTATGACATCAAAAATAGTGATATGATGCTGCCCCTATTTTGGGGTAGCTTGTGATGTTAGGTACTGTGTTATACCAGTTGGTATTGGTATAGTACCTACCATATCGATCAGAAAATAGTACGACAGCTACTTATTTCATACTAGTGAGTGATACCGGTAATTATCAAAATACCAGCCACTTATCGAACTTAAATGAAAATTTAAAATTTGAAATGATAAATTTAAAATTTTAAAAACTTTAACCTAAAACTTACCTAACCTACAACCTCCAACTACTTACTGTGTTGTTGGGTAGCACTGCCTCTCTCACTCACTCTCCTTTCTCACATTCATTGTCATTACTGCTTATAAGTCTTCTTCTACCCGTCTTAAATGTTGTCTCCTCCACCCTAAATTGTAGTTTAGTACCCCGTATTGATGTCATAAATCGTAATCTGCATCCCATCACTGTGGTACTGTCACAACCTGCACCAATATAGATTGCATGCTGCATCATAGACACACTGCACTATTGCAACTTGTATGCCACTATCACAATCTTGCAATCTCATCGCAAGTCACACCCATTAGCTATCCAACATCCCAGTCAAGCCTAAAAAATTCACCAAGAGTCAAAGACATAAGATTGCCAAAATATTTTATGGATCTAAAGAGCTTCTCCATATATTTTGTGGATAACTGGATATTGAATTATAATAAATTGTGTTGTATAGCTGATAACTTGCATATTTATGCATATTTTAGTCCATACTTTGTGTACATTTGCATAATTATTTGTCACATTTTGTATGCTTTTATGTGGGTTTTGTGTGTTTGCATATTTCAGGTGAAGCTATTGGAAATGGTG
>JAOTAY010000004.1:25575587-25590077 GCA_025629805.1 Erythroxylum baracoense
TCATAGTCTCTCACTACCAAAATCACCAAAGCAAAACATGAACCTATCCACACTTCTCATGTACTGCTCGAAATTTTGTAAGAAAAGTTTCAGGGTCCAACACATTATATGATGGAAAATGTAGAACTCCAATTTGTTGGACAAAACTAACTGAGAACAAGATGATTAAGCTCGACATAGTCAAAGAAACAAAAGAGAAGGTGAAGGTTATTCAATAAAGATTGAAGGTTGCAAGTGATAGATATAAATCATATGCTGATTTGAAGAGGAAAGATATTGAATATGTGGTAGGTGACAAAGTTTTCTTGAAAATCTTGCCCTAGAGAAAGGTGTTAAGATTTGAGAAAAAGGGAAAACTTAGTCATAAATTTATAGGTCCATATGAAATCCTTGAAAGGATTGTACTAGTGGCATATAGGTTAGCTCTTCCTTTGAAACTATCTAAATTACATGATGTATTCCATGTCTCAATGCTACAGAGATACCGATTGGATGATTCACATATGTTATCGATACAAGAGATAAATATCCAACCAGACTTTTCATATGATGAAGAACCAAAGAAATCCTGGCTAGAGAAGTGAGATAATTAAGGAATAAGCAAATTCTTCTTATAAAGGTGCTCTGGCAACATCATAGCATTAAAGAGGTAACTTGGGAACTCAAATCGATGATGCAAATTCAGTACCTGTAGCTATTCAATACACGTATGAATTTTGAGGATGAAATTCTTTTTAAAGGGGAGAAAAATGTAAGGCCTTAACATTTACTCTAGAAGTATTATAGAATGTCTAGGGTGTATTAAGGAGTGAACATAACGAATTAAGAGCATCTAAGTATAGTAAAAGACAAGATGGTACTTAATGTAAAAGATATGGGTAAATTGGTAATTTGTTCATTTCAACATGGACATAAATACTTAGACAGGAAATATTGATGAGAATGAAATTAATTGAAGAGATTATAAGCCAATGTCGGAATTAAAGGAAGAAGGAGCAATGTACAAATTTCCTAAAGTTAACACATGAACCAATTGGATTAAAGCATGTGTGAACAATAAGAAAAAAGCATGCATGTTCAATGTGAATTAAGCATGTGTGTAAGTCTTGAAAGTTCATGAAATGGACATAAGGAGAGGAGAGAGGGATGAAATTTTAGGGCTTGAATTCAAAATTTTTCCTCTCTCATTTTCTCTCCACTTTATCTTCTTCATCCCATCATTTTATATGTAAGGAATCAAGCTAATCTAAGGTGGAATTCAAGGTAAAAGTTGGTGGTTTTCTCTTCATCTTTATATTTTCTTTCTTTGCATATAAAGAATTGGAATTATAAGGTTGGAATTAGGATTGAGCTATGTATTTGTGGTATTTCTAGATGGTGATTCAAGCAAAGACAAAGAAGAAGGGAAGGAAAGGTATTAGAAGAACTATTTGGCCAATTTTAAGGTTTGGGACTACACTCAGTTTAATTTCTCTTTGTGTATATGTTTGAATAGACACAAAGATTCATTTGGATATGTTATGGTTGCTGGGATGGTATGTTGGTGTTATTTTGGTGTTACCTTGCATGGAATGGTTGAATATGACAAGAGAGTATCGTGTAGTGGAATTCTGTCTTAGATTTGTTTGACCTAGTCACATTGTTTGGATCATAACTCAACCTAAAGACCTCTAATTTGGGTTATTTTAGTTGCATATGAAACCTAAGACATAGGAATAGAAATATCTAGTAGAGACTCTGACTTAATCATGGCTTTATAATATTGGAAATTGAGATCAAAATTGGTGACTTGATTGCGCCTCTATTTTGGAGTAGCTTGTGATGTTTAGTTTATATCTCATGATTTAGAAGTCCAAATGGCTTGATATTTAGTTCTTTGGAAACTACAGAAATAGGAAAATAAAGTTTTGGAAGACTATGAAACCTAATTAGAACGTTTTCAAAATGAATATTGCAAAACAGATAGAGGTATGAATTTTAAATGTCTGTCTCCATTGTGATAAGGGTGCCACGATCACGACAACGATCGTGACACAACATCAAGATCTTCTGTCATGAGGTATGAATTCTGAGTTTCTATCACAATTTTGATAGGGGTGTCACAATTGTGACACAACATCAAGATCTTCTGTCACGAGCATGACATGGGTATCAAGATCTTCACCCAGTAGAAAACTCTTATGTCTCAACCATGACACTTTAAACACGATCACTATAGAAGGGTCTTCTGTCACGACTGTGACCTTGTTTTCATTTCTAATTTTTTTACCGCATCTTATTCGAACTATTTTGAATGCGTATGAAAATTTTCAAACACCTAGAAAAAAATGAAATAGGACTTACCATATGTGAATTGGGTGATTAAACATTAGAATTTAAGAGTCTTCTATCATTAGAATTTAAGATTTTGACCTAGTAGAAAACTCTTATGTCTCAACCATGACACTTTAGACATGATCATGACCTTAGAGAAGGGTCTTCTGTCATGACTGAGACCTTGTTTTCATTTCTAATTTTTTTATCGCATCTTATTCGAACCATTTTGAATGTGTATGAAACTTTTCAAACACCTAGGAAAAAATGAAATAGGACTTACCACATGTGAATTGGGTGATTAAACATTAGAATTTAAGAGTGAGCATAATCCATGCTAAAGAGAATTTACATGTATATAGATGATTTATACGCATATTTATTGCTCATATATGTGTAGCATACACTTTAATACATATTTTACGACTGTAAATGAATATCATATGATGAATTATGAAATGGGCAAATGGTTAAATGAAACGTATGATGCTTGCATTATTGTGTTAGTGGTGGATAGATTGGCATTCCTATAAGGTTACAGTGCAGCTATAGTTTGACACCAATGGTGTCTTCATTCGAGACTATTGTGCTCCACAGTTCGACGCCTTTAGGTATCCACAATTTGATACTTTTGGGTATCCACAATTTTGATATCTTCGAATATCCCCAACTCCTATTATCCACACCCATGAGAATATGCATGCCTAACACAGAAAATAAAGTAAATGGCTATAAATAAGAAATATAACATGACAATATAAATAATTGGTATTGATGAGCATTTGCATTTGTATTGATAATTTGTATCAATGAGCGTTGAATATCAATGTTTGGCTTATGAATGTGAATTTAAGGTATATGAATAACATATTGAAGCATATTTACATTATATACCTTGATTAAGAGTGTCATCACTATTTATATGAGTTATAATGTTTATAAATGTGTGTGCTCAGTGGATGACTGTTGTGAGTGGTCATCCAAACTAAATGTTTCTCCACTAAGCTTTCAAAATTAGCATGGATGTTAATCTGTGTAGGTCCAAGTATTAGGAGTGAGGTACAGGGAACATCTACAAGGACCAAGGCCAATAGCTAGGAGTAAAAGTATCTTTGGAATGTGTTTTTTTTGGGTTAAAGATGAGTGTACGTGTAATGCAGGACATTGTAATGTTTTCTTTTGGATTATCATGTAAATGTAAAGATGTATAGTACTTTTAAATGGTAATTTTAAGTGATGTGTTGTAATGTGTATATGTATAACATTGAATAGAAATGTATGCCATGAATGTATGTATAGGAAATTGGTTGCCATTGTAAGTTTGATATAGGGGTGTTACAAATTTGCAACAAGTTGGAATCTTTGAGATAGAATTCATTTATCCATTTGCTCTTGAGTGATTCTTTATCCTTAAATAGCCTCCAAGTCTTTTTAGCCACTTACATTGCCTGGAAAGTTTGGATAGAGGTGAGACTAAGTACTCCTTCCTGCTTCTTCCAATAAAGCTTATCCCATTTGACTTTAGTTCTTGTGGAATTGTCACTCTTTCTTGACCAAAGAAAGTTTCTAATGAATTTTCCAGTCTCCTTAATGATTATTTTTTCATAGAAGAAGATGAGAGCTCCAATGCATATAAAGATTGTTTAAAATTAAGATATTAGTTATACTCTCCTAACCTAAGAAAGAGCTTTATTCTGCAAGGATTTAATCATTTTCTTATATTTCTATAAGATTTTCAATCAATCTTGATATTCAGTTCTTTTTACAGATATTAGGACCCAAAGTAAACAAAATACATGTTATATACATTCAAACCAAAAATTTATTGGAGACTTTCAATGTTGTGGATGTTTGAGGGAAAATAAATTCTTCTCTTACATAAGTTGATGGTTAATCTAGAGAGCCTGTAGAAAACCATAAAAGAATGGTGCAAGGATGAGATGAAAACCTATTGAGCTCTATAAAACGGTAATAAATCATTTACAAAACTCAGATAAGTAAGTGACAACTCCTTGCATTTATAAGGAAACTTGAACTCTAAACTCCTAGAAATATTGGAGCATATGATTTTGTTTAGAATTTCCATAGAAATGATAAAAATATAAAGAGAGATAGGATCTCTTTTCCTTACACCATTAAAGCCTCTGAATTGCTCAGTGGGAACTCCATTGAAGAGGATGTTATATGAAGGGGTAGAGTAGTAAGATTGGATCCAATTAATAAATAAGTTAGGGAAGCCAAGTCATTCCAAACAAATTAGGATGAATTTCAATTAGAGTCTTTTAAAAGTTTTAGAGAAATCTATTTTGATAGCATAACTTTTGATGGATCTTCTAAAGTTGTATTCCCTCATCATTTCTTTAACTATGAGAATATTATATAAGATTGATCTATTAGGTATAAAGGCTCCTTGAAAGTCATAAATAATCTAGTTCAAGGTCCCTTTAAGGCTATTAGCAAGTGGCTTTGAGATCATCTTATAGACGACATTGTAACAAGATATTGGGCCAAAATAATTGAGGCAGTTTACATTGAGTAGTTTAAGGATCAAGCAAATGTGAGTTGCATTAATTTCTCTCAAGATTCTTTCTAAATTCAAAATTTCCAATATATTATCCACAAGAATATTACTTGTAATATGCCAAGTTTTCTGGAAAAAGGGATATTAAACCTATCTGGGCCTAGAGTTTTCTTAGGATTAAGGCTAAATAAAACGTATTTGTCCTCTTAAAGTGAAGAAAGTTATTGGAGCTTTAACAAGACATCATAAGATAAAGAGATAAGAGGATCGATAAGCTCCATAAGTTCATGTAAGTTAGTTATACTAGATGAATTGGGAGCTCTGAGCAATCTTTCAAAATAACTGAAAATCATATTCTTCAAAGCAGCTTTATCAGTGATCATATAATCATCAAAGTCTAAGAGATAGGTAATCTTATTTCTATTTCTCCTTGCAAGGATAGAATTATGGAAAAATTTAGTATTGAAATCACGCTCCCTTAGCCAAGCTATTCTAGCTTTTTGTATAAATAGAGAATGATGATCTCAAAGTGCCTTGTTATAATTCACTAATTTGCTAGCTCTAGTATTTCTATAGGAAATGTTATCAGGATAAAGATAGCAAGCCTCCGATGCTCTCTTTAACTCCATTTTGGCTTTATAAAGCTTAACAGAGGTAATGAATTGATCAATGTTATAGAAACTCTTAATCTTACTCTTAAGAATCTGAAGCTTTCTTATAAGTTGGTAACCTTTACAACCTGGGATTCTGAAGCTCCACACTTCACTCACTAGTTCCATAAATCCAACCTTATTAATAAGAAAATTGAAGAATCTAAATGGGGATTTAGAGGGTAAAGCGAATGAAATTTAACATCTCTATGTTGGAATGATCAAAACATAAGGGAGTTCGAAAATTAACATATGAATTAAGAAATAGACTCAACCAGAGATGATTGACAAGTATTCTATCGAACTTCTTCTTAATTAGGAAATTTCTTTATTGTTTGTTGCTCCAAGTGATAATGCTCAATGCTGATCTGAGATAAGTAACCTCTAGCTTAATAACAACATTCTTTAACTCCTTACATAGATTTGAAACAGTAATCCTATCCCCCTAACCCTCCGAGGGATGAAGAATACAATTAAAATCCCTTGAACTCAACCAGGGCTTAATTATAGTGTTTTGAATAAAGTATAAGTCCTACTAGAGTTTTGTTCTTTGAAATTAGAAGTTAGCAGCATAGATAATCGTTATTTCAATCTCATTCCCTAACTCAATGAGCTTGCAGCCAAGATGGATAACTTGATATGAATATCTTATCATTAAGACCTAAATTTTTTGAACATTGTAGGTAAATAAGATTCTACCATTGAAGTTATGATCATGATTAGAGCCATAGTTCCATTTTTTCCCTAGAATTTTCATAACAATGTAGAGCCTGTGAGCTTTTATTCTAGTTTCAATTAATCCCACTAAAATAAGATTCCTTTCTAGCAAAAGGTCCTTTGACAGTTTATCCCTTACAAGGTTCATTAACGCCTCCAATATTACAAAAGATCATGAGAAAATGGAAGTTGAGATTACCAACCCCCTTTGGGTTTCCTCCTTTCCCTCCCTGATCTCTAGTGGAAGTAGGAGTGAATTGGTCATTTAGCTCAAATCAAAAGAATCTTAATAAGGTGCCTCCTTTTTCTGTTCACTATCAAAGGGCTCAGTACTAGCTTTCCGCTCCTCCTTAACTGGGGCAGTGTCTTAATTATTATTTTAAGCCTCACCTTTAACTGCTAAGGCATTTTAGTCTTCAGGTACAACTTCAATAGGGTTGGTTTCAATGTTTTGAGATTCCTACACTGTCCCCATTAACTCATTGTAGTTCTCTAGGGAGAATAATCTTCCTTTAAGTTTCCATACTTGTTTCCTCATCTGTGGTTTCCAATTCTAAGATAATTGTATTTCAACTCTTACAAGTTTATTGGCAGGACTAAGTTTCATAATAAGTATAATTTTAGGAAGAGCATTTTTAGGAATAATCTTAACACAAATTCATGCATAGCATACTTTCTCAATATTAATAGTAGCCGAATCAAAAGTAATATATTTCCTTATTGAACTGGCTAGGAAACTTAAGCCATCCAAGGTCTATTATTCGAGACGTATGTTATGAAAATTAATCCATAAAGGGATGGTTTCTATGAGACTTTTGTCAAATTTCAAACCTCGAACTCATTTTTGAATGAACATGGATTGTCCTCGAACATGCTAAGATCCTGATTCCATTATCTTACATATGCTATCATTATTTGTGAATTTAAACAGGAAGGTGTCCTCCTTAGTGAGTAAGATTATGTCTAATCCCTTGTTACCCCACCTAGTTTGAGCCCATTTCTACATGAAAGGGAAAGCTGGCCTTTTACTTAGAAAAAACCAACCAATGTGTTACTCAAGTGTTTAGTACCTTCTTGGAGAAGTTCAAAAGGAGGAGAGACAATGCCATCAACTAAGGTGAGGAAAAATGTTTTGGCTTTTCCTAAGAGGATTCTATTAAAACTACATTTCTCCAAGATTTTCCAACACCATTCAAACCTTTAACCTTCTTGTTGCTCCAAAAGTTGACATATAAAGACCTTTTTAGAGTGGGGAATGATTTTGCATCATACTTGTGGGCGAGGAGCCTCCTTTGAGGGCTTCCATGAAACTTCCTAAAGAAGAAAATTACGAGTCTTCAACTTGGAGCTGTCAGAAATGTTTCCACAAATGGAAAATTACTGTGCTAAGGGCATGAGTTACTGTTCATCCGAGAGAGGACAAAAATATTACTCTAAACATTTAACAAATAAAACATTCTTATCTCATTAGAAAACCATTTTTAATATTTTAAATTTAATTAAGAAAGTCCTTAAAATTTTATTAGAGATTATTCTCTTAATTAAATAAAAATATTTTTCTTTAAAAAATTAAAAAATTAATATTAAAGAAAAACTTATTTTCTAATTAATAAATAATTTTAAAAAATTAATTAAGATAAATAATTTTTTAATATATCAAGAAACTGTTAATTAAATTAATATAGAAATAAGTTATCGATAAATAGAAAAATAATTTTCTAAATAAATAAAATAATAAATTTAATTTATCTCAATCATAGTTAAAATAAATAACTATTTAAAAACATTTTTCTTAATTAAACTAAAAATATTTTCCTTAAATATAAATAAATCTAAATAATTAATTTCAATCTAAATTGAAATGTAGTTAATTTTAATTTTAAGATACAAAATTTCTAAAATTTATATTAAAAATTAATCTAGTTATTAATTTTAATCACATCAAAAACAATTAATTTAATTTTAAAATTAATTTTTACATTTTATATAATTTTAAAATTCTCATTTAATAAAAATTTTAATTTATTTAATTTAAAAATAATTTATTCTATATTTAAAATAACTTTATTCAACTTTTAAGATTATATTAACCTAGTCTCTAAATATTATTTATTCTAAAATAAATTATTCTTATATTAGGTTAAATTTTAATAACCAAGTAAGCCTTATTCTTATTTAGATTAACATAAGTTATTTCCAAAAAAAATCAAGACTTATTCTTGCCCTAGATTACCATGTGCTCAAACACCCCCTTTCTTCTACTTTTTAAAAACCTTAGCCACAAAATTGGTTTGCTGCTGCCACATTTCTTCATCTGTTACCAAGTAGTTAATGTCATCTACAAGTCATAACACCTACTGCATAACCCAACAGGTCTTTGTGGTTTAACTATTGCCATTAACCACCGCAAGGAGAGGGAGAACCGCCATAAGGAGAGAAGAATCCAGAACAAATTTGACTTCTCCTTCACTGATAACAACAATCTTAAATCATTAACAAGCATCATCGACTTCCTCACCTCCAACAACTCACCGCCAATATGCTCTAGTGACATGCTGCCACTTCCTATCACCTGCTATTACAAAGGTTTTTCTAGATACCAAACTTATACCACATGTTGTACCTATTCATTTGTACGTTGATATTACTTAGGTCCATTTAAGCAAGACTTAGCTTTCCCTCATGATCATCAACCAACTAACTTGTTTTTAAACATCTTATGGCCTTTGTAGTGTTTAACTCACATTTTTGCCAAAAAAGTACGAAAGTACTAAACTATAAAGAGCAACAATGAATACACAAAAGCTATGGTGAAAACTAACCTTTATTACTTCCCCAAAAGCTTACAAAGGAATGCTTTCTCTCAATGTATTTCGTTTCCACTTATCTCTTCTTTATAGAGGAAAGGTTTAAATAACCTATTATAGGCACCTCTGACTTTACAATTCAGAATCCTAAGTTTGACTTTACAATTCAGAATACTAATTAGAATGAACAAACTAGATCATCTCTATCCTTATCAAATTACACCACACTAAGCAATTAGCTAACAACCCCCATCCAAATAGGTCTCTATCTAATAGGATTTAGTTACATCACAACTTAGAATATAATAGATTACATTTAACTAAGAATAATAAAACCATATCAATGAAGAACTCTACTATCTTTAGATGATCCTCCCATATAGTCTTTATCTTCTAAAGTTGATATATATCTACTATAGTCTTATTTACCATAACATTCAAGATCTCCCCTTGATCTCTATCCATTGATGATGAGTCATCAAGTTCAAAACCTTTCATAGCACATTGGTCAAGTTCAATACTTAACCATACCTAGTTCATTAGTCATGGTCTGACTATTTGAGTAGACATTAAGTTCTTGCAGCTCTCACCTGTCTCCCTTATGTATATGATCCAACTAACCATCAAACTAAGGTCCATTTCATGCTATCTTTTAGGTTCACATCTAAATCTTACATGTCGTCGAAGATTTTAGCTAATGTGCACAAATTCATGCTAAATCATCAACAATGCCTGTTTTCCTTGCTCATAAGTCTTTCCCTTGTTCTATCACCCCGAGTGTCAAAAATTGGTCAAGGCTCCCTAATGCTTGTACAATTCCACAATTAGGACTTAAGGGTCTAACAAGTCATCCCCACCTGCAGAAGAACTTGATGCTCTTATCAAAATAATCCATATATTCTCCTCCAAATATGGTTCTCCCGAAGACTCCTTAGTCATTGGCATATCTCTAATAAACCATCTTCCCTCTCTTTTAGGTTTATCGTTACTTTTGTTCGAACGCTCCTTCATAAGGCTCATTGCACTCAGAAAAACATAATTATTGAGTTAGAATTCTTCCGTTGAGTTATCCTTTCCTTCTCTTTGGTCCTTCACGACCATGGAATTTATTTGTTATTTACCTACCTTCTATTTTGGGCATTTCAAAAGTAAAGTGTAGCCTTTCACAACTAAAATAAACAATATCTCATTTTGTTTGCTTCTTGAACTTATATCGAAAAGATTCACATGCCTTCTCTTTGCCCTTCTTCGAGCCATTCCATGTCCTACCTTTTACTCTTATTGTTAGTTCAAATAATGGTGGCAAAAGGAGATCTATCAAAGCATCCGTAGTCACTATCATGTTTGAGAGGTCTTTTACGTTATACCTCTGAAGCTCCATTTAGGATTTGTCTTCCTCAGATATGTTCTGCATGCCCAACATCAAAGATGTGTGTTTTTTCATTTACTCCCACACCGAGATGTCTTTCTTTAAATGCTTCAAAGCTTCTTTATTAACATACTTTGTCAAATTGCTACCTTTTGCCATATCAATATTTTGGCTTTGATACCAATTGTTAAAAAGGTTTTCCTAGACACCAAACTTATACTACTAGTTGAACCTACTCCTTTGCACAATAATCTCACTTAGGTCTATTTAAGCAAGACTTAGCCTTCCCTAGTAATCGTCGACCAACTAACTTGTTCTTTAATGCCTCACAACCATCTTAGTGTTTAATTCACACTTTTTTAAGAATACTACAAAAGCACTAAACTATCAAAGGAAATAATAAACATAAAAGAGTTATGGTAAAACCCAACCTTAATCACTTCTCCAAAAGTATATAAAGGAATGCTCTCTCTTAATATGTTCCCTTCCCACCTATCTTTCCTCTACAGGAGCAAAGCTCAAATAACCTATTTATAGGCACCTAAGGCTTTGTAATTCAAAATCCTGATTGAACTGAACTAATTAGATCTCATATATCCTTATCAGATTACATCACACTATCTAATTGGATGACAACCTATCCAGATAGGTCTCTATATGATATGATTTAGCTATATCACAACTAACAAGATAAGAGATTAAATTTAACTAGGAATGATACATCGATATCTATAAAGAACTCTATTATCTTCAAATAATCCACCCAAATGATCTTTATCTTTTAGAGCTAATATATATTTACTTGTTGTGTTTATATCCTATAGCCAATCGCTTTGGTTGTAGTTTAGTGACAAATTATTTAAAGGTCTTATTTATCTTGTACATGTTTAGATGTATATGTTAAATTCTATGGAATAATTGTATATTACAAATGAAATTATAATGAGATTATAATTATGAGATTCATATTGCATTTAGATATTATTCCTAAATGTTCCTAATCATTGTTCTATTAAGATTGGACATTAATAGAACGTTTTAATAGAACGTAAAAAGACTAGCATACGTTGTGTTTTTCCTTATGAAAGAAGTAGTCAATCTCATAGGCTAAAGTATAGAGATACTTAAACAAACATATGCGTGCTTGTTAGAGAACAAATTCACTGAACAGACCCGATACAAGAAATCCATTTGGAACATTACTTGTATATCTATGAAATTCTCATTGTGATGATTTTGTAAGTGATCATTTGACTTGAGGTCATCAAAGTTATCTTGTATGGGGATTGCTATATTTTGATACTACTTATGATCTATTTAATCATGGATCATTTAATCAGTAGTCATTAGATGTAGCATGAACTATATGGAGGTAGTTTTGTGATAAAGATAAGATTCATCACCCTAAAGTAATTAGGGAGAATGTTTCATTGTTTTCGATTAGTATTGATTCAAGAAATCCTTGACCAAAGTGAAATGGTGCTTTGTAAATAGTTTACAAATGTCATTAATTGAATTGATAGCTAATGGTGGAGAGCTAATGTGATTAGACTCAAAATAGAGTAGACATTAATTCCATGCTCGACGTCTAATTGAAACATTATATGATGAAAGAATTGAATTATACAGAAAAATCATGTACGAAAAGATTAGTCGAAACTACTTTGACATTCCTAAATATTTGGGCAGTCATGATGAGTTACTAGATGCCAATCTTGATCTATGATTATAAATTATCTAATTGGAGAATTAAAGATAAATTTAAAAGAGTTTTAACTTATCTAATTTTATAATCATTGCCAACATATTTTGAAACCTAATGGGTCTCACATATAGAATGGGTTGAAGAGAACAAAGCTAATTTAATCAAGTTGGGCTTGATTGTAAAGTTTGCGAAACTTTCTGATTAAATATGAGATATTTATAAATAACGATCAATATGAGATATTGAATCTTATATGGGCATAACTGGTATTTAATTAGAATTATATGTAATTCTAATTAAAGTTTAATTGAAATTAGATTTTAATTTTTATGAAATAACCAAAATGCCTAGAACTTATTATAAATAGGCTTAAGCTTTATGGACCTACTACTTCTTGCTTAACCCTCTTTGTAAGAGTTACAGAGTTCTCTCAACTCATTCTATGGATACCGTTAGAGGCCAGACATTTGTGCTGCTACGGTGGTTGAAACGGATCGATTTCAGGAACAATTCAAAGGATACGACAAGATAAAGATCAAGCTTCGAAATAAGGTACAAATTAAGTTTCCGTTTTATTGTGATTTGTGTTAATCATTTTATAAAATTAAAGAGATCTTGGTTTTCAGGAAATCAAAGATTGTGAAAAGTTTCGTAATTATTCCACTGCGGTCGGGATCGGATCTAGACCTGGTTTCCCAACAATGGTATCAAAGCAAGCTTTAATTCTATGATTTGGTTAAAAATATTTGATTATTGTAGATCTATAATTTTGGAATTGAATTAGAATATGAATAGTTCTTATTTTAAACTGGAATTGTTCTGGTTGTTGTTGTAAGTTTCTGAAAAAGTTATGAACCATGTCTCATTGTTCTAGCTTGCAGATATTAGTTTATGGAAATATTAATTGCGTGTCTCCTTTACTTGTTGTATGCTTCTAAACACTAAATAAGCACGCCTCTAATTGTTTTTTGTTTCTGGAACAAGTGAGGTATGGAGATGCCTAACAATTGAGAATCACGATTGTTTGTGTTTTTAAAAATCATTTTAAAGGCACAAGAAACACATATCGTTCTAAAAGATGCACGTTCTACCTTTTATGCAAATATGGGTTTTGTTTTTGGATAAGAATATATACTGGAATGATTTTATTTTGTGTGCAAATGTGGCTATTGGAAATTGTTTCGTGTTTGTGTATTGATTCTGAAAATTATTTATAGGGTTTTCTAGATTTCACACTTTCTATTTTCACGACTGCTATTGGAAGTTGTTTGTGTATTGATTCTGGAAATTGTTTCTAGGGTTATCCCATGAGTTTTGTCTTCTGATTCTGAAAAACTAATATGTTATCCATATGCTTGCGATTGTTCTTATGTTGGTTTTCTGAACACCAATTTTTTGCCTGCATTTGTTTTTGGATTGTGAATCTATTTTTGGTGATGATCGAGTGGCGACATTGCTAATTAGTATCACCACCGTGAAACGATGGGTGAAAAATCACCCATCAAAGACGAACAAGATAGGTGATAATCACCCATCTGTTGAAAATCGATTGGAGTGTGGCGACGCCAATCATAGTCGATGGGTGTTAATCGCCCATCGAATGGCAACGACATGGATGACGTCACCAACTCCCATCGGAGGCGACCCCAGCCCAAGCGACACCATGACAGAGAAGTAGATCGACGATGACGGTGAAGCTCCGTGGTGTGAAGATGGCGGTTCATCGTTATGGACGATCATGAAGTACTACCCGACGGTTGCGTAAACATGGGAAAACGTTGGATTGTGGGATTGCTGCTCAGACTCATGGAAGAAGGGAGTTGAATTTTTCAAAAATCGGGATTGATGCTCAGTTTCGTGGAGAAGATGATGGGCGCATCATCTGAGAATAGTCATCGCACGCGCCAGTCAATGTATTTTTATTGACTACTGGCGCGTACAATGCATACACCAGACACTTTTCACCTTGTATTTTTTTAATTTTTTAAAATTGTTTTCAAATGGTTTACTTTTTTTAGGAATATTTTGTAATTTATTTTAATTTTTCAAAGAGTTGGATTATTAAATTAAATTAAATTATCCATTCAATTCCAAAATTAAGATAATTATTTTTCTTAATTTAATTAAGATTAATAATTATATTGATTCTTAATTATTTTTAGAAAAGTTGATTCTAAAATTAGAATTAATTATTTTCAATTAGATTGAAATTAATTAATTTGACCATTTAAAATTAAGAAAAGTTTTTTCTTAAATTGTTAAGAAAGATGTTTCTTAATCAAATTTATTTGTTTCAATTTGATTGAGACAAATAAATTTTATAATTTTATTTTTAGAGAATTATTATTTAATTTATTTAGAAATTGTTTCTTTATTTATAAATAATAAGTTTCTTGATTTATTAGAAA
>JAOTAY010000004.1:25590177-25611762 GCA_025629805.1 Erythroxylum baracoense
TTGCCAACATATTTGGGAACCTAATGGGTCTCACATATAGAATGGGTTGAAGAGAGCAAAGTTAATTTAATCAAGTTAGACTTGATTGTAAAATTTGAGAAACTTTATAATTAAATATGAGATATTTAATAAATAAAGATCAATATGAGATATTGAATCTTATATGGGCATAATTGGTAAGTTTTAATTTCAATAACCAAAATGCCTAGAACCTATTATAAATAGGCTTAAGCTCTATGAAGTTAATACTTCTTGCTTAACCCTCTCTGTAAAAGTTACGAAGTTCTCTCAACTCATTCTATGGATACTATTAGAAGCCGGACATTTGTGCGGCTACGATGGTTGAAACAAATCAGTTTCGATAATTGTTCAAGGGATACAACAAGATAAAGATCAAGCTTCGAAATAAGATACAAATTACTTTCCGTTTTATTATGATTTGTGTTAATCATTTTATAGAGTTAAAAAGATCTTGGTTTTCGGTAAATCAAAAATTACAAAAAAATTTCGTAATTATTCTGCTGCGGTTGAGATTGGATCTTGAGGCGGTTTCCCAACATTACTAAGACCTAGTCAACTGTTAAATTATTCACGTGTCAAATTAATATGAGTTGAGATGCAACTTCCAGGTAACAGAATTATGTTTTCCAAGTCAATGAAAGCAGGTTCGTGAGTGCTTCTCTCTGGCAAAGTCAGATTTTGTGGTCATCGCTAAATCTGCAATCATACAGCAATCACAACAAAAGACAAGGAAAAGCGTAAATCGTGAGAGAAAAGCTTAAACCTTTGATGGGTATTTGGTGTAGTTGTCTTGCTTCCAAATCAAACTCAGTCACGGCACATGCAGACCAAGTCCAAGATTTTATCCCAACCTCGCCACCATCCCCAGACCCGGCTCCTAGCATCATTGGCAATCTGACTGATGGTAAGTTTCTACCACACCTTAGTGATGATCTTCCACTTTTGTGCTTTTACAGGGAAAACAGGGAACAGAATTTCTAATCCTGATTGCCTAAACAAAGATGTGGACCTGATTTCTGGACTTTGATATCGGGGGCGTGTGGCCTTGGTGCCAACTTTATTGTCAGACTCATTTACTTACTTGATAACAACTTCAAGTTTAGCTTCATTGCCAGACCTAGTTATTATACGTTTTGAACAATGTTCTCTGAAGCTGTGATGCTGCTTATGTTCAGAGTATTTCTTTTAGGACATAAGACGGCATATGCTGGCAAAGAAATTGAATCTTTCTTAGATGTCAGTCGACTCCTCTGCTCTTGTCTTAAAATGAAGCTGTAAATAAGCCATTATCTATGAAAGCTTTCAATTTTTGCTGAAACTAGTATTTTGGCGCATTGTTATTAGGGGATACTTCTTTTGTGGGTAGCAATGTCTCTGGCACCAGTTGGGTCTCTATGGCAACATCCAATATCACAACATGGCTAGTTCAGGCAAGTGGTGCTATTGGAGCTTTCTGGCTGAACAACAACGATAATGAATTCCCAGTTGCAATAGATGATGAAGAACTTCCAGATGTGGGAACCGTTAATGAGTCAAAATTAAGAGTTTTTACTTATGCAGAACTAAAGGCAGCTACCTTTAATTTTAGAAGTGACATGGTGCTGGGGAAGGGCGGCTTTGGCAGTGTATATAAGGGTTGGCTCAAGGAGAAGCTGCCATCCCGGGGAACAAAGAAATTGGCCATTGCTGTCAAGAAACTGGATTCAAGTAGCAAGCAAGGGCTTCGACAGTGGCGGGTAATTATGACTTGTAACTACTGTTACCTTGGCAATTGTTGCTAATCATGTAATGTTATTATTTAATACTGTACACTAAGGACGTAAACATTACTTATCGGGTGGGTTTCCGTGATACAGACAGAGGTTGGCTTCTTGAGGAGGCTTTCTCATCCCAACATCATTAAGCTTTTGGGCTACTGCCAGGAAAATGGAGAGCTTCTCATAGTCTATGAATTCATGCAAAAGGGCAGCTTAAACTACCATCTGTTTGGAAGTATGAACTAATAGACACACACACACACACGCACATATATTGAAGTTACAAATCAAATGTGAATTTGGGTGAATGACATCAATTCTATTTTTTCAGAGGGGTCAAGAGGAGTATTGTCATGGGAAGTAAGGATTCAAATTGCCAAAGGAATTGCTCAAGGCCTTTGTTACTTGCACACAATGGAGAAGCCGATAATTTATCGAGATTTCAAATCTTCGAATATCTTGCTTGATGTGGTTAGTCACTGTTGAATTTTTCATGAAGGGATACCAGATACCCTATTGACATAGCGAATGCCTACAAACCATTATAACCCTCCCACCTGGGATGAGATTCTGTGCCAGTATACAAATTTATGGATGAGATCTTTGAAATAGGGTAGAAACTGAAAAACTACACAGAAGATCTCATCGCTCTTTAACCTTGATTCTCACTTTCTGAAACTATTAATATATCCTCTTTTTTGTCTTTCTAGTCCTACAGTGCTAAAATATCAGATTTTGGATTGGCAAAATGGGGACCCAGACTCACGGATGGCAATCAATCTATATCGGGACACGTCATGGGAACGATTGGGTATGCCGCCCCTGAGTATGTATTGGCAGGTAATATTTAAATAGCTATGAGGATGACAAATGACATGGGCAAGCTTTTTAACTTTTCCATGACAATTTTATTGATTTTAGGAAATTTGTATGTAAAAAGCGACGTGTATAGCTTCGGGGTTGTTTTGGTGGAGATGCTAACAGGGTTGCGGGCCATTGACAAAAACCGTCCAGCTGGACAACATAACCTCCTGGACTGGACTAAACCACTTCTATCAGTTAAAGGAAAGTTGAAAGGAATAATGGATCCCAAGTTGGGAGGTAAATACTCGGTGAGACAGGCTACAGAAGTAGCTCATCTTGCTATCAAGTGTGTCAATGCTAATCCTAAATACCGTCCATCAATGAAAGAAGTTGCTGATACACTACAAAAGATTGGAGCTCGATGTGAAGCTGATTGAGAAACAAAAACATTCATCCTCAATCATCATGCAAAACTTGTATCTGTCCTTCGTTAATAAAATAGTGATTTAGAAAGAATTTGGCTTTGTACTAGTCATGTCGAAGGCTCTGATTCGGTAGGAGCATCTGCTTCTTTGCAAGTATTGATGAACTGCTCCTCCTATGGCACTCATTTACTGCCCGCCTATCTTCTGTTTCCCTATGATTTTTATTTTTCTTGCAACTATATGCTAAATATAATGTCCCAAGTGCTGCTGCTGCTTTTGGGCTTGTAGTGGAATTATTAGAAACGAGGCCCTCACTAGTCTTGATTTTTCGATAGCGAACGCGTACATAGAACCATGTTTAGTTTCCTGATTATCAGTATCTATTTGGTCAAATTCTAACAAGAACAAGGATGGGAAGGTGGACTCTTAATTTCGCTTTTGCTTTCAGACACACAGGATTTTCTGATTTTGGTGGAACCAAGGATGACCAAATTAAAGTTCGAACGGTGGAGAACCTTTCTTATTCCTTAATTTTTAGTTTGATTAATAGTTATCATATACGCTCCACTCTACACTCTACACATATGTGCCGTTTATCCTTGACTCCTATTAATTAGACCCATAACAAAGTTCAAAAATATTTTTAATTCATTAAGTAATAATATCTATGTTCGGATATTATATATATATATATATATAATTTAATTTTAACATTTTAATTAGACATATAGGATATAATTATCATGTTAATATTGGAATTATTATAATGGCTAGACACGTGAGTAATTGGATAGGTGCTGTTGAAGTGGTGGTATTGTAGTGGAACTCTCGTTAGTTGCATGGTTTAATATGGACTCTTATTATATGAGGAATTTGTGCATATCTTTAATCCACGACAGAATCTCCAAAAAGTGTGTAATGTCCACATCTTCTATCAACAACAAAAGTCTATTGCTAATTGAGGCGTGCGGAAAATTGAAGTGACGTGTGTGTGTGTCACAAACTAAAATGTGTATGTTTTTTAGTGCATAGCTAAATAACGTTTTGGGTGATTGAAGCCATGAAAAAGGTGCTAAGGTGAAGAGTGTCAGGTATTGCTACGGTGAAGTGGGTTATCCGACTATTTTATTCAAAAGATTCTCATTTGGCTTGGGTGATGTGTTTATGAGATCAACACTGTGGACTTCATCAGATGTTTATACTTCCATATGATCTAATTGAAATTGTTAAATTTGGATTGATTGTTTCTATTGAAGAGTTATATTCGAAAAGATGAAATCATATGAAAGTTCTTTTCTTATCTCAAGTATACTATCATTCAGTTCTTAATTGATTAAATACTTGAGATATTTTTATTAATTATTGTTTGAGTGAAAGTAGTTAGAAAAATCCTCTGACGAGGTTAACACGAGTTGGTCGTGTTATCGGGTATAAAAATCTTTTACGGGAATTGAGGTTGAAAAATAGTTACAAGGATTGAGCGGTGTTGCTCAAGGGTGACCTTGTATAAATCTATTGTACTTCGGAAAAAGTTATTAATTTGGGTGGGGGCCCCGCAGACATAGGCAGAGTGTGCTGAACTGCGTTACCAAATTTCTAGTATTTTTATTATTTCGTTTTTGTTTGGTTTTATTTTGTTCGTACCAAAGAAGTTTACGGAAAGTTTGCGAAACATTTAATACTTTTGATTTTTCAATTGGTGTCAGAGCCGGTCACCGTTTCAGAACTTGATAGGAAATTAGTGCAGATCCTAGTTTCGCAAACATGGATATAAAAGAAAGAAGCAAAGGATTGACACTACAGATTGAAACTGGAAAAGGTATGAATAATACAAAAGATGAATCTAATGAAAATGAAGATATGGAGCTATTAATACGAGAGTTTAGTAAGTGGCTGAAGAGAGTGAAAAATGATAGACTCGAGTTTAGGCAAAACGGCGGAAGCTCATTGAACAACTTCTTCAAACAACAAGCTAAAACTCCACAACAAAATGGAGTTGCCGAAGGGAAAAATAGAACACTTCAAGAGATGACCAAATCTACGTTGAACGGAAGTAAAGTGTCTATGCGATTTTGGGCCGAAGAGGTTAACACAGCATATTACATATGTAACAGAGTGTATCTTCGAAGCTTTTTGAACAAAATTTCGTATGAATTTTAGAAGGGAAAAAAACCAGATGTAGGTTACTTTCATATTTTCAGAAGTAAGTGTTATATTTTTAGAGATCAGGAACAGCTTGGAAAATTTGAGAACAAAAATGATGAAGGAATTTTCATTGGCTATTCAACTCATAGTAAAGCTTATCGAGTGTATAATTAAAGAATAAAGAAAGTGCAAGAGTCTATAAATGTTGAGATAGATGATGCATTTTGTTGAATGATCAAGTGGCAGAAGAAAAACAACGTAACCGACCATCTGAATCAGCCCAAACAAGCAACGAGACGAGATTGAAGAATTGCCCAGATCTGCGGTTAGTTGCTGCTGAGGAAGTAACTGTAGGAACTGATCTGCAGTTAGTTGCTGTCGAGGAAGTAACTGCGCGAGCTGAAGAACTTTCAGTTTCTTCGGATGATGAATCACCAAAAACACTAGAAGTTGATTTAAACCGAGATTCTTCATCTCGAATCCGAACAAATCATCCAGTAAAAAATGTCATTGGAGATGTTAATGAAAGAAGAAAAACAAGAGAAAGAAAAAGGGTTGATTATCGAGAACTTGCAAGCTACTTGTGTTACACATCTTCATTCGAGCCAAAGAACATTAAAGATATACTACAAGATGAATTATGGACAACAGCTATGCAAGAAGAATTGATTCAATTTGCACAGAATGATGTATGGGAATTAGTGTCAAGACCATCGGATACTAATGTGATTGGAACAAAATGGGTGTTTCAGAATAAAATAGATGAATAGGGTAATGTTACTAGAAATAAAGCAAGGCTAGTAGCTCAGGGATACTCTTAAGTGGAAGGTATTGACTTCGACGAAACTTTTGCACCAGTGGCACAACTTAAATCTATCAGACTATTATTGGGTATATCATGTGTAAAGCAGTTTAAGCTTTATCAGATGTAAAGAGTGCATTTTTAAACGGATTTATTCAAGAAGAAGTGTATGTTGAGCAATCAAAAGGATTTATTGACTCAACTCATGCAGATCACTTCTTTAAGCTAAAGAAAGCTCTTTATGATCTCAAACAAGCACCAAGAGCTTGGTACAAAAGGCTTACACAATTTCTCATCAGGCAAGGCTATAAACGAGTTAGCGTCGACAAAACTTTGTTTATTAAAAAGTTCAAATCTAATTTTGTGATTGCGCAGATCTATGTTGATGATATTGTGTTTGGTGCTACACATTCAATAATGGTAGATGAATTTGTTGAATTGATGACATTTGAATTTGAAATGAGTATGGTAGGCGAGCTGAATTTATTTTTGGGTTTGCAAGTTAAGCAAGCGAATGATGAAATTTTTATATTGCAAACCAAATATGCCAAGAGTTTGAACAAGAAGTTTGGCCTCGAGAATGCCAGACATGCGAGAACACCTATGAGTATTTCAACAAAATTAAACAGAGATGAGAATGGAGAAAGGGTTAAATGTTTCGCAAACTTTCGGTGAACTTCTTTAGCACGAACAAAATAAAACCAAACAAAAATGAAATAACAAGAACACCAGAAATTTGGTAACACAGTTCGGCACACTCTGCCTTCGTCTGCGAGGCCCTCACCCAGATTAATAACTTTCTCCGAAGTACAATAGATTTACACAAGGTCACCCTAGAGCAACACTGCTCAATCCTTGTAACTATCTCTCAACCTCACTTCTCGTGAAGGGATTTCACACCCAATAACACGATCAACTCTTGTTAACCTTGTCAAAGGATTTTTCTAACTACTTTCACTCAAATAACAATTAATAAAAATAACTTCAGTGTTTAATCAACTAAGAACTGAACAACAGTATACTTGAGATAAGAAAAGAACTTCCCTATGATTTCAGCTTTTTGAAAATAACTCTTCAATAGAAACGATCAATCCAAATTTAACAGCTTCAATTAGATCATATGAAAGTATAAACAATTGATGAACACAGTGTTGATCTCATAAACACGTCACCCAAGCCAGATGAAAACCATTTGAATAAAACAGTCGGATAACCCACTTCACCGTAGCAATACCTGACGCACTTCACCTTAGCACCTTTTTCATGACTTCAATAACCCAAAACCTTATTCAACTATGCACTCAAAAACATACGCATTTCAATCTGTGACATACACACACGTCACTTCAATTTTCCGCACTCCTCAATTAGCAATAGACTTTTGCTATTAATAGAAGATGTGGACATCACGCACTTTTTGGAGATTCTGCCGTGGATTGAAGATATGCACAAATCCCTCACATAATAAGAGTCCATATTAAACCAGCAACCATTGAGAGTTTCACTACAACACTACCACTTCAACAACACCCATCTAATTACTCACGTGTCTAGCCATTATAATAATTCCAATGTCAACAAGATAATTATATCCTATATGTCCATTAAAATGCCAAAATTAAATAAAAAATATCTATATAATATATCCTAACAATCTAAGTTAAATATTTGGACATACTATAACAAATCTCATAAAACGCCAAAACTTCTAACATAAAATTGCTTCCAATGTCCGTGCTTTTGTGTGTCCCGGTGCATACATTTTTCATTCTTAACAGTGACGTGACTATACTTTGATATAAGCAAAATATATATCATGATTATACAATTAAATTAATAAAAAATGTGATATTCCAGATTAATTGAAATACCAAAGAAAGTCTACCTAGCTGCAAATATTGCTTGCTGTGTATACACATTTCTCGAAGGGATGTTGACATAGTTGCATTACAAAAGGCAGGGTGGCATTATGAGTTGCATTACAAAAGGCAGGGTGGCATTATGACTTACAAGTTGTATAAACAAGATTAATGGACAGTCAACGATACTCATACAAATTTCTTGATCATTTCTCTCACTTCCTCTATCACAAGCCATGCTTTGTGTCCCCCAATCACTTCTGCTTTCATCTCTCCATCTCTCCAGAGCTGCAATTCTCCCATTTCATCATATAACTTTTAGCCTTATCAACTAATTCAAGTTCTTTCTATACTAAATTTAAAAAGAAAAAGGTCTAGAGGTGGACTCACCTGTATTGTTGGCATTTTCTGCGGGGGAAAGGGAACAGAAAAAAGAAAGTACAATAGTTATTGTCAGAAGATATTTCCATCGAAAGATAAAAAGCAAAACCAGTAGGATAACCAATACATACAGAGATGTTGCCACGTTTGACTAGAGATTGAGGCACTTTGTTAACATCCACGCAATAGAATTTGATTCTGGTTTTATGATGAAGCAGAGAGCCAGGTTGTCAATTACTTATTGATACTATCAGTATTAATCAATTTCAAAGGGGAGAGTTACTTGGTATCGTATTCTGCGGCCAACTTCTCCAACTTGGGCTTTAAATAGATGCATTTCCGGCACCAAGAAGCCATCCTATTCAATCAAAAACCAATAACTTTACCATTTTTGTTTTCATCAAAGAGATTAAAAAGAATAAAGAGATTGATATACCAGTCAATAAGAATGGGCTGGGAGAGCTCTTGAGCGTGGACAAGAATCTGATCCAAATGCTCAGAGTCTTTGATTGATTCCATCTCTAGAACGGAAGGTCTTGTCTCAGGCCAGAAGGCTTCTACTCTCAAGTCTCTTTTTACAATTCTTTTGGAATCTCCATTCCTACGATCAAACAATGAACTCCCAGAAGTTCTTTGCAGCAGAAAACAGGTACCAACAGCCCATAATTGTTGTTGCTGCTCTCTGTGATACACTTCTCTGCACATAATACGAGTACTTGCTCCTAAAGCAGACATCTCTAGGTAAAATTTTCACGTATTCACTAGCGAAGCAGTAGTCCTACAAGAAATTCATTCTCTTCGCAATAGATGCACGAGTATTAAAGATGGCGATTTTGGGAATTGGGAATTTTGGGAGTAAAAAGATGGGTTTGAGGTTGCTTTCTAGATTGAGCTTAATCTTGTACTCATAAAATATTCAAATTTTCCCGTAATGAGAGAAAGAAAGAAAGGAGAATTGTTTGTTTGATTCGAAAATAGAGAAAAAAGCTTATCCGAAAGGTGAGTTGGGTGTCGGAGAAGAACAAGAGATGGGGCCCACCAAGTAAAACGACCACGTTGATTAATTAAAATCACGATCGGCTTTTTTTTGTTTGAAATTCATATTTATTAAACAATTGGAGATGCTCATTATATTATCATTAGGTATTTTCTAACATTACCAAAATTCCTTCAAAATACAAGAAATGAATTTTTTTTTTCACTATTGCCAGCTTTACCTAACTCGTAGCTAGAGCTTTTTTGGTTCTAATGTGATTTTAATTTTTTTCTTTTAAAATTTTGTGAAAATTTATGTTTGATTGATTTTATTATTTTTTCGTTTTTGTTTTATTTTCATTATATTTTCATATTTTTGAAAAATAAAAATTGCTTTTAATTTTTAATTTTTATAATTTGAATTATCATTAAATAAATATATACTATAGAGTTCTTTAATTAATATTAATTACTATTAATAATTATGACTAATACAATATAATTATTCAATTTATTTCTAATCCTTTACTATTATTATTAATAATAAAGATATAACTATATTAAAATTAACAAATAAATAATTTTTAGGATAAATTATAAAAATTTTGAATTTTACTCAATTTTATAATACTAACCAAAATTAAAAAAATAATAATAAAATGTTTGAATTTTTAATTTGTCGAATAAATAATGTCATTTACTCCACAATTAATAGTGTTGACGTAGTTTGCCACATTAATATATCTATTTGACACGTGATAGGCACATGAATACTAAAATTTTTGTTAAATTATCAAAAAAATTCAAAAATATAATTTGTTAACCCCAGTTCTCTTCTCTTACGTGACACCTACAATTAAACTTTCTGAAGCTTGTTTTCTTGTAATTTAGTCTGAAAACACAACTCTTTAGTGTCTGTTAAAACTTTCGTTATCGGCATCTCATTCTCGTTAAATTTTATTGCCATTTACATAGAATCCTTTTAAATTCCTCCGGTAGTCACTTGACTATACTAGCACATTTCCACCTTATTTTCCTCAAAGATTCTTTTGCATAGATGGCTTTTTGTTCTTGCTCAATCTTAGCCTTTTTTAAGGCATTTAGATCATTTTCAAACCCCTATTCTTGCTTCTCTAACTCTTTTTCTAATCCTTTAACCTGTTTGTCAAGTTCATTGATGGAAATGAAGGATTATGATAATTCTTGTTTCAATATCTGGAACTTCGTTATAACTTTTGCAAATGTAACTCTAGTTCTATGATTTTGGTTATAGATAGAGCATTCTTGTTGTCTCCTTAGTTTTTATACGTGGTTCTACTTTAATGTGGAAGAGATAACATAGTTTTCCTATTTTAAGTCCTTGTAGTTTTGGATGAGTTGTTCAGTATAACTCCCCAGTTTTTGCCTATCTTTTTTTATACACCGCAATTTCATCACAAAGGCCTGTTATCTTTTGTTGCAGTTGTTGTGATTCACAACTCTTTAGTGTCTGTCATAACTTTTGTTATCAGCATCTCATTCTCTTTAAACTTTACTGCCATTTACATAGAATCCTTTTAAATTCCTCCGGTAGTCACTTGACTATACTAGCATATTTCCACCTTATTTTCCTCAAAGCTTCTTTTGCATAGATGGATCTTTGTTCTTGCTCAATCTTAGCCTTTTTTATGGCAGTTAGATCATTTTCAAACCCCTATTCTTGCTTCTCTAACTCTTTTTATAATCCTTTAACCTGTTTGTCAAGTTCATTGATGGAAATGAAGGATTATGATAATTCTTATTTCAATATCTTGAACTTCATTATAACTTTTGCAAATGTAACTCTAGTTCTATGATTTTGGTTATAGATAGAGCATTCATGTTGTCTCCTTAGTTTTTATACTTGGTTCTACTTTAATATGGAAGAGATAACATAGTTTTCCTATTTTAAGTCCTTGTAGTTTTGGATGAGTTGTTCAATATAACTCCCCAATTTTTGCCTATCTTTTTTTATACACCGCAATTTCATCACAAAGGCCTGTTATCTTTTGCTGTAGTCGTTGTGACTCTAGTTCAATGTTAGAGGCTTCAAGCAATCATGCTTATAGTATCTCCGAGATTACTTAGTCAATAGAAGATATCTCCAATAATAACTATGACTGAAATCTAAATTGAACACAATATTTATGAGAAAAAGCCTCTAATGTACATGTAAAAATCACGTAACAAATCGAAAATAAATCAATTAAATGAAAATAGCAAGATACAAGTGATGAAGATTTTGAGCTAATCACTCCCTTAAAAGACAATTATAATAGAACCTATCTTTTATGCTCTGTAAAGCTCTCTTAGTTTTCTAGTTCTCTAAATACTAAGGTTCTCAGGCATTATAATTGAGTACAAAATAATAGATCTATACCAAAGCTACTCCTAACTAATTATAGATATTAAATTCATATAAAAATGCAGGCATGAATGCTATTTGGGCTTTAAAAATTATATTTTGTTGAGCATTTTTATCTTATACAACTTTTGTCTCTTCAAACTTATCTTTAGATATAAAACATATAAGATTTGTAACATACTCGGTCACTTACACGGTTGTGTATAGTGAATATGTTTGACCTTTAAGTTTTAGAACTTGACATCACAGAGATAAATGGTCATAGAAATTTACACAGTTAGCTGATACGATCATTTAAACTTATAAGGTTACATTTATCTCCACTCAGGTGTGTCTATGCACACAGTTATAGAAGTTTACATGATCTTTTCCGTCATTAACATGGGCATATGCCTCTAGGCCACAAGTGTTTCCTCTAGAAACAACATTCAATCTTTGATTTCTTCCTTAAATCTACGTAAAATTTGTTCCTTTTAATCTAATGAGATAGCTAAGACCTCTGGAGTCGAAACTGAGTGGAATTAGTGCAGTGAACATATATAAAATGGGATTATACACGCAATAATCTGCCTCTCTAACCTAAGTCAGAGGAGAAATCTACTACCCTGTAAATCACTTGAATGTCATTCCAGCGAGCTTACTACAAACCTCAAACTTATTTTCGGAGACCATCTTTGTTAACATATCAGCACCATTCTTATCCTTGTGAATCTTCTTTAACTTCATTAGTTGCTCTTCAACCATATATCGCAACTAATGGTATCTCACATCAATGTGCTTAATTATGAAATGATACACCAATTTTTTACTCAAGTTCACATCACTTTGGTTATAACAAAAAACCATGTATTCATATTATTCAACGTCCAATTCTTGAAGAAATCGCTTTAACCAAGTCATCTCCTTTCTAGTTTCTATAGCTGCAACATATTCCTCCTCAATAATAGACAAAGCTTTACATTTATGCAAGCTCCCTCTATAAATTTGAACAAATATCCTAAGGTCAACTTTATGTTATTAGGATCTCTAACCATATTCGTATTTATGTATCCTTTTAGAATTTGCGTACTACTTTCAAAACTCAAACACAATCTAGAAGTGCCCAAGTACTTGAAGATCCACTTCATTGCCTTCCAATGAATCTTTACTATAATGGATAAAAATCTACTTAATAATCCAATAACGTGTGTAATGTTTGGTCTAGTGTACAATATAACATACATCAATGAACCAAAAATTGAGGAGTGTAGAATAAAGGACATACACTCTTTCTCCTTTTCGTTGATATGAGAAGCTTTATTACTCAATTTGAAACGAGCAACTAAAGTTGTACTTATTGACTTGACATGTTTCATATTGAACCTCTCAAACACTTGTTCAATATAATTTTCTTATGAAAACTATAGCTTTTCGACCTTCCTATCATGAGAATGTACTTAAGTAAAAAGACTTAAGTAAGTCCTCCTTTAACTTGCAAATCATGTTAACATCTTTTCCAACTATCAACGTATCATCCAGACACAAGAGTAGGATGATAAAGTTACCATCATGGAATTTTCTATATAGACACAATGATCAGTTAATGTTTACTTGTAACGACTACTTGTCATAAATGAGTCAAACTTTTGTTACCACTGCCTTGGTATCTATTTGATCCCATAAAGACTCTTATTTAACTTACATACAAAGTTCTCCTGCCCTTTAAATTTAAACTCTTCCTATTGCTTCATATAAATCTCCTCATCTGAATCACAATATAAGAAAGTAACCTTTGTATCAAGTTGCACAAGTTCAAGATCCAAACTAGCAAATAAGCCCAATATAGTTCGTATTGATGACATCTTGACCATTGATGAAAAAATCTCGTCAAAATCGATACCCTTTTTTTGATTGTAACCCTTTACTACCAACCTTGCCTTACGCCTCATTAGCTTGTCTCTGTCTTTCTTGATCTTAAACACTTATCTATTATTTAAAGTTTTCTTACTTTTAGGAAGCTTTACTAATACATAGGTCTCATTATTCTTTAATAAGTCCATCTCCTTACATTGCCTTTAGCTAAGAATCTTTATTTTTGAACAAATACATTTCTTGAAAACTCTCTAGCTCCCACTTAGTAATGAATAAGAGATATTCTAAACTAGGGTATCTTATTGAAGGCTTCTTCATTCTAGTTGTCTTTTGAAGTTGGACATCTTCCAACACTTAAGTAGGTTGCTTCCCTTGCTTATAATGCTTATAGACCACACCATCCACATGATGTGGCTTATGTAAATCATCATTATCAGTTTGCCTCTGATCATTATCATACTATGTAACCTCATGTTCACCTTCTTCACTCATAGGCTGATCAAGGAAAGTAGGATCAAGGGTCCATCACTGAAAGATAAATATTGGATGTAATCTTACCTTTATTGATGAGATCTATACCCATCTCATGCTTATAGAAAACTAGGTCTCTTCTTTTAACAACCTTTTGCCTTTCTAGGTTATAGAGCTTATCGTCAAACTCCTCGTCACTATATCTAACAACTCACAAGGAGTAGTTTTCAAATTAGATTCAATCTCTACTCCTTTAGCAAAAGCTTGAAGGCCTTGCAACTAAGCACCCTTAGATGTGAGTAAGTTGGATATTTCCCTTTCCATACCATCTAGAGAATTTTAAGTTTTAAAGATACTAAAAGAGTTCTGTTAATCATATACACTACAGTTTTACTACCTCACCCTAAAAGGGATTCTGTATATTGGACATTTATAGCATACATAGAATCTTCTCTATAATAGTTCTATTCATCCTCTCGATAAAAATCATTGTGCTAAGGGTGCTAAGTTCCATCTTCTTATGTCCTATATCATATCTTCCACAGAAATCTTCAGACTAGAGGTTTACTTGCCTCCATTGTTAGTTTGGAGACACTTCAACTTCCTCTCTGTCTCCCTTTCTACCATGACATGAAAATTTCCATATGTTAGCACTTAACCTTTTGTTTTGAACATAAAAACTCAAGTCTTGCATTAAACATCATCAATGAACATAAAAAAATATTTTTGCCTACCAAAATTTTCAACTTTATGGGGCCACACATATGATAGTACTCCAGCTCCAACTTCGTCCTCCACTTAGTAGACTTTTTATGAAACAAGATTTGATGTTGCTTTCCTTCTATGTAATGATCATACGGTTGAGAGAAATTGTATTCTTCATATGATAAGTGATTTTTCAGTTAATAACTTTATCCCTTTATCGATACAGTGTCCTAATCTTTGGTGCCACAAATCGAGTGAATTATTTTCTTGAACGATATGTAATTCTCCAGCATATACCTTTAAGTGTTTCTTGTGTATCCTTCTTAGTTTAACATATTCACAGACAGTAAATTAAGCCATAAGTCTAGAATGTGTCTTACACCTCTCAATGTCAATATGCACCTAATGTCAATTTAAACTCGAATGTCTCCTATACTAATGATACTATCAAAGCTTTGATTTCCCATCTTCACGTTTCCAAAATAGTCATTACTGTAGTTAATGAAATAGCCTGTCCTTGGAATATAATGATAAGACACCTCTGTATTAACAAGTCAATCTAAATATAAATCTAAATGACTAATATAAATACACTTACTAGTTGCTACGACTTTTTATCATCTGTACTTGTTGTTTCTATTGCAATATCATTGTCATCTCCATCCTTCTGGTTATTTTGCTTCTTCTATTTTCTCTTCCACTTATAGGAAAATTTCTTTATAAGGCCATGTTTGGTGCATTTATGATACGTTCTGGTCTCTTTACTATTTTTTGACTTTAACATGTTCTTCGACTTGGCCTTGGGTCCTCTACGTTTGCTTATTCTTTTGTTTTCTACCATAAGAGCTTGTACATTGTCAACACTTCTCTCCTCCCTCTTATTCTCTTTCTTGGATATGCTTACTTTGATCACATCCAATAAAAGCTTCTAGAGCAGAGTTGCTAATAGTTATGCTAAAGTTTCTTAACTATCTAGTAAATAACTTAATAGGAATAACACTTGTAATTCATCATTGAGGAGAATCTTCATAGTGGTTAACTTATTAAGGATGTCTTGAAAATTGTTGAGATGCTATGATACTAATTTCCCAGCCTTTAACTTTAAGTTTACAAGCCTTTTAATCAAGAAGGTCTTGTTGTGAGCAGTCTTCCTCTCATAGAAACCCTTTAACTTCTTCAACATATCAAAATGTTCTATCTCTTAGGATACATGATTGAAGATGTTGACATCAATCCACTGTCAAATAGTTCTTAAGGTCTTCTGTTTTTTCTTCTCCCGGTCTTTATTTGTCATCTTCACTTACTCTTTATCTATCATTTTCTTTGTCTTTAGACGAAACAATGTCTTTTATATTTCTATCCACATTGATTGGATCATAGATATCCTTACAATATATAAGATCTTCCATCATAGGTCTCCATATCGAGTAGTTGATCGACCTCAACTTCATTGTAGAGCTATTACCTTTCTCCATACCTAAGGCTCTGATGCCACTTATTGGTAGTTTCAAGTAATAACACTCAGAAGATCTTCGAGATTGCTCAACCAATAACAAACTACTCTAGTAATAAAGATGAGTGCAACATAAATTAAATGCATGATTTAATATGGAAAACCCTTTAGTATAGAGGTACAAACCATAGGACAAACCAACAATAAATCCACTAAATCAAAATTGCAAGATACAAGTGATGAAGATTTTGAACTAATCACTCTCTCACAAAATAACTACAACAGAACCTCTCTTTCAAGCTCTCTCACTTTTATGGCCCTTTAAACACTAAAGTTTTCATACATTAGGATTGAGTACAAATTGATATATTTATACCAAAACTACTTCCATCTTAGATATCAAATTCAAATAAAACTGTAGTTGATAAATGTTATTTGGACTTTAAAACTCATATTTTATTGAGCGCTTTTGTCTCATATAACTTCTATCCCTTCAATCTTATCTTTAAATATCAAAAAGATAAGATTAATAACATACACATTTAGTTACACGACTGTGTACAATGGTTATTTTCAACCTTTAAGCTTCAAAACTTGACCTCACAGAAATACACAGTCACAGAAGGTTACAAAATCAACTAACGTAGTTGTGTACACTTTCACAGCCATGTGTAACTCCACACTGACATGCCTGAAACATCACCTTTTAACTTGCACACGATTATAAAAGCTTACACAGTCATACACATGGTCTTATCCATCATTGACATAGGTGTGTGCCTCCCTAACACGGGCGTGTCCTTCAGAAACAGCTTCCAATCTCAATTTCTACCTCAAATCTGCCCAAGCTTTGTTTCTTTTGATCTAATGAGATAATTAAGACCTCCAAAGTATAGATTTAATGGAATTAGTCAAGTGAACATCCATAAAACAAGGTTGGACACATAAGATTTATATACTGCTAATTTTTCTTCATTCTCTTTCACATTACATTTGCACCTAGTCTTTAACTCTTAATTGTTATTTCCTAACTCTAGCTTACTAGAAAGACGAGATATTTCTATATCTTTTTACTTCAAAATTCCATCAAGGTCTTAGATAGCAAGAATAAGTTCAACATTAGAATTGAGTTTTTTGGAGTTGTAATTGAAGATTGGTTTTTACATTCTTTTCATAGCCAATTTTTCGCTAGATTTCTTCAACTTTAACTTGTAAATCCTAATTCTCAACTAACAAATGTTTCAACAGTTCTTTTCCACAACAAGATTTCTGCAAGAACCTGAGCTTAACTGCAAGTGCCACAAAAGAGAAGTAAATTGCGGTTAATAATTTTTTTAATTTAGTAATTTTATTTAAAATTTAATGCCTTTATGTTTATCACATGACAAATAAACCTATTATTGTGGCAACTGTAGGATTAGTGGAGGATTATTTTATAATAAATTAAAAGTTTGAGTATTGTATTACTACTTTTAATAATTTTAATTAATATTATAAAATTAAATAAAGTTTGAACCTTTTATATTTTTTATTTGGAAAATTAAATATAAACTAAATCAAAAATAAAAATAAAAAGCTACAATTAAAAAAATTAGAGATGGCACGAAATGATCATAAATTACAAAGTTCAAAACTAGTTATTAAATCTAACATAAATAACAATTTATAAGAAATAGGTAAAGGAATGAATTTCAGGCAATGTTTTTATTCTCTTCTCCTACTCCGACTTCTACTTTTGTTGGTTGTTATTAATTTAAATAAAACATCTACAATTAAGATTATTATTTTTTGAATGAAAGGAAAATAACAACTAAAACAAGCTATCTACGTAGTCAATCTAGGAAACGAAATCCCTACTATATCTTTTAGTATGATAGAAGTACATCCTAGAGGTGTAGTGGTAAGCAAAGTGACACCTAAATTGTAAGAGAATGCATAATGCGCAAGCCAATCTGCACAGCAATTGCCTTCACGAAAACATAACGTATCTTAACCTGCCAATCTTGCACGAGTAACTCTAGAATATCAAATGCCAAAAGATTCAAAGATGTGAGTAGTTTATCCGGAGAGGAGATGAGATGCACAACAAGGAGTGAATCCACCTCTAATTCTACTTGTTGAAAGCCAAGGTCCTAAGCTAGAGATAAACCAGTAAAAAATCCCCAACGCTCAGTCGAAAAGGATGAGCAGTTACCAATGTTCTGCACAAATCCTGCAAGCCATAAACTTGAAGTATCTCGTATCAACCTACCTGCTGACGCAGAGCTCGACGAACTATTGTAAGCTCCATCAGTATCTAAATTGACCCAACCTGGAGGAGGTTTTGTCCATCCAATAAGCTGATCCCTCTTTACGCCAGAAACTAGATGAACATTACGGAAACAAGTATTAGTTCTATGAATCCATGCAACATGATCCAAAATTAGGAATTTAGGCAAACTTGGCTAAGTAAAGTTCTCTTCAAAAAGGGTTTTATCGTCCAAGACGAAAGGAGCCAGCATGCAACCCCAAAAATAGTGGACCATTCAAACCCGTCTATCATGGTAGTATTACGGAGATTACTGGAAAGCCAATCCATACGACTCATATCAAAAAAATTGTTCATAAGTCATCGAAAAGGAAAGACAGACCAAATTACATGGGCCTTAGAACAGTCGCGCATCACATGCAAAGAAGATTCCATTGATTCGCAACAGTAGCAATTACTATCTGTAGAAAGATGGCAGATGACTCTTTCCTGGTTCGTTAAGAGGGCATTCCTATAAAGGAGCCAAAGAAAAGATCGAATGCACTGAGGGCGATTCCAGCGCCACAATAATTTCCAAATACCACCCTCAACAGAGTTCACGTGTCCCTCGATCAAATTATAAGCAGAGGCCATTGTGAAGCACCCATTATTTGAACCCCCCCTCAGTTTAATTTATCTGGACCTGACGATGTGCGAGGGGGAGGGATGGCTGTGATATAATGATATACATCAGTAGGAAACCAATGTTGAAATGATCCCCAATCCCAATTACCTGTGGCGTCAACATATTGATTAACATGGAGGGAATAGATGTCTTCATGTAAATCAGTAAGGAGATAGTTGCGGAGTAGACCCAAATCAGCTACCCAAGAATCCACCCCAGAACCGCACCAATGAGCCATCAGGAAGTGTCCACTTTAGACCCTGCAAAACGTATTTCCAGGTTGCTTCAATGCCTCTCTAGACCATAGAGCCTCTCTTAGCGTTAAACTCATTCGGTTGATTATCCAAGTTAAATTTGTATTTGGAAGACACCACTTGGACCCATAGATCTTGTGGCTTCGAGATCAAACTCTAGCCTAATTTGACTAGGAGTGCATCATTGCTAGATCTGATTTTTTTAACGTCAAGTCCTCCTAAGGCTTTTGGAGTACACACTGTGTCCCATTTCACCAAATTCATTTTTCAGTTGCTAGTAACTCCACCCCATAGGAACTCACGTATAGCCTTCTCCAAATTATCACAGAGATTTCGTGGAAGTCTCACCGTTTGCATGGTGTAAATAGGCAAAGACGAAATCACCGATTGGATTAAAGTGATTTGACCAGCTAGGGACAAATTTTTTCCACCCCAACCTGAGAGACGTTGTTGGACTTTATCAAGAATGTGCTAGTAGGTATGTTTATTAACTCGTTCATGCAATAACGACACTCCCAAATATTTTCCCAAATCGGAAGCCAACCGAAATCCCAATTTATCACTTATAGTTCTTGCTTAGGACTTATTGACATTTTTGGAGCAAAAGCATTGTGTCTTAGTTTCATTCACCTTTTGACCGAAGGCTATGCAAAATGTATTCAACGTATCTCGGATTATTGAAACCTGGTCAAGAGAAGCCTCTGAAAATAGTATAAGATCATCAGCAAAAAATAGGTGTGAAAGAGGAGGACCACCGTCACTTGAAGACTCCTTTGTTTAACAGTTGTAATAACATGATAGTATTTTGTGTTCCTGTCTCCATGTGCAATCCATTGGCATCTAGATTTCTGGTGCCAATACAATTCTTCCTGACAAAGAGTTTGTTCCAATTCCATGCACAGAAATTCTTCTAAATCCAATGGAGAATCCGTTGGATTTATCTCGAGAGCCTTCTGTATACCCTGTAATCTGGCCATCAGACGTCTCTTATGGTGAAAGATATTGCCAAAGGTAGTCTGGTTCCATTGATTCAGTTTAGTCGCAAGCATAGAAAGAGAATTGGTGATATCATTATGGGACGTCTGTTAGTTATGCCTCACCACATTTGGAAATTGATCATGTGTCAGCCACGCTGATTGAAATCTAAATGGTCGCAGTAAGTGAGTCCAGTGTTGAGTATCACCAAATTGTACTAATAGGGGTCGATGATCAGACTTGATAAAAGGAAAGTGAGAAACTGTTGTGCGTTGAAACAATGACAGTCAAACGTCAGAACATAATATTCTATCCAACCAAGCCAAGATATTACCCCTTCTCTAAGTGTATCGTGGCCTTGAATACCCTAAATCATGTAAATTGCAAGCATGAACACAGTCTCGAAATCCTGAACTCACTACATGTTAACGATCCGACCCACCTCGTTTATCAGTAGCTTCTAGTTTAGCATTAAAATCTCCTCCCAATAGCCAAGGTCTATAAGTAATCCTTACAATTTTACGTAAACTCTGCCATAGATATTCCTGAGAGGGATAATGTGGACTGGCATAAATAGCAGTAAAATTAAAGGAGACCTCATTCCATTCAATATTAATATGAATAAATTGACGGTGTGTAGCCAATATTCTAATCGAAATCTCTGAGTTCCATAATACCCAAATGCCACCTGAGAAACCAGTTGCCTCTACTCGAAAAGAAGAAGGAAACCCCAAACCTCTGATAACCCTTAACGCTCGCTCATCACTGATCCTTGGTTCCATCAAAACCACAAGAAACAGTTTATGCATGCGAACAAAATTCTTAAAGATAGGCTTAAAGGATTTGCCTCCAACCCCTTGACAATTCCATAAGAAGATCGACATAAAATCTATACCAATGGATGAGATAAATGCTCTTAATCACGAGCATTTATCAAGTCACTCTACTGGACACCATGAGTGTCAACCAATGGTAACTAAAAAATCGCATCTACCTGAATGGCTTGTTCCATTATTTCATCCTTATTGCCAAGATTAGTATGTCTCGGATCAAGTGGTCTCGTCGGTGAAGGAATACGTCTTGGACTATAAGGTAATCTCAAATTCTCCATGAAGTCATCTATGAATTCACGGTCATTATCACAATCCATATCGTCAGTATTCGGTAATATGAACATTTGTTCATGCAAGACCACGTCTCTGTGAGATGAAATAGCTACAGTAGTATGACCAGCTGGACCAGAGGTAATTTTTTAATGATCAGATTGTGCACCAGTATATGAGTTTGGATCTACAAGATTTTTCTTTCCTTGATCCCGTGTATTGAGTCCACTCCATTTAGTGCCTGTTTGGTTGAGCTTATATCAGTAGAGCTTTTGTCAATAGAGCTTTTGTCAGTAGAGCTTTTCTGAG
>JAOTAY010000004.1:25667248-25683334 GCA_025629805.1 Erythroxylum baracoense
TTCTTTATCTATTCCATTCCTTGAACCAAATAGGCTGTAAGTGTTTGAGAGCAAAATTGGCTTTAAGAGCAAATATGATAGCTATGACTTGGCATTGATTACTTCCTATAATGATAAAATCATCTACATAAACGAGACAAAAAAATCATATCATTATCAACCTTTTTAAAATATAAAGAAACATCTATTTTGGAACCTATAAATCCCATAATAAGAAGTTGATCAATGAGACGACGAAACTACTTTCTTGGAGCTTGTTTCAAACTGTAGAGTGACTTATATAATTTCCACACATTTGTGGGATAATTAGGATTGGCATGCATTTGAAATGTCGAGTTGTTCTATCTACCAGCCCTTGGTTACTGTCAAAAAGAGAATTAATTTAATCACTGTTGACTTTATGATTGGACTGTAAATGTCTTAACAATTGAGGCCTGGTTGTTAGTAATAGCCCTTAGTTATGATCCACACTACCGTTTTTCTTTTGGTTAATACAATATACCCATTTGTTACTGATTACAATATAATGAAGTTGTCTGGGAACTAATTACCAAGTTCCATTTATAAATAAGGCTAGTATTTCGTCGACCATTGCTTGATGCCATAATGAATTTGATGATGTTTCACTATACGTACGTGGCTTAGTGGTAATTAATGAACTTCAGAAGGTTCCAGGATTCAAATTACCAATTTTGGCTCTAGTCACCATTAAATGTGTTGGTGTAGTGACTTTGTGTAACATCCCGTTTCCATACTAAGGGTTAGAATCCTAGATTTCTGTAAATGAGAAATAGCAATAAGAGATTAGAAAAATACATTTCATACTCATGCATAATATTGGCATACACACAAGTGAATTTGATTGTTTCACACATATTACAATGATTGTTCATGCACTCATTTGACATTTTTCAGGTATAAATGATTGTTATTAAAGTGATTAAAATGTGAATAGTGAATGAAATCTCTTGAAAATCGATTTGATGAACTATATTATTGATTTAGAATTTTTGGTGAAATTTGAGGGAATTTTTGATATTTATGAGTAATTTTGGACTAGGAAAAATGCCAAGTGGCTAAACAATTAATAAATAGTAGTAGAAATAAATTTCAAATGGCAGTAGAAATTATTGATAAGAGATATTAGGATTTAATGACAAATGTCATTGAAAATTGGGAGACAATTAGATTAAAAATTAGAGGATAAATGGACTAGTTATTAAAAGAGACCAAGTGAGAACCATAAGGTGGTGACATGTGGCAAGTGACGAGTGTCACTTGCCATGCCACACGCTTCACTCTCGATATTTTACATTGAAAGACCATCTTTTATCTTTCATTTGGTTAATACATGCTTACTTCTTCTCTTCTTCTTTATTTTTTTCTTCTTTCTTCTTCTCCATATCACGGCACTCATTTCTCATCTTTCAACATTAAATCTTACTCTCACCCTTCACTTGCTAGTTCCATTTTTTCATCTTCTCCATCTTGTTACTAAAAGACCAACCTTTCCACCTTGAATGATGATGATTGAATGATGCTTGAAAGCTAGGGCTATGTGATGATTTGAGAAGAGTTGAGTTAAACAAGTTAGTGTAAGCATTATTCTTCATGGGTTGTTAAATAGCAACTTTTATAATGATAGCTAGAAGTTGATAGACCACAAAATGGTGATGAAAATATGTTGAAATGTGAGTGAAGAAATGAGCATATTGATGTCTTGTTTTTGCATATATGATGAATAATAATTTATAAGTTGATATAGAGATGTTTTTGAGATTTAATGATCATAAAAATGGTGGTTGAAGAGTGATGATATGTTGATGAAGACCTTAATATACATAGATGTTTTGCTTTCATATAAATGATAAATAAAAGATCATGTATTGTTTTATGGATGATTAATAGTGAAATTGGTGTTTGAATGAGAGTTAATAATTGACAAAAGAAGAGATGAGTATATGACCTAATTTTGTGTATAGAAAGAGTGCAGAAAATTTGAAGAAGGAATGATATATTTTAGGTATATGAAAGCTATAAGTTATAAGTTGTTATGTGAGGAAATAAATTGAGCTTTGAAGCTAAAGAAAAGAATAATGTAGCATCTTGAAATGAGAAGAACTATGATGAAAGTTTAGAAATAAAGTGAAGGTGATAATGGAGTTGAATGTGTGCAGAAAATTGATGAATGTAATTTATACATGGATGTTCTATTTTTGTGTTTATGATCAACCATAGATCATGATTTGTTTAATGAATGATATTGAGCTAAAATGGACGTGAGAATGAAGAGGAAATGATGAAGAATTAAGCTAGAAATGACAGCTAAGTAGGAAATATGTTAGATGTAACTTATAGGATTTAAAAATTTGGAAATCTTGGAGTAAGATGGCAGGAGTGTTCGGATTTTCACATCCCATGATCGTGGGAATGCTTCCATGATGGGAGGGCTGAAAACTTACAAATGGCTCAACCTACGATCGTGGGAAGGCCTCCACGATCATGGGAAGGCCATCAACGTGAATTCTCCTTCTTTTAAATGATGATTGAATCAACAAATGCTAGGGTACTTTCCCATGATGCATTTAGGCTTGAATGAAGCTTGAAATGAACCTAATATGATGCTTGAATAAGTGATTAAATGTGTGATATGTTTAGGGTGAAAATTGAGGTAATGACTTAAGAATGGAGTGCTAGAAATCAAACATCCAAATCTGGAAATTTGGAGATATTATAAGAATGAAAGTGACCTTATAATGGCTAATGTGATTCAAAAAACATGAGTAATGTGTATTAAATAAGAATGAATAAGAACTTGGATATTATGAGATTTTATAATGCTAGAAAAAGGATTGGAGAGTATGTATGTGATAGATATATGATTAATGATATTAGAATAACCAAGTACTTTGAGTTATGACTTTAAGTGCAAGCTTGATATACACAAATGATGATGTTTAAATGATCAAGAATGTGATTAAAGAAACATACCCAAAGTAGTCAAACTAAGCATGCATTATATATTACACATATACATATGTGTATAATTGAATATTTATGTGATTGTGTAAATTAGTAATGTGTGTACAATATGTGTATTGCATGAAGTTGATACACAAGATTGAACGTCAGTGTCCAGACGTTTCCGGATCATAGAAGCAAATGCTAATCTGGAGCATACTATAAGTCGATATAGATGGTCTTACTTTAATTGATTGTTCTATTTAAATTTCTATATTGCATTATTACTAATATAAATGTGATTGTGATAATTCTAGACATTAATAGTCTCAGGAGTTTGACGAATGTGAATGTATTAGAAGTGCTTCATTGAATGTGAATGAGTAAGAAATAAGTGATACTCAACATAATTGTTGAATGTCAGACTTAGGTCCGATAATATGTGAAAGTGAATGTGTAAAGTGAACATAACTGACTAATTGATATATGAGATTTGATGCATTCCACTACATGAATGCATGAACAAATAAAGGCAGTTGTGATGGGAGCAGCCACCGAAAAAGAGCTTAAAGCTCAAAATGTGATTAAGAGCCAAAGGCTTACTATGTATAATGAGCCCGGTATCCCCAACGGATATAGGACAGTTATCAATGAGCTCACTATCTACAATGGATATGGGATAGTTAAAAGCACTCAGTCATAATAACGTAATAATTGTAAGTCTCATGAGCATTGCATATACATTTGATATATATGTTTAAATGATTGAAATGTATTATTTGAATTGTTGTGAAGGAAAGATGTGAAATAAGTGAATAAAGTGATATATGATGCTATATGATGAATTAGTAAAGTGATGTGCCTTATGTAATGATGTGAATTGTCTGTAAATTATTTGTGTTATATGATATGAGTAAGCCATCGAGGATGGTCCGCTCACTGATTTCGTAAAACTCACCAAAATTGCAATGTTGTCTTTCAGGCTCAGGGGATACCTAGTTAGACCAATTGGAGTATAACCACTGCATTCGGAAAAGAGTTTGAGGTTGGAATTAGTTGGAACCTGCATATGTTTTCTGTTATTTTAGTACTAAACATTGTATTCCGCAAGTGTTTGTATAAATGAATTCTGTTTGTAACAACAGTTATGATTAAACACGTTTTGTATTTGTATTGGGCCCAGATGATTATTGGAATTTATGATGATTTGTTTATTGTTTGTGACATTTGTGACTGAAATTGTTATGAATAAAATGGGTTGAAATTGATTGTGGTTTTCTGAAATATGAGTGTAATGTTAAAAGAAATTTTGCAATGAGTATGATTGACTGACTGTCCTAGCGTGCCACCCTCGTGGAGTATGTTCTTGAATACTGACGGTATGTTTGGGAATATGCCCTATAAGAGTGGGGTGCTACACTTTGGGTGGTAAGTATGGAGCCTGTGATATTGTCAAATTATATTCAAACAAATCAACTTGAATATTAATTGGAATTGAGTGAGAGATGGAAGTAGGTTGTGTTTGGTGTGGCATCAGATTTAAAAGATGGGACAAGGTCTAGTGAAGTGGTAAGGTTAGGTGAGTTAAGAGGCTTTAGGGAGCTGGGATCATAAGGAGATCAATCTATTGATGAATGATTGAGATGAGTTAGGGAAGAGGACAAGGGCATTGACTTTTTGGAGGGAGTGAAAGTGTTTGTGTAAGGATGGGTCATATATATAAATGGGGTTGTCATTAGTGGCTGATGAGTAGAAGGAGACTTATGTCCTAATGGCGTTGGGTTGTTTATTAGAAAAGAAAATGGTAGCAGTGGTGGATTAGTGTCGGTGATGGTTGACGATTAAAATTAGAACACCTATTCATCAAACAACATATGGCGTAAATAATGAATTTCGTGAGTGACAAGATCATATCATTTGTATCCCTTAAATATTTTAGAACAACCAAGAAATATACAGGAGAAGAATGGGGAGATAACTTATGAGGAGTCTATGGACATTACTAAGGATAACATAAACACCCAAATACACACAATTTATTATAGTTTAGAGGTTGATGACAAAGTAAGGAGTACAGTATTTTATGGTATAAGACTGGTGCATATGGGCGGTTTATAATGTAAGTAGCTATTTCAAAGGCATGAATCCAAAATGATATTAGCATTAAGGCATGATCAGGAGAGCCAAACCTGGTTCAACTACGTGGCGATGTTTACGTTTTGTGCAATCATTTTCCTCAAGTGTTTTTGGGCAATTACTTCGATGAGAGATATCATTTTCACTAAGGTATTTAGTAAAGGCTTGGTATTTACTACCCTAATCACTTGGAAATTGCTTTATAGGGAGTCCAAAATACTTTTTAGCAATAAATTTTTTTTAATAAAATAATGGAAGACTTTATATTTATAACGAATAAAAAATAACCAAGAGTACTTACTGAAATGATCGAACAATAAATGCATAGTAGGAAAAACCATTTATAGATTGGTTAAAGACAAGACCCTAAAGATCAGAACACACAAGATCTAATGGACCATTGGTTTTTTTGTCAAAGATAGGAAAAGTTCATGAATTGTACTTAAACTACAAGTAGAACATAAATGTATAGATTTGGAAAGAGAATAAAAAAGACCATCTGATGTGAGTGTTTGTTGGATTGTTCACGAGAAGGCATGGCCAAGATGAGTATGTCAAATATCAGAGTAATGTGATGCACCTGTAGATAGTCGAAAGTTGTAAAAGAAGTGAGTAAAGTCCATTCTCAAGTTATCCTTTATGCATAATCCTTTGTGACTGAAAATCCTTTATGAAAAAACAATTAGGAAAGAATTCAGTGGAAAAACATTCTTAGTTTGAGAAAAATGGCTAATTGATAATAAATTTGTTACAGCAAATGGAATATGGAGAATATCATAGTGTAAACAACTTATTGCTTAAAAAGAATGGTGATGAGCTAATATTGGAAATTGAAAGGTGGTTACTATTGGTAAGCTGAACTTGATCAGGAAAATTGAATTCATCATAAATGACAAGGTTCTCCAAGTCAGCCATCATATGATCGGTTGCACAAGAATCCACAATTGACTATTGTTGAGGAGGAGAGGGTTGACTAAAGATAAAATTCGAGGCTGGAGAAAATAGTGTGGAAGAATGACTAGTAGAGGAAGAGTCACTTCAGAGTTTAGGAGAAGGACATTGATTGGCAAAATGTCCTTAACTGCTACAACTGAAACAAGTCACAGAAGTAGAAAATCGACTACCAGAATTTCCTCCACGCCTTCCTTATCCTCATCTATGAGATGACTAACGAGTTGAATAATGAACTATAATAAAAGACATTGGAGGAAGATTCTCCTTTTGCAGTTGCTGCTCCTCAATTATGTCAAGACCAAAACGTTCATCATAAGAGATGAGACTCAATCGAGCATTAATTGCTTGAATAAAGGTGAAAGGTTGACTGAAACTCCCACAAAATACACTAAACCTGATCATCCATACCTAGTGACATTGAGAGAAATAAGATTGTCATAATAGTTTTGACATATTCGAAAATTTGAGCAACACTTTCAATATTATATTGTTTAATTTTATAAAGATTACTTTTAAGAGTTTGGATTTGATGAAGATATCCAACATTGAATGCTTGCATAATATTATCCCAAACAACTTGAGCAGCATCGATCTTCACTACCAGTGGTAGAATAGACTAATCTAATGAAGCAACCAGCCATGCCAAAATAAGTTTGTCATTCTTCTTCTAAGTTTTATACGTAGGCTTTTCAGTGTCACCAATCACTTATAAAGGAGGAGGGTTGAATCCATCAATGTGACTTTCAAGGTCATAACAACTAAGATATGGTAAAAATTGTATTTTCAACAAGAGAAAATTGGAGGAATTCAGCTTAAGGATGAAGCTTTGATTGAGAGATGGTGTTGGTAAGGAAGGAGTTATTGTAGAAGAAAAAGAGGTGATGATGGTTGTAGTGAGGGAGCAACCAGTATCTAACATAGTTGTGAACATGAAGCCTATGAAACTTTGATATGATGAAGAGACTCGAGTAATTAATGGAGTACAGAGGTGTTGCATATATAAGGTGCAAAACAATAAAAAACTGCAGTAATTTGTTATAAAATGTAATAACTCGTTCCTATACTTAAGGACTAATTATTAGATTGAGCAATATCATATGAGAATATATGAAGAGCATTCCATTGGCATGCATTATGTTATCATACACACATATGAATCATGATTTAGAAAACATTGCGAGATAGTATATGCACTCAATTGACATATTCCGGGGTATGGAACGAAAATGAATGTAATATGAATATGCATTCCCAATGTTTTGCACTTTGATTTAATAATAATATGAATTGATGGATTATAATTAATGAATTAGGAAATTATTGTTACAATAGAGTAATTAATGAGGTGATATGTGCGTCTAGTCTAAGAAAAACGTTAAAGAACAAGACAAATTGATACATGGGAATTTAGGTTGATTAGGCCTATGAAATGGTAACATGTGGCATTGGAAATAAGTGAAAAATGACTCAGTTAAATGGATGATGAGTGGCTTGAGTATAATTGCTACAAGTAGCCCTTTAAATTTGCGACAAATGGTACCTTAGACTTGTGACATGTGGAAGAATAGAATGGTGGCATGTGTAGCTTTACAAATGGTGACACATATAGCCTTACAATTGGTGATACGTGTAACCTTACAATTGGTGACATGTGTAGCTCGAGTTAGCCATATCTTAATCTTTAGATATCTAAATGGGATGATTTTTAATTTAGATTAAACTAGAGACATATGGCTAAAATTTTCATGAAGGAATTGAATTTGAATTCTGTCTATAAGGGTTTTGAAATTTGGCTTGAAGTTGAGTACTGGGTGTTGTCATTGTTTGAGAATAGTTTGTAGTATTTTGGGTATAATTCGCAAAATACTAAACCAAACTGCATCAACTTGATGTTTTTAGAAACTTAAGACATAGAGGAACATTTGTTTAGAAGAAGGTGTTGCCTAAATATCTCATTTTCTAGGTCAAAATGGTCATACAAAATTGACCTAAAAATAGAGTTGGAAAGGTTGGAAAATGGGAATAGTTATCAAGTGAAATATACTTTTTTATGTGTGGTTTGACACGAAAAATAGTTAGGTGCTTTCCTATGATGCATTTAGACTTGAATAAAGCTTGAATTAAACTTATGGGATGATGGATAAAGTGATTAAATATGTGATAGACATATGATTGATGATATTAAATTAACTAAGTTCTTTGATCTATGAACCTAAACGTAAGCTTAACATACACAAATGATGATGTTAATGGTCAAGTGATGTGATTAAGAAAAAATACCTAAGATAGTCAATTGAGCAAGCATTGAACATGATACGTGTACATATGCATGGTTAAACAATGATATGATTGATCAACTTAGTAATATGTGGATTATGTGTGTTATATGATATAGAAGCACAAGTTGACTGACAACATCCAGACACTGCCAGACCATCAAAGCAATAGCTCACCTGGAGTATACTGTGAGTTAACCTAGATGTGTCAACTCAATTATATATGCTTTTCTGTTTGAGTTATATGTGTAGTGATTTGACTTAGATGTCTTTTACTTGTTTAATTTTTACGTATAAAACTGTTATTAGTGTGATTGTGATAATTTCGGACATTGATTGTCCAAGGAGATCATTATTTGGGACAGTATTGGAAGTACTCATTGTATGTGAATTTGACAGAATAAGTAATACTGAACATTCTTGTTGAATGCTGGACCAAGGTCCAATGATAAATGTGAATGTGAATGGAATGAGTGATACTCAACTGAATGTTGAATGCCGGACTTTGATTTGATGATTGTGATATATGACTGTACGTTATGCGAGATGATGCATTTCATGACATTGACGTACATGATTAGATAAAGGAATTGTGACCAGAGTGACCAGCTTGAAATAAGCCCAGTATCTACAAGGGATATATGTCAATACCTGAAATAAGCCCAGTATCCACAAGGAATATGGTTCAGTATCTGAAATAAGCCTAGTATCCACAAGGGATATGAGATAATTAATAGGCACTCGGTCATAACAAAATAAAAATGAAAGTAGAGTCTCATATGCATTGCATATATATCTTTACATGTATCATGTGAAAAGTTGTGAAAAGTTATTGAATTGTGTTAACACAATAATGAGCAACATTTGTATACATGTTGATGAGTTGAATGATTAGATTATTCTGAAATGATTATATGAACGTTGTATTCATAATGTGTTTATCGACATATGTATATATGATATACATAATTGAAAGATGTGTTAAATGAGAACTGATTCTGAATAATAAGATATACATGTGAATTGGGTTATTGCTTGTAATATTTGTGTCCTGACATGGGTGAGCACATCAATGATGGTTCACTCGCTGAGTTCACAAAATTCACCCTAAAATTGCAATATTTTTTTCAGGCTCAGAGGAGTTACCAGTTATATCAACTAGAGTCTAACCACTACATTCAGATAAGAGTTAAAGGTCAAGATCAGTTGTACCTGCATATGTCTATAGTCTTTCTTTTGTATTTTAAAATTGTATTCCGCAAATATTATACAACATTTATGCAAATTGAAAAGTTTAAAGACTATATGACTGGAAATGTTTTGTATTATGCCCAGTTGATTATTGGAATATATGTTGATGTGTTAATTGTTGTAACACTTGCGACTGAAAGTGTTTTTAAATAAAATAGGCCGAGAATTATTCTTTGTTTTGTAAAAATGCATGTGCTGCGTGAAAATTTTCTGCAATAGGTTTGACTGACTATCCTAGCATGCTACCCTTGTAGAGTATATGCTCGAATGCTGATAGTAGGTTCGGGAATATGCCCTATGAGATTGGGGTGTTACATAAAAGATATATACAGATGATAACAACAAATTTATTAGATTGAGTTTGTTGGCCTATACTTATCCTTACGATTACAGTGCGTGTATATGTACCAATTATACAATACCTGTGGAAAGGAGATATGGAGAAGAAGAGTTCAGAGACAATGATCACTCAAGAATGTCATCAAATTGGAAATAACAACAGAGGTGCTAATTAAGGGGGTGTTAATTTCTATTTTTATTTTTAGTTTTTAGTTTTTTTTTTAATTTAGTAAAAAAACCTGTTTGTTTGAGATTTTAGTTTTTGTTTTTGATTTTAGTTTTTTCCAGTTTTCAAAAATTATGAAAACCATAAAAAGTAGGATTTGTTTCCTATTTCTGTTTTTTTCATAATCTGATTTACTATTATTTAATATACTATTTAATTATTTAAAATTTATAAAAATTATGAATAATTTAATTCAACATTATATATTTAATAAATTAAAATTAATCATCAAAAAAAGTATGAATAATTTAATTTTATAATTTAATTATATGTAGTTAAATTTTAATAATTATTAATAAATATAATTAAATTTAAAATATATAAATATTCAAATAAAATTTAATTTAATAATTAAAATATATTTCAAATAAATATTAATTTTTAAATTGTTTAATTTGTTAAAATAACGTAAGATTAAAATAAATATTATATAAGAGATTAAATAAATTTATTTAATTAAAATAATTTATCTTTAAGTTTTATCTAATATGTAATTATTATTAGTGATAAAATAATAACTACATTAACATTAACAACTAAACATATTTTTGTTTTTATTTAAAAGAAAAACATAAATAAAAAACTGAAAAACTACAACAAAAAAACAGAAGTAGAACTAAACAGCGCAACATTATCGTAATGAAGTACACATGTATTCTTCCTATTCACAAAATAAGAAGTTAGTATATAACCTAAAATGATGGTATGTTATCAATGCATTTATGTCCCATTATTTCATGATTTTCTCAATGATACGACATAGGTTTTAACGAGCCACGATTTTTGTTCTTGTTTGATCCTTTTATTTATGCCAGTCTTCTTTCTAGTTTCTACCGTATGTTTCTACTAAGCCACTTTAGCTTAACTCCGCGTAACTTTTCACAATTTCCTAAAATGTAATTCTATCCAATCTTAAAAATTAACTTAAAACTTGTTTAACTTTTTGCACGCTAAATATATAGAGACTATTTTTCGGGTAAATTACATGAACACCTTATAAGATATTACTATTTTATAGAAAATTTCTAATTTTTAAATTCAAGATAGAAGATATAAATCTTTTGTATAATTTTAAAAAATTATTTTTATTTTTAGAATTCTTAAATTTTTTCAAATTTTCAGTTTTTTAGAAATCTGAAATAATTAAATAATATTTACTTTATCTTTAAATTTATCTTAATACATGAATAATGGGCATTCAAACCTACCTCTAATATCTATTTAATAAAGAAACTAGAATTGAATGAGAGCGAGCTCAACCTATTAAAATTCAAGAAAGACTTGCGTCGTAGATTTGTTAAGAATTATAATTATATATTTAATTTTGTATATATGTTTTATCATTAAAGCACAGATTGTATATATAAAAGCTAACCTAATTTTATATTTATCATAAAACTGAGACGTTAGTTTCTATTTCAACGTGATTTTATAATTTTAGAAAATAAAAATAAATATAGTACTGGACTTATTTCTTTATATCTCATACATTAATCTAAAAGATGATGGTTTGATGAGGACTTCTTCTGTTTTAAATTCTTGTTCATAATTGCTTGTTTTCACGATGTAAACATGATCATCAACTATAACTAAAGTATCCATTTTCAACATAAGCCAGTCAACGTCAAATTGATTGATTAATTTGAATCATATGAAACAGAAAAGTGCATGCAGGTGTAAAAAGTCTTGGAATCATTAAAATATTGTTCAACATCTAATAAGCAAGTCTAGATGACTGTTCAGTTAGACTTGTACGCTTTGACACTTGCACGTAAAGCATGTATCCAAATCCAATCTTCAAAAGTCTTCATGTATTGCATATGCAAATGCGTCATCTATTTTAATTGTCTTCCAAATTGAGAGTGATTCAGGGTCTAACACCACATTTCAATTGAAAAAGAAAAGGCTTCATTTAGCTCAGACATTCAAAAATATAAGGGTGCGAAACTTCTTTTCCATGTTTCATATGCTCTCGCAGTTTGCATTTCAATCTGTTTAAGGTTCTGAAATGACATATTGCAAAACCTTTAATGTAGATAGGTCCTTGTATCGGCGTAAAATAATACCATAAAAAGTTTTATTTAGATTTCCCATATAATGTACTAATTTTGAATTTTTCTTAGACGGATTTTTATTCTGTCGTCAATTCCATAATGTGAACGTGAAATTTCATTTCAAATGACCCATCTCTCTTCTCTTAAGAAATAAAAAAAAGACCCATCTCTTATTTAAGAGGAGCTGTCTTATAATGAGCTCCGTCATAAGTCACATCAGCTCTAATTTGAAGTTAATATAGGGCGAAATGATAACACCTTTCTCAATCATGTATTGGGAAATTACAGAGAAAATAAAGAAACCAATCGCCCATTGTCCAAACGTTCCATGACATATTGCGGAATCGTCAACGATCAAACGTCTTATTTTCTTGCTTTCAATATTTTGCATCGGCCCATTCATTTCTTACTAATAGTATGATTACATTATCCTGTCTTCTGAGTTCTGAGGACTATCTGTCAAGACTCGGGTCCTTTGACCTCACTCCCACGTCTCAAGATCAACAACGCAGTTCTTGCCATATATCCTTTGTTCACCCTAGATTTCCCTTAAAAGTCTCCTTAGTCTTGGGGACCATCATGGTTTCATCTTTCTTAATTATATATTATAGCTTCCAGACCCAAGTTTTTTAATTAAGGTTCAAAACCCTAAGATGCCAAACTCATTCAAAGCTAGGTTATGTATGCTTTCTTTCAATTTGTAAACGAGAGACAAAGAAACCAAGTGAACAAACAGTATTATTCAAAGGCTATACCTTTACCTTTTAGCTGGTCCAGTTAATTGTCATTTTCTCACGAAGAGCATACAACTTTTATCAAGCAGCGATTATCGCTTCGCATGCATCTTAAAGTTATCAAATTAACCCCATGATCCTTTTAAGTAATTTAAACTAAAATTTGCGCAGATGCATTGTTTCGGTCATATCCTTCAATTTCTGTAAATGTTTTCCGACTGAAATTTTCCTAAACTGCCGTCTTGTATATATAGAATTGCAATCTACACCAACCGATCATGTGATATGCAATCAGAGAATCAACTAAAACTAAAAAATAGTTGCGTTCCAGTGTCTGGACTTGCGTTAGTTATTCCAGATGTTGACATCAGTATTAGGAAAATGAGCGATAAAATGCACGCAGTGCCTGTGCTTCTCGTTTTGTCGTTATTGAAACCCTACGTAGGATATCGATTATGCGTATTTTGCGGGCCAGCTTTGAAATTAATGTGAAAAAACAAAAACGAGTCTTTTCGTGGCACATCTGTTTTTTTTTTTTGGGTGAAAATGGAAATTCTGCGTTCAAAGTATACTCAACTGTGAACAATATATGGACCGGGATAAAAATCTAAAAGTAACTCTTGATACAAAAGAGATGTTTATTATATAGAGATTAAAAAAAAAAAGGGAAGCAAAGAGGGTTTCACGTGTGTTAGACTCCAGGACAGATGCTTATTTTGTGTTAGACTCGGGGACAGATGCTTATTTATTATTAATAAAGGTGGAATCAAATCTATAATTGGAACGATGATGAACTAGGGAAAGAGATTTGATTTGTAAACAATAATTAAATTAAATTAGTAAATAATTTATTTAAAATATATAAATTACCAGTTATTATATTTTTCAAAATAATGAGTACTTAAAGAATAGTCATTATAAATTTTAAGAATATGTATTAGAAAAAGGTAGAGCTAAATCTGAACTAATGTATTCCGCATTAATACAGAGAGAAGATTCTTCCGCACAATAACCCATGAAAGTACTAAAAGCTAAAAAGAAATGGTACAAATAGATTAATTCCTTTAAAGCAAAAGAAATTTACGAAAAAGAGTATATGCAATGCAACCTTCTTATATCTTAAGTTTTAAGTTGTTCTTGACGTGTGAGGTCAAGAATTTTAGTATTTAAACTTTTTGTTATATTTATAAATTGAGATGTAAGTTTCTGCTCTAGGACTAGGACTCCTAAATCAGTAGTATTATGAATCTGCTAGTATACCCGTATAGGGTGCGATGGAATAGTTTTCCGAAAAAAAGAAAAAAACACACACCCACACGATAAACCTAAATATAATGTAAACTGTAAAAAAAATTATATGCCTGGGATTTCTTTTCCCGAGAAATTATGAAGCGGAACAGATACTTTGTACCATTTATTCTGTTTTTGCCTTCTACTCTGTTATATCAATTTTCATCCGTTCTTTTGTTTTCTCCCTCTTATTTATTAAAAGGTTGAGAAAGATATAAACGGCATAAATTAATGGAACAGAGAATCTGTTCCGGTCGGCAGTAGGGGATGGGGGAAGTCACGTGAGGAAAGGCGTGTGTGGAGTAATGATGAGAGGATAGTCAGACAAATGACGTGAGATGACCGTAAAAGTAATAATGAAATGTATTGGAAGAAACAGAAGAAGAGACCAACCATGACCATGATGAAGAGCTAGGAGTTGTAGCCTACTAGGATAGACAGAGAGAGGGTAGAGTAGAGTAGAGGTCATGGGAGAGATTTTGAGATAATCTACAATTAATGGTATATATAATGACTTCTTAAAAGAACGAAGGGATGTGCATGTGCTGTTCACGGAGGAGGAGGAGGAGACGGAGGAGACGGAGGGGGGACTAGATGGGATGGGGACACAGCGCAGCATCCCAAGGAGACAATTCTCATAGCTGCAATCATTTGCATATGCATGGCATCTTTATTAGTATCCTCTTCTTCATGTTTCTTACTTTTGAATGAAATACTTTAGGTTCTCTACCCCGAGTTCTTGGTGGGGTTCTTTTGGATCCATCTTCCAAAGCTCGAAATTATTGTGACTTGATTGTCTAATATTTGGTTTTTTTGGGTCCATCCATCTTTTTGCTAGGCATGCATGGGCACATTCACATCCTATAAAGCAACTCCAACCCCAAGGCACCTATATCTATATATTCAAACCTAGATCTAGTTCGTTCGCCTTTCGCCTTTCACACCAATTATGTTTATTATAGCAACATGCAGGAGGGGGAACATGAATTTTACTTGTAATTTGTCAATTTCCTATCAGCATTGCTATAATTCTAGGATACTCATTTTTTAAAATAATATTTGTTAAAAATATGCTAATTGTGCGAGTTCCTCAAAAGCTAATTTCTTAACATTCAAGTTTTTGATATTGGTTTAGAAGCCATGCTTTTTATCTTTTTATGAATGAATAAGACTTGCTGAATTTCTTTTTTGTCAAATATTTCAAGCTCAATTGCTCAAACCAGATAAACTCGTAAAAGATAAATTTGTAGCGGCGCTATCGGTTATATGTTTATTTTGATATATTAAAAGAAAAAACAAACCATTTATGGTACGTATAGACATTATATGCTCCTCTCACCCATGACCCATCCACTCAAAACTCACGATAATAATGGTTGCATCTTTATTACTCATGATATATAGTACCTCTTGATTATGCCATTAATTAATTATTAAATTCATACGGTAACAATACCCGACATTAATGATAAGTCATGGCTTAAGAAATTGTTTCTCGCACTACTGAACTTTGGACCATAGTCTCTTCCCCATCTCGAAATCCATCGTGCTAATTAATTACAGGGGACTCGAATTTAAGAGAGTAAGTCTAACAAAAGTCTAATCTCTCTGATGTAAAGCAAAGCAAAGTTTGTTTTTTATTTGGTAGTAGTTATGTATCTACTATCCCCTCTAAAATGTTGAACTCTAATATTAGGAGCTCTTACTCCTGTGCTCTTAAAATTGGTAGAGGAAATAAATCGCGAGAAATACCTCAATTGACTAGAAATATAGACTTTATCTACTGTCTGTTAGGTTTACCCAGTCAAATAAAGTGATATTGTTAGGTTTACCCAGTCAAATAAAGTCCCACCAGTTCAGGGATA
>JAOTAY010000004.1:25695821-25714473 GCA_025629805.1 Erythroxylum baracoense
CGTTCTAATATTTCCATCAAATCTTCAATCTTTATTCATGCCTACAAAATTAGTGACTCAATTCTAAAAATAAATAATTAAGCAAATAATAAGAATTTTAAAAAAAATCTGAATCCAACAACTCTCCTCCCCTAAAAGAATTTCGTCATCGAAATTCTTACCTGAGTCGTTGAAGATATGTGGATACTTCTCCTTCATCGCTTCCAAAGGCTCCCATGTTGCCTCCTCCATCGAATGGTTCCTCCACACAACCTTGACCAACTTCACCACCTTATTTCTCAAAACTGTTTCCTTTGAATCTAAGATCTCCACTGGTTTCTCCTCATGGGTCAAATCTTCCCTCAATTGAGCTTCTGAAGGTTGAACTATGTGCGAAGGGTCGGATCGATACTTCCTCAACATCGATACATGGAAGACATTGTGAACCTTAGACAATTCCGATGGCAAAGCTAATTTATAAGCTAAAGGCCCAATCTTCTCAATGATCTCATAGGGGCCTATGTATCTCGGACTTAACTTGCCCTTTTTACCAAATCTCAAGACCCTTTTCCATGGAGAAACTCTAAGAAACACTTTGTCTCCAACTTCAAATTCCATTTCTTTTCTATGTGCATCTGAATAGCTCTTCATTCTGTCCTGAGCTGCTTTAGTCCTCTGTTTCACCACTTTAATCTTATCAACTGTCACCTGTACTAACTCAAGTCCTACAAGTCTCCTTTCACTTTCCTCATCCTAACAAATAGGAGTTTTGCACCTCCTACCATACAAAGCTTCATAAGGTGCCATTTGAATCCCCAAATAATAAGAATTATTGTAAGCAAACTGAATTAAAGGCAAATGATCATCCCACAAGCCCTTGAAATCCATAACACAAGCTCTCAACATTGCCTCCAAAGTTTGTATTGTCCTCTCCGATTATCCATCGATCTGTAGATGGAAGGTTGTACTAAAGCGTAACTTAGTTCCCAAAGCCTCCTGTAAGCTCTCCCAAAATCTATAGGTAAACCTGGGATCGCTATCTGAAACTATCGAACTCGGAATCCCATGAAGCCTGATTATCTCATCCACATATTTCTTGGCCAAAGCATTCAAAGAATCTGGTTGCTTAATTAGCAAGAAATGTGCTGATTTAGTTAATCTATCCACAACCACCCATATTGCATCATGCTTCCTACTAGTTCTCGGCAATCCCATTAAGAAATCCATCGTAATCTTTTCCCACTTCCATTCTGGAATAGACAAAGGCTGAAGTTTGCCTGAAGGTGCCTGGTGTTCAGCCTTAACTTGCTGACACGTGAAGCATCTCTTAGTATACTCCGCAATATCCTTCTTCATTCCTTTCCACTAGAAATGCTCCTTCAAATCTCTATAAATTCTTGTACTCCCTGGATGCATTGCATAGGGAGCATTGTGTGCCTCATCAAGAATTTCATCTTTCAGTTCTTGCCTATTAGGAATGCATAGTCGATTCCCTACCAACAACAATCCATTTTCCCTTACTTCTATTTCAGAAGGTTTACCATTTTTAATCTCTTCTCTGAGCTTGCTCAAATACTCATCCTGTTCCTGCAATTCCCTAATCTTCTCATTCAATATTGGTCTCACTCGAAAATTAGCCAATACACAATCAGGCTCAACTTGCCTCAATGTCATCTTAAGTCTGGCTAATTCCTCTAACAAGGGAAGGTACACTGTCTCCACATATGCCATAATTGATTTTCTACTTAATGCATCCGCTACTACATTAGCTTTCCCTGGATGGTAATCTATCATCAAGTCATAATCTTTCAATAACTCTAACCATCTTCTTTTTCTTAAGTTCAATTCCTTTTGACTCATCAAATACTTGAGGCTTTTGTGATCTATGAATACCTTGATAATGACTCCATACAAGTAATGTCTCCATATCTTCAATGCACAAATTATGGCAGCCAACTCCAAGTCATGTGTAGGATAATTCATCTCATAGGGCTTTAATTGCCTAGAAGCCTAAGCAATCACTTTACCTTCTTTCATCAACACATAGCCCAATCCCTTCCTTGAAGCATCACTATACACTACATACCCATCATTACCTGAAGGCAAAGTCAAGATCGGTGCACTCGTCAATCTATACTTAAGCTCCTTAAGGCTCTTCTGACATTCATCTATCCATATAAACTTCTAATTCTTCCTTGTCAATTTGGAAAGTGGAGCAGCTATCATGAAAAAGCCTTCCACAAACCTTCTGTAATACCCAGCTAAACCCAAGAAACTCCTCACTTCAGCTACATTCTTAGGTGCTTCCCATTTAACCATGGCTTCTATTTTTCTTGGATCCACGTGTATTCCATGCTCTGAAACCACATGTCCAAGGAATGCTACTTCCCTTAGCCAAAATTCACATTTGTCGAATTTGGCATACAACTCATTTTTCCTCAATGTCTCCAAGGCAATCCTCAAATGCTCTTCATGCTCCTTATCACTCTTGGAATAAACCAATATATCATCAATAAAGACAATGATAAATTGGTCCAAGAATGGCTTAAAGACTCTATTCATTAAGTCCATAAAGGCTGTAGGGGCATTCGTCAATCCGAAGGGCATAACTAAAAACTCAAAATGCCCATACCGTGTTTTGAAAGCAGTCTTTGGCACATCAGTCTCCTTTATCCTCAACTGGTGATAACCTGATCTCAAGTCTACCTTAGAGAAGTCTTTTTCCCCTTGTAATTGATCAAACAAATCATCTATGCGTGGAAGCGGATACCTGTTCTTTATGGTGACATGATTGAGCTTCCTATAATCCATACACATCCTCAACGAACCATCTTTCTTCTTCACAAAAAGGATCGGAGCTCCCCAAGGTGAAGAGCTCGGCTTAATGTAACCTTTCTCCAACAACTCTTCCAATTGCTCCTTAAGCTCCTTCAATTCCGCCGAAGCCATTCTATAAGGCAGAATCGATACTGGTGTTATGCCCAGAAGAAGCTCAATGGGAAATTCAATTTCTCTAGATGGTGGTAGTCCTGGTAATTCCTCGGGAAAGACATCCGGGAATTCCATAACCATAGGTATGTCTTTTGACTTCCCTCCATCTGCCTTCGTGTCAACGACATAGGCCAAAAATGCTTCACACTCTTTCCTCATCATTTCTCTGTTATCAGAGCTGAAATAACTCTAGGTGGGCTTGCTTTTCTGTCTCCCACAAATACCACCTTTTTACCGTTGTCCAACCCAAACTCTACTATCTTCCGTTTGCAAACCAAATTAGCATCATATCTCTCTAAAGTGTCCATACCCAAAATTACATCTAATCCTCCCATCTTCAAAGGCATTAGATTCACCACTAATCGTTCTCCCCCAATATTTATCTCACAATCCTTATAAACTAGACTAATCATAATATACTGACCGATTGGAGTACTCACCATTAGAGGAGTATCCAAGGGGCTCAGATTTCTACCACACACAATTCGAATTGATGACATAAATGAATGAGTAGAACCCAGATCAATCAAAACAAAAATATCATCATCAAATAATTGAATCATACTAGTCACAACTTTCAGAGTTGTCTCTGCGTCCTCTCATGTCATTGCATACACCCTAGCTGGTTCTTGCCCCTTGGTCTTCCTTGAGGGTTCACCCGCTTAGTTGCATCAGAACTACCCGCTTTAGTTCTAGTCTTGTGCCCCACAGTTTTAGATCTCTTGAAAACTTACGTCCGACTTCTCTCCTGTCTTGCAGACTAAGGACACTCTCTGGCCATGTGCCCTTTCTCTCCATATTTGAAACAAGCTCCAGTCAATCTATAACACTCTCCTCTATGGAACTTGACACAATGGTCACACTTAGGGATGAATGACTTGTCCCCTTCTCCCTTTCTACTGCCTCCAGTCGTTGAGGCCTGATGAGAGACAGTCCTTAACTGTCTGGACCTACTTGCACCATTGCTCCTCTCCTCAGACTGCATAAGAAAGCTCCACTAATCATCGAGAGGACTTATGGCATAACAATTGCAACCACAATCATCACCATCCCACATAGGAGGGATAACATCACAGGAGTTTCATTTAGACCAGTTAACTACAACTCGGTTAGAGAGATAGTAAGCAGAAATTATGGAGTTGATGAGTAGGCTCGTGACTTTAATAGCATAGATGGAAGAGCTGATGGTACCGATAGTGAGCCATATAGGAGTTAATGTTCAGCCTCCAACATCCAGCTAAGGCATTTCATTTGTAGCTCCTCCACTTAGCCAATATCATCACCATGAGAATCCTCTGTCATTAGATCAGTCAGGATCACCATATGCAATAGATGCCTAATTTGTATCTTCCTTTTTCTTTATCTTTTGTGTATTTTTTCAGTTCCTTCTTATTAATTATCTTATCTTCTCTAACATTATAATTAATGATGTTTTTTCAATATTGTTGTGTTTATTTCTTTTTTTTTTCACCTTTGTTTTTCATATTTTGCAAGGATGTAGTTAACATTGGATGGATTAGAAATCAGAAAATTGTTACAGTTAGGAAAGTATCACAGAAAAGCCCTCACTTTATATATTTTTAAATTGATACATTGAGGACACTATACAACTTTTAGTGTGGAGATGAGTTTAATGAATGTTTGACTTCTTTAAGCTTATTATAATCTTTATTATAGAATTCTTTTAACTAATATTCTGAATTGGATGAATCTGTCCATAAATACTGTGTTTCATTGTTGAATATTAATTGAATTAGTATACAAAAGGATGAGAGTTAGAAGAAAATTTCTTTTGTATTTCATACTCTTAATAATCATTGAAATATTCAAGTTGAATGATATTGCATATTATTTACACACATAATACCTATCTTTTTCATGAACTTTTGAGCTTAAGAGCAAAATTTCCAAAATTCTTAATCTCTTATTATTCTTTCATATCTAGTAGAATGATTCTATAACTTGCTTTTATCATGCATATTGAACCATATTTGTTAAATTAGAAGCATTGATATGATGAAAGCACTTAGATTCAACAACTTGTTTAAGTCTAGTACTTTGAAAATTACCACATCCTTAAATTTTTAAGTTTCAGAATAAACAAGTTGAGCCTTAGCCTTTTTCATTGATTAAATCCACATATTAACCTTTATCTTATTTTTTAAGACCTTTTTTATTTTGAATCTCGAAGTTTATTTACATTATTTATTAAGACTTGAATTTCTTAAAAGGTCCATTATTTTTTTAATTATGGTACTGAATGCTCAAATTATTGTGTATTGTTTTGATTGATCAAAAAAAGAGAAAAAATAATAAAAGATAAAAATAAAAAGAAGAAAAGTATAACGTACCATTAGTTTTATAATGAAATGACCTATGTGTTTTGTAAACAAGTCTTGTAATTTCTTTTTAGTAAATTTCCTTCAAATTAACCCTTTTTGATATCCCAATCGTACAATACCTAAACCCCATTACAACCTTCTAAGACCTTTTGATTTGTGCTTCTAGTTTATACATAAGTGGTAGAGATATGATAATATTGCAAGCCTATTGTAAGAATTTTACTATGCATTGATTGAGAGTTTGATTCTTTTCACCCTAAACACTTGAGTGCATTGAGTGAAATCCCAGTGAGGGTGTAAAGGTTTATGTTTTTTATTTTAATGCAATTATTGATGTGGTTATTATTAATATGGACTTAGGATGTTAATTTTAGGATAACTTGACCCTAATTGTATGTTAATTTGATTCAATATAATATAATGATTTATAATATGATTGAACAGGTTAAGATTGATAAGGGATTGATGTTGCAAGATTTATAATTTTAATTATACGTTTCTTGAGGACAAGCAAAAGCTTAAGTGTGGGGATGTTTTATAGATACATAATCAATCATATTTATACCTCATATTTGATGCATTTTTTCTTGATATTTTATATTTTATCGTATATTTGGTACTTAACTCCTTCCAAGTGTGTTTATAGAGCAAATTGCCTTCATAAACTTAAAGGAGAAGAATTCAAATGAAAACATGGTATGAAATGAAGACACAATGCATAAAAGGGATGCGTGGCCATACATCAGACTGTGCATCAGCCAAAACCCTAAAATTTAATATAAAAGATGTTTTTAAGAGGCAAGTGGATGGAGAAGATGTACAAAGATGTTATGTAACTCTCAAAGTTAACTTAAAGGGCTATTTTGATTGAGAGGAGTAGGAAAACATAAAGAATTAGATCCATCAAATTACAAGATCAATCCTCTATATTGCAAGAATACTTGATAGAAGACAACCAGGGAGATTTAGGATTATGATCCCATTACTTTCAACTTATTTTTCTTTTTTTGTGTGTTTGATTTCATAGTTAAGCATCTGTAACTAAACATCTTATTAGTATTTAGGTTAGATGAACCCTATGTTGATACTTTAATATGATTTGATTCTTTTATTAATGCGATTGGTTGATTGATATATTGTGATCCAATTATGTGTTTTATTTACGTTCATAGATTCAAAATATTAGATCATAACTTGATTTCATACTTAGAGATCAAAAAATCATAGTTATGAATAGATCTACCATAATTGGAATGAGTTGATTGAAACCTTAGAGATAGGATGACATAAATCTTTCAGATAAAGGTGAAACCTAATAGATGGATTCACAATTTAGTAAAATAATCTTATAAACTTTGACATAAGAGTTGAAAACCTTATGATTAGTTGCTAATATACTCAAAGTCAGTTATTAGCACACCATAAGAGTCTACAAAGTCCAATAAATCAACAAAACAATCGCTTAATAAAAGATCAATATGTTAATGGTTTAGGGGGACTTGAAACCTAGATACTCATTTCCTAATATCGATAATCTATTAAGTGTTTTGTTTAATTCTCTTATTAAATCTTACTGCTTGTTTCTTTTATTTGTTTAAGTTTTTTTCTTTTAATTAAAAATCACAACCAATTCATAGACTAGATAATAGAATAACGGTAACTATTAGAAATCACTGTCCTCATGGGATCGACTTGTATTTGCTAGTCCTAATGACAGCTACGTCGTGCAATTATGGTATTCATAATTAACTAACTTAGAGAAAGTTAACGAACCTTTAACTATGGTCATTTCATTTTATAAGCAAGTGTAAGTGTCATTCTATTATTCATTTGTAAGAATATTGAGATGGGTGATTTAAAGCCCACTACCATTTCCTTACAAATGAGTGGATCATTTCATTGAGTGTATGGTAGGTATAGAGGGTGTAACCGCCATGGTTGGTAAATTTTTTATTCTTACAAATTTGTTGTTTTAGAGATGGAGGAGTAAACTTAAATCCCATCATCCTTGGAAGGCCTTTCCTAGTTACAACAAGAGGTGCTATTGTTGTGAAAATTGAAAAGATTTCCTTAAGTGTTTTTAATGACATGGTAAAGTTTAATTTGCCTAATGTTATTAAATATCCTTCTTTTAGAGACTCTTGTTGCATGATTGATATAAACGATCAATTGGTAAAGAAGGAGTTGGCTAAGAATAAATTAAGTGATCCATTTGAAGAATGCTTGGTGAATGATGGCTCTCTAAGTGATGAGAGTGAAGAAAAAGTTCCACAAGTATAACTTAAACTTCTTCCTTCAACTCTTAGGTATGAATTTCTTGGACCCAATTCCATGTATCATATGATTCTAAATGCAAGACTAAGTGAATTAGAAACCGAAAAATTGTTGGAAGTTCCTAGATTGCATTAAGGTGTCATAGGGTATACTATTAACGATATTAAAGGCATTAACCCATCCATTTGCATGCGTAGAATACTACTAGAATATGATTATAAGCCCTTTGTTAATAACTGAGTAAGGTTTAATTCCAATACGAAAGAAGTTTTTAAGAAAAGGTGCTCAAACTATTTAACGCTAGAATAGTCCAATTTATCTCTAGTAGTGAATAGGTTATTGCAGTTGAAGTGGTTCCTAAAAAAGGAGGAATGAGTTTTATAGAGAATAAAAATAATGAATTAATCCTACTAGAACATTCACAGGTTGGAGAATGCACATTAACTATAGAAAGTCCATTAAGATAAGAAAAGATCATTTTCTCTTTTCATTAATTGATTAGGTGCTTAAAAAGTTAGTAAAGAAATCTTATTTTATTATGTGGATGGTTACTTTAATTTCTTTCAAATTCTTATTCATCTTAATAACCAAGATATGACATTGTCTATATGTTCTTCTAGTACTTTTTCCTATAGTATAATTTCCTTTTGTCTTCATAATGCCCCTACTACTTTTTAACATTGTACAACGGAAATTTTATCCAATTTTATTGAGAATGTTATAGAAGACTTTTTTTCGTCTAATATCTTTAAGGAGATTTATGGGTATGTTATCATTTTTGATCAATGTCAAAGAATTAGGAATATTTTAAAGAGGATCAAGATGCCTCTTAACAACATCTTAGAGGTTAAGATATTTTTTGTTTAGGGAAAGACTTCATAAGCCTTTTTTATCATCATGTGGCAATAAGTACATTCTTGTGGTAGCAGATTATGTGTTTCAATGGGTAGAAATAGTGTTATCCTTAACTAATCATGTTAAAGTAGTATTAATGATATATAAATTTTTTTTAGGAGGTAGGCATAAATGGTGCAAAGATTTGTGATCACTTAATGTCACATAATTGTATAGATGCTTCTAAATATTGGCTGAATCCTTTCACTATAGGTCATATGCATCTGTAACAATATATTATATATTCTTGGGTATCATAATATATAAACATGAATATACTATAATAAATGATCTAAGATGTCAGTTCCTACATAAAAATTCCAAGTATAACACAGGTGAATCCCACAGTTGTCACTTTTTTTGTCAATAAACATATATAATCAAAATGTTACTTAATTACTATAATTCAACCCAATACCAGTGTATAATAAAGAAAAAAATTGCATTAAAAAGGAGATAAATATAATTATTTTGCCTTTTTACAATGAAAATTTCTTTTGCATAACTGATAAAATATGTATAACACAAATTCCAAACTTAAGTACACAAACACTTGTCATAAGAAATATGCCTATTGCCCCAAATCAGTATTTTGTTATGTTATGCAATAATATAATAAGATTGTAACATACAATTCAAACAATATGTCACAAATCACTAGTGTTATATATAGGTTCTTTTTATCACCATCGTCCCTATGGTCAGAGTCAAATATCATAATCTCCAGTACTTCAATCAAAGTGTAACAATAATATCACCAATGCTTGTTCTGAAGTATTGGGAAAAACAACTACAAACATAAAAATATTCAACTCAAAGTCATTATCTAAATCATTATTTCATGCATAAATTCCAATATAACTCGTAAGAAAGTGGGAAAGTAAAAGCAATAATCTTATGTCAATTCAAAAACAATAATCTTTGGAGATTTTTTACTGGTATTGACACCAAATAAAAATAGTCCCCCAGTTTAAAAATTGATAGCTCTTTATCTTCTACAGATTGATTTTTTGTTACTCTAGCAGTTGTTAATATTTGTTTTCCTTATTTCATTTCCTTTGGAAACATATTTAAACTTTTTATCCTTATTACAACCTTATTCAAGTTCTTTTTTTTATATATTCTTGCTTGTGTATATCTATTTTAGTATTAGAGATCAGATAAATTTCGAGCTTGTGGTAAGTTCACTTTGAATAAAAGATGATGAGAGTACGTCACCCAAATGGCAAGTACTTGTGTGAATGAGTGAAATCTTGTGAGGACATGTTTTGGCATCTTTATAGCATATTTTTTATAAATAATATTATGTTTTCTATGTTTAATTCATTGCCTCCTATGTGAGGAATTTGCAGCTATAAAATGAGATTTAGTGTAATTTTCTTTATAATAATCCAATCTAGGATTTTTTAGATTTATTGGAAAGATAAGATGGAAAAACAACTTTATAGAAGACAAAGTGAGCTAATTATGACTCAAATATTTTGAAAAGTGAAGTCGGTGGATAGAAATAGAACAAATGCCAAACTTGCACGTAGAAAAGGCATCTATATTCAACGACGGTCTAAGGAGCTAAGAAACAGAGCAAGACTAGTGTAAGAGTTAATCTTAGATCCATGCTAAACTCGTACTGAATTTATAAACAGAAATAATACAAAATTGATATCAACTACATCTTGGTGTTAGGTACTAGTCACATCTTGTCCCACGAAGAGTAAAAGTTTTTGAACAAGATGAGTGCTAGTATCACCTTCTCGTTTATTCTCTTCCCTACTTCTCCTCACTCCTAATTTCACTCCTACAATATGAAGAAGAGGTTTTAGCGCAAATATTAGTCCAATAATTTGCAGGAGACCAAGCGTAACACCAACAATCAGTGCTGTTGATGCGGAAAGGACATGTGGCCTTTCCTTGCCTAATTTCTTCATGTTATCTTTCCCAGCACTAACATTCGAAATCTTGCATGTAGCTGTCTTAAAATATGAAAACAATCAATTGCTTACAAACACTCTTGATGAGATTACAATAAAATTTTCTGATATGGTACGAGAATTAAACCATTTTTTGCTTCTGGGTATGAATTCTTCTTTCCACATATGCATGTTAAAACAAAAAACTTGACATCCTCAGGTGGTAGCTCTTTTGCTAACTGGTTTTGACTAAACCATTCTCATGTATTTAGTTTCGTTGCTTTGCTATTAACCTGCCATCTTCGAATTTTTCAGCCTACTTTGAGTCGATCAAATTTTAAACTGCAAAAATATGATCGAAAATCGAGTTCAACTTGAACTCGACTAAAGGAGAATGATTAACACACGACATAACCCAACAGCTGAACTTATTGCCACCGTACTGTGAAGGAGAACGATTAACACAGCATAACCCATCAACACAACTTACGATTAAGTGGTCCGGCAAGAAGTCGAAACTACTTGGGAATTCCTACGTCACTTTCACCAGATATATCCCCCAACTGACCTTGTTAAAACGGGTTTTAGAAAGGGTGGAATAATTGTTCCGAGCGAAGGAGAAAGACCCCGAAGACAAATCATTACACGTCGTTACTCGATCCATTTAAATACTTCTGTTATGAATAATTAAGATACTAGCGGCACGCGGCTGCATATTACTGGTCAATTCCAAATGTCTGATATGATCCCCAACCGCTCTATTGCTTGTAACGACCGATTTTTATCAGGCAATGAATATCAGAAACCTTGACCTTTCTCTCCCTTGTGTAATTCTTCTATCTTCTCTCTTGTTCTAACTACTTTACACATACGAACATTACAGAATTTCGTAATGTGCGTTCTGGGGCTTTCATTTGGGTGCCTACAGAGTGCAATCATAATAATTTCAGTAGCTTTTGGGTTGAGATCAGATCACTATTATTCATTTTTTAGAGTAACGAATTAGTCATTACCTGTACGCCAAAATTGACCAAGTTAATGATCGAGTGTACGCGTTATTCGGTCATGTAGATACTTTACCCTTCACTCGTCCATATGTTTTTCATCCCCAAACTACTAAAAATCAACTCGACGCATAGGATGAAGACCGTAACCTGGTAACTTCAAATCACCGCAACCTAGTACGTCCTAACTACTTCACTGATATATCCTTTTTACCATCCATCCTAAGCATACCCAAGATCTTTCAATGTGCAGACTTCAAAGGCCTTGAGTTCATTGCCTTCTCTCACAACCTCTCTTACATTTATGGAAATCCAGCCACAAGTATCACCTCAAACACCAAAATTGTCTTCCCCTCCCCAAATATTCTTTTTGCAGCCACAGCCCCTTTGTTCGATGCCACAAGTGAAAAACACGCCCGACATATGTACTAGCAGTTGCCCTTTGGTGACCTTTCAACAAGAACCACCCTCCAATGCATCATGCGGTTAACCACCCACAAACCAGAATAAAACTAAAAAATCGACCCAAACAGCAAATAATATACAAGAAAGAGACCAGAATGTAAATAGAAACGGGGAACTAAAAGAATTACCACCATTCAATCTGACCAACATCACTGTTACCACCAATTATTTCCTTCCACTATCATATCCCATTTAGAATAACTAAAAGAATAAGGAATTAAGAGTTGAAAAAGATCTTATCTTGCTTACCAATAATTGGCAAAATAGCTGAAAGTAAGCAATTCAATCTGGTTCTCAATTTCAGCAATAAAGAGTTGCAAAAAGAGACGGACAAGGAGATCACAAGCATCTAGATATGGAATAGAATTTCATTGTAAACTAGGTTAACTACAACCAAAACAGTCACAGATCTAATAACTATAAGGAATATACAAAAAGAAGATCGTAAGAAGAAGAATGTTCAAAGATTTATGGCCAATGAAGTAACCAGAAAAATACGAAAAGAACATTATGATAAAGGGCAGCAAAAAACTAACACGTGACTTTGGGCAAAAACTTTAAACTTAATAACATGTTATCCCTCTAAGTAAGTGAAAAGTAGAAAGGCCAAAGCAATATGTCAGCTTTGCAAACTCGCTCAGGGACATAGCTAAAACAAAATCAATGACTAATAACTTATCATGTAATCGATTTCATAACTAAAACAAAATAAATGGGAATAATAACTTATTATGTAATCCATTTCTTAAATTACTGTAAATCAAATAAGAATCAAACAGTTTTTCCATAGAAGCTGGAAAGATGCGTTATGTACAGAGAGGCAATCATTTGCCTACTTGCTTCACTACAAATCTAACTTCCATATATAAAAAGCATAATCTCCTGATGGCATACAATAATATCCCCAATAACATGTGATAAGCAGTATTTAAAAGATTATAATCACCTCGTATAGCTGAGAATGTGGCAGATGACAAAACTCCAAAGCGCAAAAGCACCATAAATGCAGGTAATACTTGCACAGAATTTCAAATGTCATAATTAGGATATCTCCAGGAAATGAGGACATCTACAAGTTCGCTTCCCTAATTCAATCTCCTCCTCCTAGGTGCACGAGAATCGCCGCTGTCGACATCTGTGACTCTTGAAGCATCGCTTCTCCTTCGGGAAGAAGTTGAAAGGGAGACAAGAGAATCAATTTCCATGGCCGTGTCCATTTGACTCTCTGAGTTTACTGCAGCAATGCTTGAAAAAGAATCTCTATCATCGACAGGTTGAGGCTGCTCTCTGTTCCTCCCAACATAATGATTCCTAGCATATGCCTCAACTATCCCTTCTGTAGAACTCAATGCATTGGGAAATGAAGAGAGAATTGAAGATCTTTGCGAGTGTGACTGCATTCTCCGAAGTAGAAGTGGGTGAAGCCTGCGGGTAGGCCCTGTCTCAGGGTTAGTAGTGCTGCTGGGAATTAACTCTGATATGTCATCAGATGGCGTACTTGGATTTTGCTCAGCACGTATTCCCCTCAATGTCATTATCCTATTTAGAAAGTTATTAGTCCTATCTGCAGTTTCACGGGCACCATTTAGATCTTGCAAAGTAGTTAAGTCCCGAATCATATCAAACCTACTTCCAAGACGCCGAATCATCTCTTCTACTGGGAAGTTAAAAGAACTTTGAATGCTTTGCCTCAAGCTCTCAACTCGCCTAGCATGGGGCCTAATAGGGATCTCGAGAGTTGGATCCTCCTCAGGTTGGCGAGTGTTACTCCCACGGCCATAAATTGGAGTAACATTCTTGAAGGTTACTTCTCCCTTGCAGACCGGGCATTCCTTTGCATCTGAATACATATGTAACCATCGATACAGGCATGCCCAACAAAATAAGTGACCACAACAAGTGACAACAGGATCTGTAGCCAAATCCAAACAGATATTACAATCAAAGAAGCTCCCATCATTGCCAATTCCCTTTTCAACATCAGTCTTTTTCTCCAATACCTGATTTTCCAAATATCCATTGTTATTTTCACACATTTTGGAGACCTCATCCCTTCTTCCTTCAGCAGCAACACTACCCTCACCAGTCTGCAATGTGCTCATATTGCCAGAATTGCCTAACAATTGATTCAATTCCACTGAAAGGGTTTGTGTTTCATGTGGAATTTGAACTTGCCGCTGTCTCCACCGCTGTTGAGCTCTAATTCTAACAGCTTCCCTTATTCTCTCGATAGGGTCATCAACAGCTGCCCTAATTCTCTCAATAGGGTTATCAACAGCTGCCCTAATTCTCTCAATAGGGCGATCAACAGCTTCCCTAATTCTCTCAATAGGGTCATTAGCCCAATCGTCCAAATTCACCACTTCACTTGGCACTGATCCTGATGCTATCTCAGGACCAGGCCCCAGGTTCAAATCAAGGTTCATGATATCAGATGTTGCATCACCCATGAGACCACAGAATTTCAGATCAGAAAACCTGAAGTTAAACAAATTGAGCAAACTCATATAAAAATTCAAGCCTTCTCACGAATGCAAAACTCTCAGATAAAAACCTTAATAGCACTCCCAACAAATCCTAGATAAGCAGCCCTAACTTAACCACAAGAAGAAGGAACCAACTTTGCGACAAAATTCAAGGCCAATAATATAAACCAACCTTTTCGCAAACAACAGAAACCAAGATGAGAAAACCCCCACAATCACCTATAAGTTATCAAATGAAATGGAATACCATCACTTTATAATCAATTGTAAAATCCCCAAATAGATTAAACCCTTTATCTTTGGTCACCAAGATGACAACTTTAAAGTCAATGATTTTACAACAGATACTACAAATGGGATAAAAGTCTAAAAATTGATAAAATGAAAGTGGCGAATATTCTAAAAAATCAGACTCCAAAAGAGGCATCATAATAACAGACCTGGAACAATAACAAACGACGGCTAGAATCAGCTTGCAACGCGCTTCAGACTTTGAGTCCAGTTGGCTCCGAGTTGACTCACCATTCCCTGTTCCATCCTCTTATTATCAATCCCATCTATCTGTCTGAACAAACACACACACAAACAAAGGGCGAGAGGGACAGAGAGCGACGAAGCGCGAGAGACAGAAACAGAAAACGATTTGTGTAAAATGTGAACAGAAATCTCTAACCAAGACTCCAGAGAGAGAGAGAGAGAGAGAGAGAGAAACTTATCTACAACGCTGCCTAGATTAACTTTTTGGTTTTAGACGATCATGAAATTGAACGATGGAGATGATAATATGGCCCATCACGTTCACCATACCTTAATAATTAGAGTAAGCTAGACGGTTCAGATTGACTTGATAAAGGGCAACAAGATAAGTTCAGTGGTGGATGCGACAAGATGCCTCATTGGGCCGATAATATTTTGCTTTATCGTAAGATTCATACGACACCAAATTAGAGACTAGTTCAACAATAATATTAACCTATTTCTAAACAGTTTAGAAAGAAAATAAAATAAAATCAAGCATGTGATATAAATTTAGAATAATATAATGGGATAGGATGACTTGAAAGGGTACAATAATGAAATAGGATGATTTCAAAGGGTAATATAATGGGATAGAATGATTTCAAATTGATCATATTTATATTATAAATTTGACTAATTAAAAAGATATTTTAAAAATTAATTTAATTTTTTAGTTTAACTTAGGACTTAAGAATTATTATTTTATAAAGATTATCAATTTATCAAATATTCGTTCTCAAAATTTTTATTTTATAAGTAATAAAATAATTGACTCATAAAATTATTTTCTTTATTTATCATGTCGTCTAATATAATGTTAAATCTTAATCAAGATTTTCTATTGAATTAATTAAAATTTTCACTGCATTCTCATGGTCTTAGTTCCCCTCTCCTTTTATCTTCCTCATTCATCCTTCCTTCCTCTTCAAACATCTTTACCAACACTCTCAATCAGCTAAGTTTGATCTATTCACTTCAACTCTCCTCATTAATCATCGAACATCTTCACTAGCTTCTTTCAACGAGGCATAAAGTTATATAAACTTACTTGGTGTTAGGTTATGGGAGATCCCTCATTGATAGACTTTAACTCTTACCCTATTTAATTGTTATTGTGTCTAATTACTATCGAGTTTGCAAGCCTTTATATTTTGATTTTGGTTATAAATTCTTGTGTTTTAATACAGAGTTTGATGGATTGAGCAAAAATGACGTGAATATTGCGTGAATGTTGAATGGAGAATTTTGTGAATGTTGCATGAAAATGGTGTGACTAATTGTCACGGGCTTGACAATGGATCATGCGTGACAATTCTCCTTCACTCACTTTTATGGTCACGTGTCAGGTATGTAGGTGACGGCGGATGAAACTAAAACCTAAACCAAAACTTAAACTCTCAGATAAATAGAAAGCAAAGAGAAGAAAAAAGGGGATGGAATAATGGGACAAAATTGAGAGGTGGAGGCTGAGAAAAGAACAGAGAAATCAAGAGAGTAGAGGCAAAGAAAAGAAGAACAACATACTAGAGAGCAGCCACGAGAGGAATATAGTAGAGGCAGAAAGTGGGCACTGATGCCAGAAAGTTGAGCTGGGCAGGAGATCCATTGCCAGCTTCCTTCTATGATAGTTCATTTTTTGTTTGATCATTCTCGCTTCATCTCTGCTACTGTTATTGAACTCTTTTATCTTTTGTCTGTTGAACTTGTTTTCCTTTATTAGAGTTCGAAAGTCCATTTCGGTTACTTACTTTGTCTATTACTTTAAGACCTATTACTGTTAAATAAGGGATTGAAGTATATGAAGATGATGAACTTTGTTTATTCCATGATGGGCTGATTACTTAATCTTGAGGATTAATGTAGCTAATTTAGTTGATTATGCCTGATGAAGGGACTATTTTGTTGTCTTACTTTTTGCTATAATTCCTAAGCTTATTAGATGTAATAGTGTAACCAACCTTTACATAATTTTGGAATTAAAAGAAGGATCGAGAGAAGATGTTTAATATTGGAACAAGAAGCAATTGACGCTTAAGTTATGAATTAGAAATATTTTACCTTAAGTGGGTAATTGGTCGCGCGTCATAACACTACCAAAATAATTAGGCTAAACTATAGCCATTGGTAAGTCTAAGTCGATTCCACAAAGATTAATTCCAATTACTTTCCTAAATTATCTATATAAGCAAAACAGGGGGGTTTTGGTTTGGAGCAAATTAGAAGATAAAGCATAATTAAATCTATAAAACAAATCAAATTAAATAGTAACAAAGTAATAAAGTTGATGAATGAGTTGAATTTTGGTTCTTTGGTTTAGTCTTAGCTTAAGCACAATTTGGCAGTTGTCGTTGAATTATCGTCTTTACACCTCTCTTAACACCATTGATCGTGAACTAACAATAAGCTCTGTTAATTCCAATTTTTTCTTAGATCATAATTAATTAAAAAGAGCTCATTAATTAACTCTAACTATCAAGAAACCTAGAACAAGCTCTTTAAGTTTATTCAGACAGCTACATTATAAGTGAGAGAAACAAATTAATTTAAGTAACAATCACACAAGCTCGGATTATTTAACTTATGTTATCTCTAACGATTTAGTACCAATAGGTGCCATATACAAACTTTAATGTGACTATTACCTATCACATTCAAGTTTTAGCTATAGGTTTTCATGAAAAAAGATTCAATAGAGCGTTAAAATTATTCTCATATAATAACCAATTAATCTATACAAGATAATAGAAACAATTTAAAAAGAGGCAATGACAATGATACACAATAACAATATGCTTAATATGCTTCTCGACCTTGATTGCATCTCTAAATCGGTGTTACGAAAGTTAGCCTTCCATCTCTATCTTCAAGCTCTTACCATCGGCCATCCTCTCCATTGCCACTATCGGTGTTGAAGAACGAAGAATAACTGAAGAGAAAAACAGGAGAAGAGTATTGTTGGCTAGGTCTATCCCCCGAATGTCTTTCTGTTGTCACTCCTTTTTCCTTATGTAGTAAAATTTAGGTTTAAAACGAAGTGACACCTGGCTTTCTCCATTTAATTCTCAGGTGTGAGGCTTCACGGTCATTACACGGTTATGGAAACCTTTCACGGCCGTGCATGGCCCTCTCACGGCCGTGATAGATGTTGTATAAGTGTGAGAGATTTCTCATGCCCATACAATCTAATGTTTGGCTATCGGACTTCTTTTGTTTTTCATTTGACATTCTCTCTTGCCTCTTCTTCTTTCATTCCTCTTCTTCTTCATGCTCTATGAATTAATAGAATATGGAAATTGAGAAGATGGCTTCAATGGCATGCTTTCAGGTCACTTTAGCTTCTTTACTTCTGAAAAGTACATAAGATCATATATGACCTAAAGTGAATATCACAAGCATTCTAAGGCATTAACCATTAAGTGTAGTATATCAAACAAATTAACATTCAAACACATACGAATTTCCCCCATACTTAGTTTTTGACCGTCCTCGGGCAAACCATCAAAATAAAAATCACAAATCAAAACTTTTACTAATTTTCCATATTTCCTAAAAGTAGATAACCATAAGTAAAGATGAATGACTTTCAAAACCTATAGTAATAACTCAACATTCAAGTCTTCAACTCAAATCAATCAACATTCATCACCCTTAGTTAGGGATGTCAACGGGCCGGGCCGGGCCAAGGCCGGCGGTGGCCGGGCCCGGCCCGTTGAGATTTTGCGGCGGGCCAATTTGGCCCACGGTCCGGGCGGGTCAAAACGGCCCGAGGGCGTGGTGGCCCGCGGATAGGC